>CM050326.1:19550880-19753303 GCA_027475135.1 Bactrocera correcta
GGCTGCTTAAGCTTTTCGCTGTCTTGTCATTTTTGCAGCAAGCGCGAAAAGGACTTCCTGTTTATAATAACTAACGAGCAATTACTTGGAAAAATTAGAATTAAATGCTATGTACACAGGCAAGTAACGAGTCGAAATCGCAGCGGAAGCGTTCATCATGTAGCCGTAATGGGAAGTTCACTGTCAAATGTAATTAATATACTTAAAAATACATGCTTATGCATAAACTGCCAAGCAGTACTTATTATATACACTTGTATTATATTTAAAATATATGTATCCCACTTCTGATTTCTTTTTATTAATTACTTGATATTCTAGACTATATAATATATAATGTTACTTACCTCCACTCTTCTCTTCTTCTTTACTGGCGTAAAACCTCTACTCACTGTCAATTATTATACAAAAAAGAAGTTCTGTATATCTGTTTACTTACCTTGCATACATCGTTATAGCCTTAATAGTTGCTTAGAGATGTATATTAAATAGCAGCTTTAAGGCTAGATAAACAGCTACAAGATTTATGCATACATACATACACATTACATTGTATGGCAGCAAATTTTATTATTAATTTACAAACGTTTGTAAATATATTGACATTTACAATTCAATTTGAATTACTTAACGTCACGAATCTAAAAGAGCAATGCTCTGACGTGCACATTTTTGCTTCTATACTATAGTAAAGAAAAGAAAGAAACGTTAACTTTGCAAGGAGCTAAATACCCTACACAAATCAAACAGTTTTCCATACAAGAACTTGATTTTAAACGGTTACTTTATATGAAAGTGCATATAGCTTTATATAGTGGGCCGAGTTGAAAAATAAAATTTTGTTTGGAGATTGTGCCATTACCACGGAGAGTAATCTACGCCAAATTTCGTGAATATGTCTCGTCAAATGAAAAAGCTTTCCATACAAGTACTTGATTTTGATCGGTTAGTTCATATGCACAGCTACAGTGGTCCGATATCGGCCGTTACAGCAAATTACCAGCTTCTTGAAAAGAAAAGCGCGTGTGCATAACTTCAGAGCGATAAGTCGAAAACTGAGGGACTAGTATACACCGAAAGCCAGTAGTATTATTTTATTGAGTCTTCAACGTTTCCTGCTGGGCATTAAAAACTTCGTGGCAAACTTAATTGAACCTGTTTAGGGTATAAATATATTTACAGAGGCATTTTTATATACTACATACACATTAATGCAATATTATTGAAAAATTTATTTGCAAGCACTGCGGACTTGGCTTGAATAAATTCATTCAAGAATCTCACATATGCAATTGCTGTATATTCGTATAAATATGTACATTGTTTAAGCTTATGAGAACATTTGCGCATACACTTTTATATTTATATACATATACATACATGCATGCATACATACATACATATGTACGTGTCACAGCACCCAACAAACAGCCAGTCAACGTACAGCCCCTGTTAGATTGCTGCCATAGCACGGATATGTCTAGAATTTGTAATTAGAATTGTTTCAAAATGTTATGAACGAAATTAATTTGCAACAAAAAATTATACTACCAATGAGTTTATCAAATTAAAATGCTGCAACCAACAATACTTTTATTTATGGTCATATTTAATATGCCATAATTTATATGGTAGCAAATTTTTAAATTTTTTTCAACAAAAAACCGCATTTCTTTGAAATTTTCGTCAGTATTTCGAACGCAGTAGACGCATCTTCCTTTATAACAAAATTATAACACTTTGCGTGCCATTTACTATATAATTAATTTTCAAACAACTCAAGTGCAGTCAAGTTCCAACACCTCAACTCAGCTGGCATAAATGTTGAGGTTCTTGTGCGCCTGCAATTACAAACAAATAATATACATATTTATATGAAAAACTGGTTTTGCTGCACACGAAGCACCTAAATATGCACATACATAATCGCTTACGTACGTTAGTTATTATGCATGTATGTATATATGTAAGTGCGTCGATATGTACGCTATATTGTGCTGGCAAGCTCATACCACTGGTTGCTCTTCTGTTGGCACTTAGTCCAATGTAATCATGGGCTTTGGAATTCTTAAGGCAACTATTTTAAATTCAACTACTAAGCACATGCGCGCACACTCACGTAATTGCGCTACGTAACTCATGCATACATATGTATGTATGTATAGTATATATAACTTTTATCCTCTAGATACATTATCTGTCTTTGGCTGGTCATACATATTGTGCCGCGCCGTTGTGGTCATAGTCAACGGCCAGGCAAAACGTGCCCAGCCAAGCAGACGTAATAGTTGCAAACTTTGTTTCGCGTGATTCTTTTCATTACTTTATTTATGTTTCATCTGCTGCCCCTTTCGCTTCCAACCAACAACGTTCGTTTTTTATTCTTGGCGCATACACACATTTTAACGTGGTTTTCAAAAACTTTGGTAGGCTGGCTTGAATGTCTCGCATACCCATATACATATACATAGGTATGCACATATGTATGTATATCCATGAATAGTATGTTTTGTACGAAAATAGCTTCGCCAAAGCATTGCGTGATCACGACGCCAAACGACTCTCAACTTTTCGTTCTGCCATTGACTCTGACTTTGGCTTTGATTTTTTCGTAAACTTGTCGGGAAGGAAACATCTTTCGTGCAGTCTTTTTCCCTGCGCACTTTGCTTATATTTGTCGCTTAAAGTTGCAGCATTTGCTTTGCTAACGATCGCTTGGGCCCCTTATCGAATTTATGCATGTATCCACCACGTTTGTATGTATGTAAGAGTATCCTTGCCTTCGAACGGAATTGTTTCTCACATCCCAGCTGGGCCAAACGACGTAAGTATTTCTGAACAGCTATAATTTTGCCGTTGTCTGCAGCTACTTGCACTGTTTAGAAGTTTTTTTTTTCGATGTTTGCTTTGCATTGCATTGTACTAACGCGAACAACTGGTTGTCGTTAAGCGACTGCAAAATAAAGCACACACAAACAGTACAAGCCAAGCACATAAGACGCAAGGTATTGCATGAGGCTGAGGGAAAAAACCTTGATCTTGATCTCAAATATACAAGCTGCAAAAAAATAACTAGGTGCAAGTACAAGCGCAATAACAACAACAGCGATTTGGTCTTGTTGCTGTTATACCACACCAGCTCCTCCCACAGCGCGACGGTTTCACATTACTCCAATACCAGTTTGCAACCTTGCCTTTGCTTTTATGCATTATTTATTGGTATTATATCCACTATTACACCATTTGTTGTTCTTACAACTATTTTTGCATTTGCTATTACTTTTTGCACGTTCTTCTCTACTTGTATAACTTATTGTGGTTCTCCTTCATGCGCTTCTATGCAGTTTTAGTTTTATATTTAGTGAGCCGGTCCAATACCTCCCATAGTCACATATGTATGTACATACATGCATATGTGTAAGCTTATAAGTGATTCTCTTGGCGCAGCATTCCCTACAAGTATATTCGTTTAACAATGAGTAGGTAGATCCAGGGCGCAAGCAAATAAATCAATTAACATGTTATTAAAAATGTATGGCTTTTTATATAAGTATTTGTTGATACTCACAGAACTCGGTTTCAATTCACCCACATTAGTTCTCACGAATGTTTGTCACTTAAATAAAATTAATTAGGAGGGTCCCAATAATTTTATGGAACATTTCATCTTCAAAAGCAAAAAACCAATTAAAAATTAACTTATAAAAATTATGTACAAATATTTATTACTTACGGTAAAGTAGAGCACGTTATTGCCAGCGAAATTTAAAAAAAGCAGTGTTGAAATAAGAAACTAAACACTTTGCCCATCTAAAAACTTTTCCATAAAAATCCTATAAACGTTTTAAACTAACTTTTTGAATGACTTGAAACGGCAACTCTGCAAAAAGCTCCCATTGTCGGCGCTTTCTCCGTCACAGCTGATGGTACAATTCATCTATTACAATTCATTCATACGGCATTATATTCAGTTATAGTAATCTTGTACAATACAATTCAAAATGTGGGCCGCACATGTTGAACCAACAGTTCTTGGTGCCGTTTTCGAATCCGTTTGTTTACTAAACCAGTGATAACGTGATTTCAGTCGGCCGTAACTCGAAATGTGTACTAACAAAGCAATTTTCCAAGTTTTATTGCTCTCCAATTGTTTCAAAATTATACCGAGTGCTAATGAAATAAAAATATTAGAGTGACAATGATGACAAACACTCCTTTTTGTGTTATAATAACAAATTACGACGTTGTTTTCAACGACGGGTCTTTGTCCACATTTATTTGTTCAAGAGACACTTATCGGGAAACCATACCATGTGAGACAAGTGCATATAACTATGTAAATATCAATAAAATGCATTAACTGTGAACAGTTATTTAAAAACTTGCTTTACTTTTCACTGCTGTTATTAACGGTTTTAATTAGCTGAAATGTGCTGCTTTTATATAAACTTTTATATTATAAGTTCTTTTACCAATTTTATGTGAATTTATTTATTCTTGAAAAAAAAAACGATAATCTAAATAAAAATGTAATAGTGCGACGATCCTCACAAAGTCCTCAATTTCATAATAATCCTCTAAACCCGCAAATCTGGCAAGTCGTCCTCATAATTAATCAGTCTATGGGAAACAGTTATGTGGCAACAATTTGCATAGTCTAGACATATAAACAGTTATTTAAAATTCCACTTGATTTAGTGCGCAGTTAACTAAAAAGTTTATAAATATCTGAAAATATTCCCATATAATTGATACAAAACCGTTACTGAGCTAACAAGGTCATATCAAAGTCACACACGACTGCAAAAAATCTTGAATTTTTCCAAATTGTAATAAAGAAAGTTTTTCCTAATTTCCCGTTAATTCCAGGAAAGGAGCTGTCATAGTGCTTCCCTTAATTCTATAAAATTTTGTACAGTTAACACTTCTCAGATATTAGAGAAATTTTATAAATTGTGCAATTTTATTTATGAAAATTTTGTTTCTTCTCTTCCAGTTGGAGGTACTGCACTTACACAGAACGAACGTTTATCACCAGCAGTTACAACTTTGGCAGCTGAAGCAGCAGCCACCGAAACTACTACATCCCCACTACCACACACATCGATCACATCTCCCCAACCACAATCACCTCCACACAAGACTCCCTCGCCGTGCAGTCCGCTTGGCCAGGACAGTTTTGGTAAAGAAACAGAAGACTGTAAAGAGGATTCGCAGGCGGATTCTTACATACAAGCACCAAAAACTGAAAAAATCCCGAACTCCAAATCGTCTATTGAAACTGCAAATCAAACTGAAGAAATTGTGCGCACTGATAAACCACGATTCTATTCTTCGATTTTAGGTGGTAATAAACCCTACAGTGGTGTTGTATTAACACAAGCACAACGTAAAGAATACCCGGTTGAGGTAGTAAGTCGACGACTAACAGCAACTCCTATCGAAGATAGCTCCAGTGATTCCGATTCGGATGCGGAAGGCTCCAAACTTATTGTTGATGAAAAACCATTGGTTCCTGAAGATAAACCACTTTCACTGCGCTTGCGTAGCACTCCGCCACCATTAGAGAAGCGTCCTAGTCCACCTCCGCCACCAGAACCAGCAGTACGGTGCAGTGTTATACAACGAACACCAAAACCAGCGCCAACACCACCACATCGTCCAAATCAACACGAGGTTTTACTGCCACCTGGTTCTCTTGAACATCTTGGACCCGAACAACAAGAGCCAATTGACTATCACGTGCCGAAACGGCGTTCGGCTTCAATCGATAGTGACGAAGAGCAAACTGATTCGTTGAACACAAAACGTTTAGAACGTGAACGAAAATTGCGAGAAGCTCGTAGACGTAGCGCAATATTAGCAGCACGTGCAGTGCTTGCTCAAGCGAGACTTAACCCACGTCTGGTACGTAGTCTACCCGGTATCTTAGCTGCAGCAGCTGGACACGGACGTACATCGTCTACAGGAGCCGGCCAAGGTTTCCAAGGCTCTAGTGGCTTCGGAGGAAACAATTCAGGTAGCGGCAACAATCAAAGCCCAAGCGGAGGTGCAGGTTCACCTACAGGCTTTGGTGGTGCGCTAGGTGGCAGCGGTGGTGCTGGAGGTGGTATGGGCGGCGGTCGTGACGGTCGCAGTAATTACGGTCCAAATTCACCACCATCTGGTGCTCTTCCTCCATTCTACGAGAGTTTAAAAAGTGGCAACACAATGAATTCATCATCTTCATCATCGGCGAATTTTAATGGAAATTCAAATTTCCTAATACAAAACGCAGCGGCAGCTGCTTATTTAATGTCCGCAGCAGGTGGAAACAGCGGCGGTCAGCAACATTCAAATAGCTATTTAGACTGCAGTTCGACGAATGGAAACAGTGCAGGAGGTGTGGGTAGTGGTGTGAATGATAGTGGTAGCGGTGGCTTGGAGATCACCACATTTGCCAATGGCCAGGGTAACACAAATTATTCTGCGCATGCGCATAATAATAAATATAATAATAACTCTTCTCCCTCTGCTCAACATCATCATCACCATCATGGACATCCACCTTATGGTAACAACCCATCAGCGTACGGCATTATACTGAAGGATGAGCCGGATATTGAGTATGACGAAGCCAAAATTGACATCGGTGCTTTCGCGCAGAACATTATCCAGGCAACTATGGGGAATTCGGGAAATTTCAATGCTGCAGCCTATGAAGACGCAATCATGTCGGATTTGGCCAATTCGCAAGGTCCCAACGGCTCTGTAGATCCATTACAATTCACGGCCACACTTATGCTGAGCTCACAGACAGATCATTTGCTGGAACAACTTTCGGATGCTGTTGATCTAAGTTCTTTTCTGCAACGTGAATGTGTAGACGATGAGAATTCCACCAGTCCACGACAGGATTTCGAACTGGTTTCGACACCATCGCTCACGCCCGACTCCGTGTCAATAACGCCTGTAGACAACAACAATGGAGGCAACCTCGATACATTCCACGAGAGTCTTATACAACAAATAACCAACAACATTTCGCGCAATCACATTGGCAGCAACCAAAATAGTAACATGCAATCATATCCATTCGAGCGTCAGCAACATCTGAACGGCAACCAGCAACATCTGAGCAACGAGCAGCATAATGTGAATCATCAACAACAGCAACCACCACCATCCTACCAACATGCGACACGTGATTTGTTGCAAATGCAGCAACAGCAACAACAACATCATGCACAAACACATTCCTATCATCAACAGCAGCAACATCATTCCAATTCCATGTTGCAACACGGTGGTCCAATGTTGTTGGCACAGCAACCACAACAACATGCTTACCAACAACACGGTCATCCATACGGTCCAGCGCAGCATCATCACCAACAACCGCATCACATTGTGCCGCCTCACCATATGCAACATCACCATCATCACAGCAGCGATAACAGTAATTTGTCGCTGCCCTCACCAAATGCGGCACATCTGTCGGCGCATCACGGCATGTCGTCGGCAGCGAGCAATTCGTCGGGCGCCTCCACTTCCGGTCTGCTAGACGCCAGCACGGCCATGCTCGACACCAAGCCGCTGATACAAAGCGTAAGTCCAACTCACTCGACCGGCAGTTCCAATGCAAGTTCTTGCGCTATGGGTACTAGAAAATTGAGCACAAGCTCCTCTTGCGCGTCCGCAACGATGGTGGCGCCAGCGTCACTGCGTAATGTGGCTGCCGCAGCGGCAGCTACAGCCGCTGGCATACTGCCACCATCGCCCACTGTCGCCATGCTGCACGAAAGCAAAGTGCTACAGCAGAGGGTAAGCATCAAAGTCAAGGCAAAAGCAGAAATCAACATAACACTTTGTTCTATCGTTTGATTGTTTTCGTTTTGTTTGAATGCTATAACGGTTGTTTTTATGCACGTACCAACACATACGTAGTGTATAACCTGTGCGGCAGCAAGGGATTGCATACGCGCGGGTTTCACGCACATAACGGTGCTTACGTAATCTTTTGCGAGCCTAGCTTGTATCTAATCCTCTGCTCCGCACGCGGCTGTAGGCTCTAGGCTGTTGTAAATAACCGCTACATGTAAATACCTACTTATTTCGTCTAGCTTCTTCTTGAAGACTTGTACATAGCTAATTGGAAGGCATCCTACTAGTTGTAGTTGTTTATATGAATAACGTTGCCAATGTTAACTGTATTGTGCGCCCAACGAACTTGTTTTGTAACTCTCCAAAATGTTGTATTTTTTCTTTTATACAAAACTTAATTTTATCCCTCCCTCCTGCTTATTTACAGTTGGGTCTACCGCCCGAGGTGCAGCTGGAATTCGTCAACGGCGGTCATGGCATTAAGAATCCACTCGCCGTGGAGAACACACACTCGGGTCACCATCGCATACGCAGCATCGATTGCGTGGACGATTTGAAGAAGAGCGGCAATATCAGCACTGACGGTTCGGAAAGCGGCGGCGGCTGCGCCGGCGACGGTTCCAAATTCGTTTGTCGCATTTGCCTGAAATCGTTCTCGCTGCAACGCCTGCTGAATCGCCACATGAAGTGTCACTCGGAAATCAAACGCTATCTGTGCACTTTCTGCGGCAAAGGCTTCAACGACACCTTCGATCTGAAGCGTCACACGCGCACGCACACTGGCGTGCGTCCGTACAAGTGCAACTTGTGCGAGAAGAGCTTCACGCAGCGCTGTTCGCTGGAGTCGCACTGCCTCAAGGTGCACAGCGTGCAGCATCAGTACGCCTACAAGGAGCGACGCGCTAAGGTAAAAGCGAGTTAATATTGGAAATATATTTATTTTCTTCATTTTGTTTGTGTTATGATTTTATTTATTTTTTTCTTGATTTTTTGAAGATATTTGATTAATTTTTTTTTATTAAATTTTTTTTTATTTTTTTTTTTTTAAATTTTTGTATTTTATTTTTATTAAATTTTTATTTTTTTTTTTTAATATTTTTTTTTTTTTTTTTTTTTTTATTTATTTTTTTTTATATTTTTATTTTTTTTTTTTTATTTTTTAATATTTTTTTATTTTTATATTTTTATTTTTATTTATTAATTTTTATTTTTTTTTTAATATTTTTTTATTATTATTTTATTTTTTTTTTATTATTTTATTTTTTTTTAAACTTTTTTTTTTTATATTTTTTTGTTTTTTCATATTTTTTTTTTTAAAATTTTTTTTATTTTTTATTATTTTAATTTTTTCATTTGTTTTTCTTAATTAATAATTTTTTCTAATTAAATTTTTTTTATATCTTTTTTTTAAATTTTTATATTTTATAAATTTTATTTTATTTTTTAATGCTTTTTCTTTTTTTTTTATTTTATTAATTTTATTGTTTATTTTTTTTATTTAATTTAGTTTTGTGTTTTTAAAATTTTTTTTTATTATTTTTTTTTTTTTGTAAATTTTATTTACATTTTTATGTTTTTTTTTTCTATTTTTCTTTATTTTTTGCAATTTTAATTTTTATATATTTTTTTTAATTTAAATTTTTTTTAATTTTTAAATTTTTTTTCTTTTTTTAAATTTTTTTAAATATGAAATATTTTCAAATTTTTATTTTTTAAATTTCCCTTAAAAATTTTTTTTTTTTTTTTATTTTTCCCTTTTATTTTTTTTTTTAATAATTTTTTTTATTATCTTATTTTTAAAATTTTTATTTTTTTAATTTTTAAAATTTTTTTGTATTTTTTAATTTATTTTTAATATATTAAATTTTTTTTTATTATTATTTTATTTTATTTTTTTTTAAATTTTTTATTCTTTTTTATTTTTTTAATATTTTTTTTGTTTTTATTTTTTTAAATTTTATATTTTTTTTGTTTTAATTTTTTTTATATTAATTTTTTTTAATTTTGTTTTTTTTTTTTTTATGTTTTTTAATTATTTAATTTTGTAATTTCTTAATTAATTAATAACGTTTTATTTTTTTTTCTAGATGTACGTTTGTGAGGAGTGCGGCCACACGACTTGCGAGCCCGAAGTGCACTACATCCACTTGAAAGAGAATCATCCCTACTCACCCGCTCTGTTGAAGTTCTACGACAAGCGTCACTTCAAGTTCACAAACTCGCAATTCGCCAACAACTTGCTGGGTCAACTGCCAATGCCGGTGCATAATTAAAAGTGTCGTGTGCTGCCAAGCGGCTGCTTGCACACACACACACATATTTATAACGTAGTTAGTTCAATTGACACATTTGAGTTTTCGAAAAACTGCCCATAAACGGAGATTATTATATATCCTGCTTACTTTTTACCACTTGTACTATATAACATTATTGAAAGCGCGTATTTCATTTAAGTTCTTTTGGCTAAAAATATTTTATTGTGAATTTTTTTTCATATACTTTAAATTTACTACAAAACATGTTTGCGCTGCAGACCGGCTGCGTGGCGCTTGCCCGCCTTGTTGGCAGCGCGTCTGCATTGCAAACATACAAACATACATACTTATATTAAGATTAAGAATTTTCGCATATTTATTGAAAGAGCAAGACATATGGTTAGGCAAAATGTTTAATTTTTAGCGTTCACTTTTAGCTATTGTATATTTATTAGAGAATTTGAAGTCATATTTAAGTTGCTAACACTGCGTAACTAATTCTCATTAACTTTAAGTTTGTAATATATTGGGATTTTCGCTTTGTAAAGTTTGTAGTATAAGTTAATTTGGCATTCGCCGCTGCCTTAAGCTTAAATATAAAAGTGTATATATTTTACTAGCGCTAAGCTCAGTGCGTAATTGCGCTACGCAACGTAAGCGTTAAACCGCTATTTTAGCTTAGTACAGTTATTTCGTATAAGTTATTTATAGATTTTTTTCAGAGCAAAGCATTGAAATCATTTTCGAACTTTAATTGATTTTGAATTAAAAATTTTTTTCTTTACTAATTTCAAGTTGAACACCCAGTTTATTAGCCTTATAAAGTATCATGTACATTCTCTCCTTTACATTTTTCATATTCTATTACAAAAATGCCCTACGCTTTAGTTATAAAGAATATTGTTAATTTTTTATACTTTTTTTTTTAATTTTTTTATTTCGAGTTGAAGTTAATTTATTGCAAATAAATGAATTAATGAACATAAACAGCAAAAACAACAACAAGTGTAAAGAGGCGTAATTACAATTTAAAAATATACATATATTACATTAAGCAACAAAAACCGTTAGCTGCGCTTGATTTCATTGTAAATTTCGGCAGTTGATGGCGCACATTTAGTTTTCCTAGTTTTAAGTTCAAACTAAATAAAAAAAAAAATACAAAAATATGAAAATATTTTTCTCGTTGCTTTTTGCTGCTCATAAATGAGGCAATTGCGTTGAAGAGCCTAAAAACTTGGCAATTGTGTTAAGCTTAGCTTTAATATATAAATAATATTTAATTAAAAAACAGAAAAACAAAAACAAACTTTTAGTTTTGTAATTTAGCGCCTAAGCGATTTGCGAAAGTAAACGAGAATAAGTGAAACCACCAATTTGTACTGATTTGAATCTCTTTTGTTTAATTACTACTTATACATAAAAACATACACACATACATACATACATACTTATAAAAGAACGTGTTAGCATAATTTTTTGCTTAGAACATTTTTTATTTTCGTTTTTGTTTAATTTTCCTAGTAATGCATTAATTTTAAGTTGAAAAAAGCATACACCTAACACACACAAGCAGTTTTAAGCAACAACACATACATGCACACATGCACATACATTAATATACTGAGTATAATTAATAAAGGCTTTATTTACGCTAAAAAAAACATAAATTGAGTCAAATATATGCTATTTTATTTGTTAGAAATTTTGTTTATGAGCAGCAACAATAACAGCGCGCTGACAGCTGTGCAGAAGAGAGCGCGCCGTAAATCGAGAGGTGGATTTTAGAAGCGAAAGTTGATAAGAGAAAGCAAACTTCAAAATTGTTTTTGGAAATTTAGATTTTTCAAAATTTTTTTAATTAAATATTTTCAAAATAAATTATTTCTAAAAAAATTATTTTTTTGTTTAAAAAAGTACTGTTTTAAAATTTTTGTTTACAATTTTTTTATTTGTTGTATTTGTTAACTTTTTTAGATTTATTTTTTATTGGTTTTTGTAACTTAATTTTTGAATCAAAAAAATTTTATTTATTATTTTTTACGTTTCTTAAATTTTCGTATTCAGTTTTCATATTTTTTTTTTTCAAAACATGTATTTTTATAATTTTTTTTTGTCAACTTATTATTGTTTAAATTAATTTTTTTTATTAATTTTTGTATTCAAATTTAAATTGTTTATTATTTTTAAATTTTCGTATTCAGTTTTAAATTTTTTTTTTTCAAACTTATTTTTATAATTTTATTTTTTTTAACTTAATATTGTTTAAATAAAAATTATTCTTGATTAATTTTTGTATTAAAAAAATTTAATTGCTTGTTATTTTTTACTTATTTTGATTTTATTATTATTTTTTCATTTGTTTTGTTTTCAATTGTTTTGTTTTAATATATTTTGATTTATTGAAATGTGTTATAAGTAAAAAAAACTTTTATAAATAACAATAAAAAAATAAATAACAAAATATATAAAGTTAAAAAATATACAAATTTTAAAAATATTTTTTTTCTAAATTTTTTTAAATAAAAACATTTATTTAAAACAAATTTTTTAATAACTTTTTTTAAATTATTATTTTTTAAGTTTTTTTTTCAAATTAGTTAATAATTTAAAATTTCAAATATTTTTCAGTTTTTTCAAATAATTTTTTTTGTTATTTTTTAATCACTTTTCAAACTAATTTTTTAATTTTTTTTAATATTTTTTTTAAATAATGTTTTTCGAATCTTTTTTTAATTATTTTTCCCTATAAATATATTTTTTTAAATCATTTTTTAATAGATTTTTTTCAAATATATTTTTTTTAAATATTTTCTTTTAAATTTTTTTTTTAAATTAATATTAGTTTTAAAATTAAAAAAATTAGAATTTAATTTTTTTTTTTACTTTTTTTTAATTTTTTTTTAATTTTTTTTATTTTTTTTTTTTAATTTTTATTTTTTTTAATTTTTTTTTCTTTTTTTTATTTTATTTTTTTTTTTTTTATTTTTTTTTTTATTTTATTTTTATTTTATTTTTTATTTTATTTTATTTTTTTTTTTATTTTTTTTTTTTATTTTATTTTTTTTTTTATTTTTTTTTTTTATTTTATTTTTTTTTTATTCTGTAATAACTTATTTTTTCCAAAATCCATTTCAAAAATTGGCTTTTGTACGCGTCGCTCTCTCCCTGGCTCTCGCGCAGTTCACGCAAATCATAATTTATTTGAAATAATCGGGTTTATTGTGCAATCAACGGTGATGGTTATTACATAAGCGACACACACACACTCACATACACACCCACAAGCATAGCAATAAGGCTACATTTTCGTTTAGTCGTTATAAATAAATATTTTTTTAAATATAATCAATCGTTAATTAAGTCGCATTTAGTCGTCTAGTGGCAAAACAACAACAATACCCACCATTCCAACATTTACGCTAACTCACCTCGTTCACTAGCTCATACAGCAGACTCTCTCCACTCCAGTCATGTTCGTCTTCACTCATTTGTTGATAACATTTAGCTTTATAAATATATATTTCTCATATATGCTCTAATAAACAGTTATGTACTATGTATACTAATACATAATGCGCTTCGTTTATTTTATTTTAAGTAAGTCCAATCGTTAGTTTTGAGTAATATTTTCTATTTTATACATTAATATCTAGCTTTAACGGCATATATGCTGCCCTCCACTTTATTTCTTCGACTAACGGTAATTGCTGTTATCGTTTTGTATTTGCATTTTTTATGTATTTAATGTATTTAAGCTGGAAATTTTGATATTGTATACTTTTAGTTTAATTGAGTAAGCACAAAGTATCTACTTTCTAGTAACTAAATGCAATTTGTATTGAATTAAGACAAGAAAAATTAGTGAAAATGAACTCAAACGCACATGTACTTCGCATACTAAGCGTAAAAAATGTGAAAGCGAACATTTGAAATGAATTATCGTGTAAAATTAATCGACAAAAATAAATGAAAAACTTATTTAAAGCAAAAAACGGCATTTTTGTTGAATTTCGGCAAAATTATAATGGTTTGTATGAAGCCACTTCCGAAGGAGATCCTCGTGAAAAATAAATAAACATATAATTTCCAGAGCTGCCAGCATATTCTCCGATCATTTGTCTATAAGCTCCGTCATCGGTCATCCATGTGATTTTTTCACTTCACTGCACTCAAGTTCAAAAAGATGGCTGTTCCACAAGGTCATAAACTCGCCGAGCGGACGTTTTTTCCCATTCGATCGTATTGCCGAAACTCCACTGTGAATTTCGCTTGGAGCTGTGGCGCTTACAGCATCATCGTCCACAGTTCTAAGCGAACCCAAAGGATATAATTGATTTTTCTTTGAGTATTCTGGAAGGAACCTCATCAAACTGACAAACTCTGTATGTTGTGGCCTCATTTAGCAGTGCGGAGGTTCGTACAACGATCAATAATACAGTGTCTTCCAAATCCCTCGAATTCTGTAAGGAAATATCCACGCTGATGATGAAACAATTGGGTTCGTTAGCAGTTGATTACCTATCGCACAAAGCTCTTCAACCGTCCTTCGCTAGCAGCACTGTTTCGGAGCTTTGAAAGGTGAAGGCTAGGTGATCCTATTCTTGAACACTAGCAAAAGTCCCGAACTATTACCATTCCTATCGGCTAAAGGCCATTCGCTTTATTTGTAGGGCGTATTCGTTTTTGTACGGAATCTTTCAAACCTTCCCTAGAACCGCTGATAACTCTAACGATTTTTAAAGATGTCTTATATTGTTTTTATTTTATTTCAAAACTGCTTAATTTCTATTAATTATAACAATTATTACAATTTCCACAACTGAAAGTATGGCATGTCCATTCATTGTTCATCAAGTTAGGGATTGACGCCACCGAGACGCAGCTTCATATATGTATCTATATATATCTGTATTCGTTATATATATAGTACAAGTAGCCAGAGGCATACTGTATAAGTATATTCCCTCTTTATCGAAGTATAATTGAAGGATGGTAAGCTTCACGTTTGCCAGGAATATCACTATTACCGGGAACCCATTGCAGGTTTATAGTGTAAGAGTATGAAAGATCCTCTAGCAGATTGATGCATTCTAACACTATCTTTGATGAGACTCTGAGAGACTTTAGTGAATTCAAACCCACTTGGCTATCTGTATATAATTGTATATAAGTGATCCAAGTAGAGGTACTTTTTTCTGTAAAAATGTGTTTCGACCGCTTCGCTCATAAATCAACATAAATGGCCTACGGAGCGTACTAATCTCAACACCATCGCCCATCTTGAGACCTAGCCTTCATTATTGAAAAATATTCGACCGAATAGACTACGTCCAACACGCAGTGAAGAAAATATAGCAGCCGTAGCTGAGAGTGTACACGAAGACCGTGGAGAGTTGTTTCGGCGCCGTTCGCAGCAACTCGAATTGACGTATGAAACGATTCGGCGCGTCTTACGTTGAGATCTTAAATTGAAAGCGTAAAAAATACAGCTTGTGTAAGAACTGAAGCCACTCGACCTTCTCAAGCGACATCGTTTCGCTCTATGGGCTCTTGAAAAGTTTCAGAAAGATCCGACCTTTTGTAGCCAAATTTTGTTCAACGTTGAGGCCCATTTCTGGCAAAATGGGTATGCAAACAAGCAAAATTTCATATTTTGGACGAAGAGCAATCTGAAGAGATTCAAGAGCTGCCATTTCATCCAGGAAATACAACGGTTTTGTGTGGTTTGTGGGTCGGTGGAATTATCGGTCCATATTTCTTCAAAATGATAATCGACTATTTGAAGTCCTTCAAAGCAAATGAAACCAAATCGTTAATAACAACAACAACACTATAATTAATCCATTTTCGCTCA
Source organism: Bactrocera correcta (assembly GCA_027475135.1). Taxonomy (NCBI): domain Eukaryota; kingdom Metazoa; phylum Arthropoda; class Insecta; order Diptera; family Tephritidae; genus Bactrocera; species Bactrocera correcta. Next base: position 19,566,856 of record CM050326.1, read on the forward strand.
TTGCTTTATTTATATAATTTATTTCGTTTTATTTTTAAATGTAGTTAACTTTTATTGGTATTCAACGTTGTCTACGAACTAGTACTACTTGATAGTTACAAAGGCGTTTCTTTTACTTTTACTTTTAGTTATAATAATTATTTTTTGTTTTTAATGTAAGAATTCTCTTTACAATAATAATGCTTAAGAGTTACTATATGTAAGCTAACAGTTCTGTTGTATTTTAAAGATGCAATAATGATTATTTTTTCTTCTTCCTAAATGTTTACAGACGAATGTATTTGTTGTTGGAAAATAAATTCCTTAAACAATTCCTTTAAACTCGTTGATAGTTGAATTTAATTTAAATATTATATAACTAGTAACTACTTAGTATGAAGTTATGTACTGGATATAATAATAAAGTTTCCAGGATTTGTTTTCATAAGAAAATAAAAGGACTAGAAATAAAAAAAATAAGAGAACTTTAAAAAAATTAAATAAAAAAATTAGAGAATTAAAAAAATAAGAAAATTTATAAAAAATATAATCAAATTTTTGTAATCGAAAAAAAAAAACAATATTAATTATTGAGCGGCAATAAAATTTGTTAAAAGTGTTTTTGGTCAGAAATATTTTTCCTTTTTTATATTTTTAAGTAATAAAATATTTTTTTAACTCGAAGGAAAACACGAAAATATATATTTTGAATTTCAAAATGGATTTCTTGAAAAAAAATGTCTAAAAAATTTAAATTTAAAAATAGAGAACGCCAAATATGAATTATTGAGCGTAAAAAAGATTTAAAAAGTGTTTAAAACAGCATATTTTTTTTTTAATTAAGAAAAACATTTTTTTAACTCGAAAAAGTGCATAAAAATATATATTTTCTAAATTATATTTTTTAGAAACATAATATGTTAAAGCGGCTCAATAAACACCCAACTTTAAGCTTCAAAATGTATAAGTTGTATAGAAAAAAATTATGTATAAACACCAAATAATTTTTTTTTTTCGAAAAAGTTGCCAAATATTGAAACGGCTTGGATACTTATAATTATTTAGAATTTTTCTTAGCAAATTTCGCTAATTTTTTTAATTATTTTTTTTCGCTAATTTTTTTAATTACTTTTTTTTTTTAATTATTTTTCAATATTTTTTAATAAATTTTGAGTTATAACGAAGGCATTTAATGCAAAAGATCGTGCAGAAAGTCATTTCGCTTGATGCCAACAGCTGATCTTGTTAAATTTTTCGCAACCAACTTCACATTTAACCACTTTACCGTTACTAACAGCTGATATAGTAAGGCTTGTTTGTAAAAAAGTCTTTAACACTTTTAAGAATTGTTTTTCTTTGGTGTCATCGAAGACAGAAGATCAAAACACATTTCGGCATATTTTATTATTTTACTATTTTACTATCAAAATGTGGAAAATGCAGTTCAATCAAAGTGAAGATTATATAATATAGAAAGAGAAACTTTGTTGACAAAACGCCAATGCCGAAAATGGTTTACATAATTTTATTTCTGATATTTTGATCTTGAGGATGCATCACATCCTGGAGGGCCCCTTCAAACCGAGGTGGACGAAACAAATTCATTGCTCAATTCAAGTCATCGAATAACAACTCGAGAGATTGCTTAATGATTTGTCATAAGTGACCGTTTACTAGCATTTGAAACGGCTGGTATTAATTTCGAAGTTGAAAATGAGTTCTTCGGCAAGAAATTTGCTTCGGCACGATTCCGAATACTTTGGCGGTTTGGTACTGAAAAATGGATAATGTGCTGACCTCCTAGCTTCTCTGGAGGAGGAATAAGCAAAAATAATGTTGCTAACACTTATGTATACTTTTTAAAATATTACCGATTAAAATTTAAAAAATTTGAATTAATAACAAAAGGCGTTTCTCAATGTTTAACCAAATTTGTTCACATTTTCCATTTTTTATACTGAAATATACACTTTAAACATTGAAATAAGTTCATATTTCACTTTTATGTTATTATTTTTTAGCTAAATTTATTAATTTAAACATCACTTAGCACACTCATGGCTGAAAATGTTATTCTTTACAATTATGTGCTGAACACATAGAGAGCGACAGACTTCAAGCGACATCTGTCAAATATTAAACACGTTCTTATGCAGTCGTGCAGCTGTCTAAATAACTGTGTCCGTAAGAACGTGTGTATTTTAATATTTGACAGATGTCGCTTGAAGTCTGTCGCTCTTTCGTTGTTCCCATTTGAGCACTTTTGTTGTTTCAATGTAAATTAAAACTCACCACCAGAAGCGGTCTCTTTCGGCATGTTTGCCAAAATAGGATTTTTTCTGTAGAAATGAGTTGGTTCTCTTCACGAGATTCTCTCTTAATTTCAGGGTTGCCAGTATATATATTGTAGTAATTAAAATATGCTTGAATATATATCAAATATTAACTTAAAATCAGAGTCGAATACTATTAATTATAAATATATAAACAATTTTTAATAGTTTCATTTCGGTTTTGATATTTTGTCATGAAAAATTATAATTGAAAAGTTAGATTGTACCAAACTATATATGCGTATTAAGCAATGGCAATATTGTGCAAATGAAAACAAAAGAGAACAGCTGAGTTCCACGTTGCCACGACGGGCTAAGCTTTTGACAAATTTTGTTCACTACCGTCGGCAACTAAAGAAGGGCGGAAAGGAATTCACTAGTTGCACTATTAGAGTATTTAAAATTTTAAGGAAAATGAGCGTGGCCACATTTCAAAAACCAAATTTGACCAATTTTTCAACGACAGCGTTTTCTTTGATGATACTTCTTACAGATTATCTCAACATTTGTATACTTTCACTTATACAACCACATATTCACATCTAACTTTTTGTTTTAAAATAGAAAATTACGTTGTAAGAGTGGCAACATTCATCACCTTAAAACTCTGATTTTAAGTTGTATATTTAGTCCGGCAACCTTGAAAGACATATGACAAAAATTTCATATTTAAAACAAGTGTGGCAATACTGGTCCTACACGTGTTTATAAAATATAGTGCTACTGAAAGGCTAAATTTGTGAAAACAAACGTATTTATCAATAAAAAATAAAAAGGACATGTCGTTTAATAGAGGAGGACGTGGCGGAGGTATACATTTCAAACTATTGTACGATTTCGTGTATTAAATATATATATTTTATAGGCTTTCGTGGGAATCGCGGAGGAGGTGGAAATCGTGGAGGCGGTGGACGAGGCGGAGGCGGTGGTAATCGCTTTGGCGGCCGCGGATTCGACCAAGGACCACCTGAACGCGTTATTCCTCTAGGCTCTTACAGTTATTCATGTGAAGATGATCTCGTTTGTAAAGTGGAAATTGAGGATGTCCCTTATTTCAATGCGCCAATATATTTGGAAAATAAAGAACAAATTGGGAAGATTGATGAAATATTTGGAACCATACGTGATTATTCTGTGACTGTGAAATTGTCCGAAAATTTGAACGCAAAAAGCTTTAAAAATCAGCAAAAACTGTTCATAGATCCGGCAAAATTGTTACCTATCTCGAGGTTTTTGCCTAAGCCACCACAAAAGAAGGGTGGAAAGAAAAATCTTAATGGTGGTGCAGGTGGAGGTCGTGGTGGTGGGTTTGGTCGTGGAGGAGGAGGCTTCCGTGGCGGTAACAGCGGCGGCGGTGGTGGCTTCAAAAGAGGAGGAGGCGGTGGACGAGGTGGAGGTTTTGGACGAGGTGGAGGCGGTGGACGAGGCGGAGGCGGTGGCGGTGGTGGTGGTAGAGGTAGAGGTGGAGGCGGTGGACGAGGTCGCTGGTAGTACGAACATTTCATTCTATATTATTTGGAAATCGTATTTGTACAATTTAGATTATAAAAATATTTTATATGAAAATGTTTTGTCTTTGGATTTTACACTTGATTTTGAATTACTATTCACTTGAATTATTTGGTCGTTGAATATTATCAGCTGTAGTGAGGATTTTTCAGATAAAACAGTAAAAACTTTAACTTCGGTAAGTATCTAGTGTATCCTCCCAAAAATTGTTCGTTACAAGAACTCGATTGCGATCGGTCAGTGGCATGATTCCGCATTAATGACTGTGTTTTGCTTGTCAAACGCCAAAGAAGTGATGCATTTTTGAAGCGTTTCGTTACCGGCGATGAAAAGTGGTTTGTTTAGAAGAATGTAAAGCGCAAGAGATCATGGTCTAAAACGATGAACCAGCTCAAACCACTTCGAAGACCGATAGTCATGAAAAGAAGGTCATGTTGTCTGTTTGGTATGATTTTAGAGGGATTGTTTAGTTGGTAATGGGAGAACCTTCACCTTAAATCAGGACGTGAGTAACCACTTGAAAAAATTTTTTTGAGATAGAGAATTGTAGGTAACCGGGAAACTCAATATTTTTAGTAAATAAAATGAAAGAAAAACATTAAAAGCATTGAGGATATTTTATTAATTAATTAAAAAACCAAAACCAAATTTTAATAACAAAATTTTGAACATAATACAATTTAAAATCTGGGATAACAACAACAATTTGACTTAAAATAAATATAAATATGAAGTATATTAAAGGAACATATTATGAAAATTAAGAAAATTAGTCAACTGGACAAATTAACGCCAAACAACAATTTCAAAAGGAAAATACATATGTATGAATTAAGGAACAAATTCTGACATTATAGTTACTAATCCAACTTAAACAGTATACTAAAACTAAAAAAATATTGACCAAAGAATTATATACTATGTATGCATGTAGGATGCGTTAATTTTTTCTTCTCACCACTTTCAAAACTCCACGACATGCACTACCGATTCAACAGTTTCGCAGTGACACAAACTTCGAAACACCATTCCTCGAACCACATGTCCTAAACCGGTATACCAGTGCGATCCTTAATCTTACCGAGCACATTCACGTGCACCTTCGAATAGCCGCTGGACTTTTTGCCCAAAGTGCCCATGCTGCCGCTGGGTCCAGCACCAATGCCGCCGGCACCAGCAGCGTCAATGGAAGAACACGACAATGGCGATGAGTTCTTCGATTCCAAATGGGATGAGCGATGCGAGGAACGATGTAGAGACTCGTGCGACACCATATCATCGCTGCTCGGATGCATATGCTGTGCGGAGGGTGTGTAGCCGGGTTGTAGCTTTTCCACCTCATCGTCGATTGCCTTGAATTGCCAACTCCAGTTGGCGCGATACAAGAAGGGACGATGATCGAAGCGATTGTCGTCCGGACTGTAGCTTTCGGCGTGCACCGATGGCGTGAGCACAGTCATTTTATGGCGATTGATGGCGTAGCAGCGGAAGAAGTGCTTCACTTTGTCGGCAACCTGAAAGGTAAAGCAATTAAAAAAATTATTTAGAATAAAAAAAATATCAAGTACGTACCTCTTTCGGACTCATGTCGTCGCGCCAAGTGGCCACCAACTTACAGAACATACTGTACGGTCCACAACTGGCTTGTTTGCGCAAGCGACCATACTCACTGAGCTCTGCGTAGGTCATGCCCATATCTTGCTCGTCGGTTTGCACGAGCTGACCATCCTGCAGCGGCTCCAATTCGGCAGTGGGTGGTGCTTCGATAATTGACTCCAATACGGTTAAATTGAATTTCTCCTTCGCATAGTTGAGAAAACGACGCAAGTCCGTTTTCGAAATGCCGCCGATGGGATTCACATCCGCCGACGAGCAATCATATTTCGTCATATAACCACGCAGCGCTTCGTCGACATTCGCCGAGCCGAGCACCAGCAGACCGCCTGGTCGATTGCGCACCCACAACATCAGTTGCGCAAACATATATGCCAAGACCATGCGTATGCGTGATTGAATATTTTGCAGCGCGAGATTTTGACGCGCACAACCGCCCTGAGTGCGAAAACGCGGCGACAAACCGGTGACCGCATTGAAGATACCCAACAGGGCATTAACGGCAGTGTCAATGCTGATTTCGATGTGATAACTGCCCAATTGATTGGCCAACTGGGCGGCGCGACGACGCGTCTCCTTGCTGGAGTTCACGCTGCCCATAAAGCAGGTGACGAGCAAGCGATTGCACAGGGTTGCCGGATTATCCGGTGTGTAATCGGAGTCAGCTAAGATTTTACGTATATCGTGGAGCACTTGCGCATCACCACCTTGCACGGCATTCACGATCATGCGACACATTGAGTAGACAATGGTGGCAGAGCTGCTGGAGTCAACACCACCGCTGAGCGGCAGAAAGAAACCACCCTGACCCGAGCGACGTAAATAGTCCCACAACCAGCAGGCGGGACCCATCGCAATTTCCTCTTCGGGTGTATGATAGATCCATTGCATTGGCGTGGAGGAGCTCTTGAATATGTCGTTGTGCGTTGACATCTCAAAGTCGCAGTTGATGCGCGGATAGTTGGGCGCCGAGGCGGAGAATGTGCAGCGTGAACGTTGCGACACTCGATACGAGCGAATCTCCTCCAAATCAATGGTAGCTAAAGTCACTTCCTGTAAAGCAAAGAAAAATTGTTTTCAAGCATATATGCTTTATAAATCAAGAAGAAGTAAGAGGACTTACGACATCCTGCAGCGCAAATTGCTTGCTACGTGCAACAATTTCGCCATTCATGGCTATCGCCGAGCAGCCATTGAAGTAGACACGTTGTCCGTCGCAGCCGCGCAAATTGCTGAAGAGATAGGCCCCACCGGCCTTGAAGCTGGCATTGCGTATTAGATCGGTGCTAATGTGTGCCTTACGCAGTTCCATGTATGATCCCGAGCCATTGACAATGATTTCCACACCCGAGAGTGACATATCGATATGTTTACTGAAAGTTGAATGGAAGAGTTTATATTAGCGAGGATTTATAACATCTTAGCATTTCTGTCAGAATACGTTTTTCTTTGGGAGAGTTATATAGGGTTTGTTTGGAAAGTAATAGGATTGAGTCGATTTAAAAAAAGTTATTGGACCAATCTTTACAATTCTTTAAAAACTTTCAAAATAGGTCCCAAACATTCTCCAAACTAGCCTTGAGAGCAGAGGTGGATGCTATTTGAATCCCCTCTGTTGTCTTAAAATTCTTGCCTTTCATCGGCCTTTTCAGGAAAGGAAACAAAAAAATTCCGGAGGAGGGGTTGCCGGGCTTGGTTAGCTAGCTGTTCACAAGAAAGGCGGTGTGAGCCGGGCGTTGTAGTGGTGCTACTTCCAATCGGCTGCACTGTCTTGCACATGTTCAAGTGCTCCTTAACAATGTCATGAACGACAGATTTTGATAAATTTAACATCATTCCTTGCTCCCCCACAGAACCATAGGATACAACATATAATGTCCTTTCGTGAGGCTAACAATATCAGGCTAATCTAAGTAGCTGGAAAGGATTTAGCCGAATTCTTCCTGAATTTTGAACGAAGAGTTTCTGGGTGTGGTTGTGAACCATAGAAATTTGCAGCAGTACCCTTTTTGGCGCAGAAACCACTTTTCAAATATTTTTAAGGAATGCTGACGATACCTTTGTCTGAGACAATCTGGTGTCACAGACCCAAAATCGTTGGAACGGGTTCCGTTCGTAAAGTAAAATAAGGAGAACGACTTGATTAAAGTTTATAGAAGAGGTAACGAGTTATTATATCTTCTATAAATCATTTTCTTTGCCTTTTAGCTTTACCCCAGTCTCATCTTCCCTAATATACTGTGCCCAAAAAAAAAGGTGACATTGTATTTATTTTAAAAATTCTTTATTTATGCTTCCAAATCAATTTCATCCCCTTCAAAGTAGTCCCCTCCGGATGCAATGCATTTATGCCATACGGTGGTTCCGGAACGAAATGGGTTGAGTTTTTGGTGAAATGATCACGAATTACGAAGGCAGTATGGGATGGTGCATTATCGTGGTGTAAAAACCAAGAATTGTCTTTGCACAATTTCGGCCTTTTTAGGCCAATAGCGTTACGCAAACGACGCATAACGTTCAAATAATATTCCTTGTTGACTGTTTGACCGGTTGGAAGGAATTCATAATGCACAACTCCACGATAATCGAAGAAAACAGTCAATAAGACCTTGATTTTTGAGCGACTTTGGCGTGATTTTTTTTGGTCTCGGCTCTCTTTTGGCAGGATATTCTCTCGATTGATCGGTTGTTTCGGGGTCGTAAGCATAGATCCAAGTCTCATCGCCAGTTATAATGCGTTTCATGACATCCTGGTAGTCAGAAAGTATCGTTTCATACACTTTACACAACGCGATGCCTTTTTCCCAAAAAATTCAATGTTTTCGGTACCAGTCGAGATTTGACGCGCTTGAGGCCCAAAAACATCCTTCAAAATGGTATTGGCTGAGCCTTTCGATATGCCAACTTCATCAGCAAGGTCTCTAATTGTTAATCGATGAGCTTCGTCGGTTGAGGTTGATGGTCGCCCTGGACGCTCTTCGTCTTCGACACCTTCACGGCCGGCTTGGAACTTACTATTCCACTTGTAAATATTATTTTTAGACATAGCCTCATCACCAAAGGCTTTCTGCCCCATCGTCAAGGTACCCCGCAGCAGAAAATTGATTCCGTAAACAAAATTTAATGCAATTTCTTTGCTCAACAAATTTCGACATCGCAAAAAACGAAAAACTCACTTTTAGCAGCTCACAAAATGACACGTATCTCAAACACTAATGAATATTTTGACACAAAATTTGACATAACTACCAACCTAAAAAAAAAAATAATTCTCCAAATCCTTCGACGCGCGCAGTTTAAATTCAAATGTCACCTTATTTTTTGGACACAGTAGTACTACTGTTTTTTTGGAAAGGAACTCAATACTTTAAGGCACACCTATGAACCCTATTTTATATAAAATCAAAACTTACCTGCGAACATTCCATAATTCTTCACAAATCTCATAGCCGATGCATGTGTCCTTAGTAGCGATAACGGCATCACCGAATGGCACCGATGTCTGCCCGGTGTGTTGAGAAATCATGCGTGGCAAATAATGCTCCTCCGTTTGAAGAGACTAAGGGTGGAGGAAGGTGAAACTTTAATTTTGGGGCGAAAAATTGAGTAAAACTTTTCAAAATAAAAGGACATAAGATCGGTCGATCCAAAATCTGATATTTGCTTCTTAAATCGCTTTGGTTGAAATGTAACCCACCTTTGTCCAGGAAGTGAACCAACGCGATTCTCTGTAGTTGTCATCATCGGCCATTGCCATTTTCGGACGTATCAGCAATATTTGACGATTGAAGAAGGCAACGCGACAATTGTAGGCAACATTGCGGTGCATAACCGGCATACCAACATCGATGAGCATATTTTCGCTGCAAGAGAGAGTTCATTAACAATTATTAGCTGGAGTTTGTATAGAGAGCGCTTACCAGAGCGGCGAGAGCATAATTTCCAGCAGCACTTCCCAGGAGTGCAGATATGTGTCGGGCTCGAAAAAGTGATCCTCGCAGCTGTAGCCACTACAACAAAGAAATAGCATAAAAAGGATTAGAAATTTCTGGAGTGTAGTGAAGGGAGACAAGCTTGGACTTACGTTATTTCCAATTCAGGACCAGTGCGGTAAGAGGCACCCATATCCTTCGCCTCCAAGATGGACTGCAGTATGCGCGCCAGATTGCCTTCAAAGTCAAGCGCCCACTGGTTGAGCGTCGACACGGCGACAGTGATTTTGCGACCCATTTCGTTGAATGACGACTAACGGCTGACACCACGAGTGACAATGCGAGGAGTGGAGCACGTGCGGCGGTGCAATGGCAGTAAAAACGTTAGACGCACAGTTATCAATTCCGGTTTACCTTTGGGGCTTAAAGCTGGTGCCGTTGTTCGCTAAAATGTTAACCTCAAAATTTATTGTCAATAGGCGGCTGAGTGTGTTGTGAGCTTGAACGCAATGTGGCAACTTCAGCGTTAAAGGCTGCGGGCAACAGGTGTGTCCTAGTTAACTATCTGTAATTATAGTGGAACAAAATCGAAATTACTCTTTCAGCATGGACATTGGCTCAAAATTCAATTTGAAAATAAATTATTGTAACTTTGCGAATATTCCCACACAATTAACGGGAGGGGTGGGGGGTTAAGTAATAAGCTCAAAATTGCGCGTCTAAATTAATAATAAATTACTCGTTTTAAGTTCCACGTGATGACGCACGGTTAGTCCTTAAAATGAGTGCAACGGCAAGGATACGAAATGCCAGCACAAAAGTCGCTGTGACGCTATGCGACGCTTTTCGGTTTGTTATTGTTTGTTGTCGTCGTCTGGTTCGACTCAGTTTGTTGTTTAGTTAACGAGCTCGGCATGTATCGAAATGGCAGTCGCTTTGACTCGCCCATTTCCACCCATTTGCCGGTATCGATCAAACATCGTCAATGGCGATTTGCTTAATCGAGTTCATTATGCACAATGGGGTTTCGTGGAAATTTAGGGGGCTGCGATTAATTACCTAGAATTAAGTTGCTTTTGTGTTTTCGTATATTTAGGTATTCCTTTTAGAAATGTTAAAAACAAGGACAGAAATGCCATCGGCAATGCGTTGTCGGTGGGTATGTATTTAAGGACAGATGTGAGTAAGCTCAGGAGAAGTCTGATGTACTACACTTCAGTTTCTCAGTTCGTCCCAGCCATCCTTTTAGCCTTAGTTTTGTAATAGATCGGCAGAAAAAATTGCAGAGATCATTGTATTTAGAGAGAAGTTCTCATAATTGTTTGAAGACCTCATCCTCTTTGTCTTCGTGTCTTTTCGTAGACACTGCTTACGCGGTTATAGCCGAGTTAACAACGGCACGCCAGTCATTTCTTCTTTTCGCAATTTGGCGCCAATTCAAGATACTAGCTGCAGCCTGGTCCTTCTCCACCTGATCTCTCCAACGGAGTGGAGGTCTTTCTCTTCCTCTGCACCCAGCGGCTGGTACTGCGTCGAATACTTTCAGAGGTGGAGCGTTTTCATCCATTTGGACCACGTGACTTAGCGTGGCCGCTGTCCCCTTCGCTGAACTAAGTTAATGTCGTCGTATAACAGTTCGTTTTTTTATTGGTAGTGGTTTTTACGTGGCGGGTCCCAAACCCAGCGCACAACCCTGAAGAGCGATGGTTCCCCTCTTCTCTTTAGCTGGCATGTTTTTTAGCTACCCAGAGGATACAATGTCTAAAGCCGGAAATCTTGAGCTGCTTGAGCCTTTTCAAATACGTGAACTTAACCACACCTTCTCGCAGTCAATAAAATATCGAATAATAACTTCTGTATGAGTTGTCTTCCGTCATCTGTAGGAAGAAATTTTCATTGTACGAATTCGCCAAAATTTAGATGCTCTACTTTTTACTGCATCAGACCATAAACTATCTCAACGAACCCACTTATATAAGTTTCTCTGCATCACTATGGATCCCATTAAAGATCATTAGAGGTCAGAATCAAATTAGTAGTATAGATCCCATGAGTGAAACACAACTTCTCACCATAATGATCGCCGAAGGATAAAACCAGTGAAATAGTTGGAGTGAAGGATTATCAAAGACCTAAAGTGAGGGGGAAAAGTCGGCAAACAGATTTCAAATATTCTAATTTAATGTTTACATCGATTCTTTGTGGTAAAATAGTGGGTTGGAGGAAGGAACTTAACACCGAAATAAATTTTACTTTGAAGAAAATGTTAGTTTTGTAAGCAAGTTGAGAAATGCATGGGTACTTGGCATATAAACGGGGTTCCAGGCCAAAAAGGCATTCCGGGAAATGAAATAGTAGAAGAGATTGCCAAGAGTGTTATTCTCTTGACTACCGAACCAGTTCAGGAAATACGTACTACGACGGGATGCCTCTTGATGTCTCCCATCGAACACCTACATAATGAGGTCCGTATGCTCCTAGTTAAGGATCATAATGAACTTTTCTCCTAGAAGTTCCTGATAAGGTGCTTTCGCAGAAACCAACTCTGCTATTACCTGCTTGGGGCGTCAAGAGGTCATTCCTCAACTACGTCGACGACATCAAACAATACGCCAACCAGACATCGGACGCAACATACTTCCAACAAGCACTGACCGCCATTCAAAGTGGAGCCATTAACACCTCCACCGACTCCCTTCCAGTGAATAGCGTACTTGGAGTCAACCCATTGCAGACGAAGAGCTCGAGTTGCCGCGAGTGAGAGTGACCCTTGCGAAGCTTGGTTTTGGATACAGTAGCAAGTTAAACTCCGACTTATCCAGAAAAAATCATGACATATCTAATATATTTATGTATGTCCAGCGTGCAATTAGTCACCCCATGACGCTGGCCACCTCTTCACATGCCCTGCTAACCCTACTTATCTGACACCCTTCTTCCTTTGGTCCGACCTCGTCTAAACAGCCTCTTTCCTGAGACTACAGCTGTATGACGTCGACGACAACTTATTTAATCCTTACCATCCTAACGGCGATTAGATACCCGTTCCAACAACAACAATTAGGAAATACTCGAGTCGCTTATAAGTATAAAACGAAATTTTCGAAAGGACTGACAGACGGAGCAGGGTGAGCTGGAATGCCTTAGGGCCTTGCAGTATCGGCAAAATCCTGTGAAAGGGAGCGGAAGGAAAACAAGTTCTACTGACATGGTCTCAAAGAGACTACAGTCACAACTTACTGGCATCCAATGCGAGCCTTATGGGCATAATTAACTATGATACGTGTCGAAAGTGCAGGGAAGTAGGCATAATAGAGACGCTGTAACAACTGCTTATTTCTGGTCTCGGCTTAGACATCTAGAAGCTTTGCTGTTTAAAGGACTGGAAGAAGTATCAGAACTAGATATCAATTCTCTATTAAACTTCGCAAAAAGCATAGAAGCATACTTCATTCCGTATTACAAAATAATAAACCTCCATATGGGGTTACAATGGACCTATTGGCCTAAGTATGGCGTAAAAGCCGGTCAGTATAACTTAATCTATAGGTACAAGGAGAATATCTTATCAAATTCTTCCTCCAAAAATATATCGCTAAACTAAAATTTCACTGACTTTTCAAACAGCTTTCAAAGTAATGCAGATATACACATGTGCTCAGCAATGCTGCATGAAAATATTTTTTAGTTTTTCTTTCTTTTTGTTGCAATAACCGTTGAACTATGCAAACACACTTTGCCGAACATAAATATGACAGCAGTGGCATGTGTATGACACATGTCCAAATGCAAAAAATGCTATCTGCCTGTAAGTCCTTACTTTTTGAACAGCTGTCAGTGCCGTCACTCGACAGCAGGACAAATATGAAAAAGAGCCCAAGCGTTGAAAGCGTCTGCCAATAAGCACGCGAGTGTTGTTGCATGAGTATTACGGTACATATGCACATATGTAAGTATTTGCATAGCAAAAATTCAGTTCGATCTTGTTTTGCCTGTTTGATATGGACTTGATGGGATTTATTATGTGCCACTTGCACCCATAGTTGTATATGTACATATGTAATTGGAAATATGATAATCGAGTTAGCAATGGAGCTTTGCTTTGCGTCGCTGGATTTTATTGGTTTTGTTTAGTTTGTTTTCTATTTTCAGTAAATCGCATTTATTTATTCATTTTTTGCGATAAAAGCGCCGTTGTGAGAGAGTGAAACTAAAATTTGCTACAAATATTTTACTGTCATATTCGTTCCTAATGTCATCAGGTTGTAGAAAGAATTTGTTATATAATCATATTACAAATATATTTGTTCCCCCCGATTTCTCGTCAATCTTCTCTATACATATTTATCTGCCTATCTCAGAATTATAGAGGAAAGATTAGAAAACGCTACGTCATAAACGAAATGAACTCTGAAACTTTCGTACATGACGTCACGTTAGCTGCTGTCCAACGCACTCCAAAAGAAAGTAACGTTACGTAACTGTCGTCATCACTATTTCTAATATTCTGATATCTTTTTATGAACATTCATATTAATATTCCTTTTACCGATTTTTTACTTTTAGGTTATTTTCAGTAGTTTCTAGTATTTTTGCAAGGTTAGTTGTTTCCTTAGAAATATTTTAAAACTTTTTTCTTAGAAATAATTTATGCTTATATTTTACTGTATTCAATCCATATTTATGCATATATGTCTCATAGTGAGTTCAATAATCTTCCAGAAAATCCCGGAGAAAATGTTCATTGGGTTCAATTTTGTTTTTGATTGTTTTCTAATATCCTTTTTCTGTTGACTCTAACTTGAATAACTGTGCATTGAAGTTCTGACGGAAGTGCCAATGCAGTCAAGTCAACGATGATGACTCAAAAATAGAAACACAAAGGCTTCATCTATAAATAGAAACTTCATACAACTTCCGATGCGAAAAACATTTCCGAAACGGGTCAATGGGAAAAAAGTTATTTGAAAAATTCAAAAAATTTAGTTGAAAGTTGTTACATATGTATGTTACTTCGAGGGGTATTTATGCTTAACTTAAGTTGAAATTAATAATTTATATTTAGTTTTTTGGAAAACCTTTTACGATCTTGATATCTAAATCTTAGCACATAGTTTACTTTCGACTACTTCTTTTGATTTGCCATCGCGCACTATTCCCTAAGCAAGGCCACAATAACTATTTTAGGATGGAACTAGACACATTTCTACCCAAGGTTTGGTTGGGTTAAAAGTTTGATTCTAAGGAGGATCTCACTTGGACAGCTTAGAACGCCGGTCCATTGTGGAACCAATATGCTTCAAAAAACTGGAACATATGACCCTTATAGATCGACATTGTTAAATATACTTGAGCCTGCCACATTTTTGCTGAGACTGCTAATATCAGTTTCGGCTATGTCTTCTGGTTCGTCGAAGGTAAGATTACCGATTTGTTTGAGGATGATTGAGAAGAAAATGCTTGGATGTTTCCACCTCAGCTTCTTCCATACAACTTTGACAACTAGCGTCCGACAAGATTTTAAGCCTTACCGCATGAATGTACAATAATCTTTTTTTTTAACTTTTGCCAACAAGTGCTACTTTGAGATCGGTAGGCAATTAAATATAAGATCCCTCTCTTCAAGATCTTTGGGCCGTCAGCGAGAGTGATTGATATTAGTTAAGCGAATAAAAACGAACGAAAGCACTGGTTCTTGTTCGGATGGAAGACTAGGCTC
This sequence comes from Bactrocera correcta, assembly GCA_027475135.1. Lineage (NCBI taxonomy): Eukaryota > Metazoa > Arthropoda > Insecta > Diptera > Tephritidae > Bactrocera > Bactrocera correcta. The sequence continues at coordinate 19,581,942 of CM050326.1, forward strand.
CAGAAAAAAACCCTCGACTCGAAACCTATGGCCGGACAACGGAAGCAAGGACGCTTACGCATCCAATGGAAGAAACCAGGTGCATAGCCATCTGTCTGCACTTGGGATGTGCAACTGGCATGAACTCGCAAATAATAGAGGCAACTGGCCAAGTTTCGAGTTCTCGGCCCAGACAGACCTTCAGACCAAAGAAGAAGAAAGACGAGTGCATATTGGATGGTAATCAGTAAGTCCTCCTACAATTGCAGCACTTTGCTCAGGGCAAGTAGTCTCTTGCGTTTTACGTCTAGGCCAGTAGGACAGAAGTAGTCGTCGCAGTGCGTGCTAAGCGCACGCAAGGTCCATTGGTACAATGCCTCAACGCAAGATGCCAATAGAGATCTAACCCATTCCGATGTAAGCGGTGGAAGGGCGACCCCTCTGGCTAGCTCAATGGCTTTGTATTTGCCAGCGATGCCGCTATGACCAGGCACTCAAGCGTGTATGATGTTGAAGTAACTTGATGTTACTTCTAGGGTGGATTATCGGAGAGTTTCTTACAGAAAATTTCCCCTCCAAACTCATCTCCTTTAGAAGAGACGCAAGGCGTGAACGATTTTATTCATTTTTGTTGCCATATATCAGACATTATATGGAAACTAGTAAGCACTGTGCTCTTTTTATTCCCAATAACTGTCCGACAAGTACCTAGTCTCATCACCTGATGATGCTCTTGTCGCAAGAGAATTCAAGAATAAATGATAAGGGTCAATATTATTCTGTGATTCGATTACTATTTTTGATAAGGAATTCGCATGAAATCAAAGAGCGCTCCAAACGCTAGTTTTTGAAGAGCCACTCCCAGGTGCCTCGAAAATGGATACCATAGAAAGTAACGTGACAAAATTCTCCTAACTCGTATTGACAGACCACCGATAGAAGTTGCGCGGGAAGGCTAAAAAAAGTGAGCGACACAAAAGACCACATCATCAGAAAGAAGTCGGCGTGATGAGTATGGCGCTATGAAACCCGGGAAATCACGCACAACCCTCAGACCACTTGAAATCAGTGCTGTTTAAGCGCAATCCGATGGAGTGTTTGTATCGTTTTATGATCCTCAATGAAATATGGATTCACTGGTAAATACAAGGGATCCGGAAACAATTAAAAGAAGAGCTTCACAACCTGCTCCGAAGACGGCGAATACTATCTTAGCAGTCTGAAAGGTGACCAAGATATGATCTACATTAACTACATAGAGAAATGAAAAACTGTCGGAGAGTTCTACAATGCCGTTTTATTGGGCTGATTCGATGTTGAATTGCAGGAAAAGACGGTCCCATTTTCCGCAGAAAATCAGGTTCTTCTTTGCGACTTTTTTGTTTACAGACTTGAAATATTCACGGAAATTCGAAAGAGTTGGTTATCGCTGTAGGAATATCAAATTTGAAGCTCTAATTTTCAGATGAAAGTTGGAGACTCACTGGGTCAAGAGTATCAAGCTAGCAGAAGAAAAAACGAATATTATATAAAACAATTTTTTTTTCTTTATGACAAAAACACAAAATATACGAAAGCTTTATTAGAAATATTTTCTATTATTCTTTGACTCCTATAAACCACTAATTTAAAGCAAAAGACAAGAGAAATTTGTTCGGTGGCTCGTGGCACCACGCGCTTGAAAGCTAAAACTTGAGCACCGCTGACAAAAAATGTTGAAGCGTACAACATTACAACAATAAAAATGTGGCGTTTATCTCGAGCCATTCGAAATTTATGTACCTTGCAGCACGGTGTTGCAAGTTGCAAGTTGCCGGTTGCAAATTACTTTCTAGAAAATTTACACCCCTGCGAAATAAACATAAGCCAGCGGAATTGTGCGAAATAAAAGAACCCATCTAAGGATGTGCGACGCGTAAAAAAGCGAAGCGCAGCGGTGGCATGCAGGTAGTTTTGCATTTAAGCGGCTTTGCCGCGTGCATCGTAAATTTCTACGCTATTCCCGACATGATTCACAGGTAAATCACCAACTGACGGCCAACCGTGCGCTCTCTTGCACAGAAGCAATCGCGGCAAGTTGTGCGCACACACACACACAAACATAGAAACATAGAAATAAATACAAATGGGTGTGCAAATGTGTGCCACACTTGCCGTTTGCTTTCTTTCGCGCTGCCAGTCATGACTTTTCACCGCGAATGCCAACAACAAAGCACTGGTCGCCGTTAGTTATCCTTTTTTGCTGCCACAGCGCGAAGCACGAAGAGGAAGCGCGTAGAGTGAACTACCTGCAGCTGGCAACTGGCACTGGTGCATGCCACATCAACGCATGCATGACTCTGTGGCTGTGTATGTGTGTGGCGCTTATTTATGCAGTTCAGTGGCATGATACATGTGCCACGATTTATTGTTTTCTGTTTTAATGAAGCCGCCACTTTGATTTGCGCTCTCCGCCAACAAACTTCAAAGGGTGCCACATCGCATACTAGTGCTCGTATGTTGCATAGCAGTACTCGCAGCGCATTCCATGGCATATGCATAAGCAGTTGTGAGGATAGATAGTTACATATGTTTGTAGGAAAGTAGTATAACTGGTACAGAATGGGAAAGTTAGTTGTAATGTATAGCTACTTTCAGGTGCGTAGCCGCAAAGGAATTCATTGAACTTTGGCGAACGCAAAGAAATACCCTCGTATGAAATAAATTATTCATAAGGCATTTTATAAGTGAGGGGCAAAACAAAGCTCAAATCGGTTAACATTTGAATGAGTTTGTTTAAGAATACTGTGGTGGCATCCTCGCAAACATATTTTGGAGGAATTTTAGCTTATTTATTTCATTAATATCGCCTTCAAAATAATCCACGCCAGATGTAGCAGACTTGTGCCAACGATTTTTCCACCTCGAAACACTTTTCATAAGCACTTTTTGAGATGGCTTTCAGCTCCTTCAGTGAATTTTGTTTTATCTCTTCGGTCGAGGGAACGGCAATTTAAGTTTGGGAAACAAGAAAAAATCGCACGGAGCCAAATCTGGTGAATACGGTGGTTGATCGATGTTATTCATTCTGTTCTTGGTTTTAAATTTGGTCACAATCGTACTGTTTTTGAAAAAAATCAGCTTTACCGTGTGAAGTCGAGCAAGAACGCGTTTAATACCCAAAATTTCCAACAAAATTATTTGGACCTCCATCCCGTCTATTGCCCTCTCTCCAACACTTGCCTGGCAATTTTCAAGCACCATACCCTTTTTACTATTTTCATCAGTTGAAGAACGAGGCATGTTTTTAACGATCTCTCGACCGTACCACAGAAGGCTTTGTACCACTCGTTGACTTGTGGTTTTGATAAAGGTATAAATGAAGAGAGTGATGAGCTCAGTTGCTCAGTGTTTGAGATGTCGATCTGCAATTTTTCACACGGCCTTTTCTCTCTAAGAAGATGCTCATTTGTCAAAACCGTCGAAATCGAAATACTATATTATATAGCTGCAATACAAACTGACTAATTTAAATTTAAGTCCTTGTACCAACAAAAACGCCGGAACGTTAAAACTAAATAATGAACTAAAATGGTTACCACCGCTCCATTTGCATAGCTCCACCTATCCACCCTAATTTTCGATGACCCGGTGCAGCATTTCGGCTATAGTGTGCTGAATGCCTTCGAACTCTTCGAGCGCTGCCAGCTAATTGGGTAAACTGCTAATTTAACCCCAGGGAAATAACCTAGAAACATGAATTCCCATGGTCTTGAAGGTCTTTGACTGGGCTATTTCTCGAAATGAACGAGTAACTTTGTACGCAACTAGGTTTAGCGTGAGGCGGTAGACGGTGGTCTTGTTGAAAACAGAGATCGTCCGGGCCGATTTCATTAAATTCCGGGAAAAGGTCCGTCAACTTCGTGTTATGAAGCTCATTATGATGGTAATGATATTTCTAGCCTTACTTCGAAAGAAATAAGGTCAGTTGATATTACAAAATGATAAATTTTTTAGGATGCAATTATCTTTATAGAACTACACGATGATTTGACTCACCCTTATTGCGACAATTTTGTTTGTTGGCGAAACGTAAGCCAAAAATAGGCCTGATCTGAGAGATGATTCTTCGATGAAAGTGAATTTGAGAATTTTTCAAAGAACGTGAATTTGCGAGCAGTTGTACGCTGTTGCAGAAGATTGTATCTTCTATATTCATATATCATATTTTCTCAAGGAGTAGATTGAAGAAGTCGCAGGATAGGGAGTCGCCTTGTCGGAAACTTCGTTTGGTATCGAAGGGCTTTTCAATCCTGACGAAAAAAAATTGTGGAATTGTGTTACCTCCTTATTTCGCTGTCAGTTCGCTATCCTTAATACACAACAACGATGCAATACAAATAGACATTTATGAAGATAAGCAAAGTGGGCTGATAACCTTTCTGGATTCGAAATATATAAATAAATATATGACATTGACAGTTTAGAAACAAACCAGCTATATGATATTTGTTATTAAAAAGCTATCAAAACCGTCAAAACACAATTTTTCGAAAAATTCAGTTGAACACTGACATTTTATCTCATATTAGTATATTACATAATTACAAAGAAAGCACTTTACTTTGCTTTTTATAAATGGAAATAAATTCAGCAATTAAATTCAAACAACTTCAAATTTACAACCAATAAATTTCAATATTGAAATTGTCAGACTTGAATACAAAATTTTCGTTTCAAATTGTCTATCTTTCAATTTTAAGTTTTTTCTTTAATTTCTTTATCTAACTAACTGGTGTTTAATTAAAGTCCAACGATAATTTCGGCAAAAGCAAATTAGTTACGTTAACTTTAAGTAAAAACGCAACTGTCAAGCGTTTAGCTCTCCTGCTCCGCGAGTGAATCGAACAGGCGCAGGTAAACGCCAGTGTGTTTTGAGTTGCATGAATTTGGTTACGTTTCATGAAAAATTGTGTGATTGTGTGGACAGTGTGCGAAAAAGCGAATATCCTGCAGAGAAGTAAACATAAAGAGTAGAGTTAAATAAATACATGTAAAAAGAAAATTCGTAATATCGCTGTTACATAAATGTCACAAGTGAAAGTCTAATATTAACACAAATGGCAATGAGTTCTACGGGTAAGTTTCTCGGATTATAATATTATGTTATGTATTCTTTGTTTATTGGTTCAAATGAAATTTGAGTGGGACTATCTATACATATTATTCGTCCGCCATTGTACTCGGTTGCTTGGAACATAGTGGTTGATATTGCATTTGACCGCAGGGTTTCAATAAATCTGTACGATATTTTCAAGATTTACGTTTTTAGACGACTCTAATCGTCTATCAAAATATAAAAAAAGTTGTCATGGACCAGGTTTGGCTTTGAAAACTTTTCATGACACCCTTCATGCAATTTTTTGATCATTTTCATTAATTTGTGATATGGTGAATCGGCCGATTGTCAGCCCAAATTCGTCATTACTCTTGAAAGTTTCAGAGTAACAGCAAGGGCGAATACTATAGATTTGTTCCTGATATGATCTGTACGGAACCCAGAAAAAATTATCAGAATGGGTGTTTCGTCAAGCTACGTTTTGGTAGCGCTAACTTTTTTTTAAGGAAAAACGGCGTTAAATGTTTCAAAATCCCGAATCAGTATCTAACGAAGCTGTGAAATTTATACATAAACGGTGATCCATTTCAAGGTTCCCTACTTTTTGAGTGGAAAGTGACGTCTTGTTGAACTCAAATGTTGTTGAGCTCACGATAGCTTCAATTTCGGCAATAAATTAGTCGGTTGTCATGGCGTAATCAACGGTCGCCATTGACGGTTACGGTGCTCTTTTAATTTAAGATCTCGACAATGATTCCACCGGCCCACAAATCACACCAAATCGTTGTTGTTTTCTGGATGAAATAGCAGCTCTTGAATCTCTTTAGGTTGCTCTTCGTTTTAAACGCGGCAATTTTGCTTGTTTACATACCCATTGATCCAGAAATTGGCCTCATTGCTAAAAAGATATTGGTTTGAAAATGTCGGATCTTCTTGGAATTTGGAACCAATAGAACAAAGCGATGTCGCTTGGGAAGGTCGAGCGGCTTCAGTTCTTGCACAAGCTGAATTTATACGTTTTCAATTTACGATCTCGATGTAAAATGCGCCAAGTCGTTCCATACGCCAGTCCGAGTTGACTCTCCACCGTCTTCTTTTACACTCTCAGCTGCGGCTGTTATATATTCTTCGCTGTGTGCTGGATGTGTTCTATTCAGTCGATAAGTCTCTCTTTCTGGTGGTGTTGCGAATTTACGCTCTATGTTGACCATATGTAAGTAGAGCGAACAGAACATGAATATTCTTAATGAAGTTGAAAGATTTGTAAACGTTGTTCAGGGTTAAGTCTTTCCATGATGAAATGCCAAACAACACTGAGAAGAATGGCATGACAGCTTACGACTCATGCGTGAACTGTCAAAAAAGGCTATTGAAAAAAGAACCTCTACTTGTAGGTTAGGTGAAATAACACACACATTCTAGTTTCAGTTTGCTCGCTTTATTTAAGTCAATAAATATTTATTTTTATTATTTTAAGTTTAGTCGAATGTAATTATTTAAATTATATATAAACAAATATGGTAAAGGTAACAGCATCTCTCTTGTTTTCATATTAGCTTCCGTTTCTGAACGTTATCCTTCAACGCGTGGCCTCTTCTCTTCCGGACCTGCTGCATTCTCGTGTTCCTCATCCCTACGTTGTTGTCTTTCATTGTCGGGAAATCTGACCATGCGCAAAAACCGTTCCAGATCCGGATCACTACAATCATATGGATAGTCGGTGCGACATATGGGACAACGCAACTTGCCGCGTTCCTGCATGCCCTCAAAACATTTCAGACACACATAATGTGTATTCTCGCAGAAACGTATGTCGCGTTTAATGTACTCATAGCAAACGATACATGTGAAATGCTCAACGCATTCTTTATTCAATTCCTCATCCTCCTCGTTAAAGGTGAGATCCTCCCACGTCGGCGCGAATACATCTTCGCTGTCATCAAAGTCACCAACATACAAACGCATCTTACGCGAATCTATCTCTTCACAGAGATACTGTATGTAATCGTAAGCCAATTCCACATCGTAGGTTTCAGAGGTCTCTGCACTATGCGATGTAAATGGTCCGAGGTATTCGGCAAGTCCGTCACGATTGAGTCCAAACTTGATGGTGTAAGTGATCGGCTCGGAATCTCCTATGTGAAACACGCCGCGGTTTATTTCGTCCGGAGTATTTGCATTTTCAGACGTGCAGAACCAGTAGATGCCACTCGGACCGCAGAGCAGAAATGCATCTGTCGCGATGTCATCGAAATCGAAGTCATAGTAATTTTTGCCCTTATGTTCACGTATAAACTTCGGGTGCACGGCTTCGCAGTGCGAAAAAATATCGTTCACAGAACCGGACCACCCGCATCGTTCAAAGCGGCACTCCGTTGACATTTTTTTAATTTTAGAATTTTTTTCTTTTTTTTTGAATTATTTAGTTTTTAAGCTTGTGAAGCGCACTATAACTGCAGTATGAATTGAACTGACGCTACCTTCGGTAAGTAAGCGGCTTATGTAGCAGATCATGCAGGTAGATGGCGGTCAGGCTTTCTTCGCGTTCTAGAAATGTATTTAAGTAGAAAATTATGGAAGAATAGAATGATGTGAAAATTTACCTGCAATCATAACTAAATTCAATAAAATTGGTTTAGGGGTTTGCTTTACCCTTTATTTTCATTTCTAAACAATGAAACGGTGCGAAATCCGGGATTTTTTCTGGATTTGTTTTTGTTTTTCGCGAAAAGTTAACTTTGTTAAGGATAACCATTAACCGAATTGACAATATATAATATTCATACACACAAAAATGCAGTCGGGTCTACTTAACCGGTATAAATCCGGTCAATAATAAAAATGATTTTAAATACCTTATCAAACTTAACTTTGTCTTTATTTGTAATTAATTAATATTCGCTCTAAAATTTGTCTTCATTTCCTGAAATGCACAACAGCTGTTTCACTCACACTGTAAGTCAGCCGACTGCGCAGAGTTGTATGTAGACAGGATCACTAGATTATCGGCACTTATAGTTGGTAAAGCAGTTCATATTGTTAACATAAATAATTATATTGCCATAAGGCCACTGTAAACACGTAGACCCGTAGATCCCACCTATAACACAGCGCATAAAAAGAGTTCACCAAATGTGTCGATCATCCTACGAGTCCAGCTGATAAAGCTCGAGAAAAAACAGCCATACATGCAAGCCATCGCCCTCCGACAATTATAAGATTGGAAAAGTTCACCCTGAATGTCCTCCATGTTTAACGTCGAAGCTAAAATATATACATTCTTAAGCTTTCTGGCAAAAATTTATAGTAAAATAAATCTCTCGGATATTCTCACAAGAATATTAAGCGAATCGGAAATTTCGTGGTACTCGGTCAAACATAGGGCCTAGGCATAGGTGTAGCGGTATTATTATTTTTATTTTTTCTTACAACAAACTCAGCTAGCATCGTAATAGCCGGAAGAGCAGCGTATTAAAAGATCGTGTCAAGTATTAGACGGATTAATTTTAAGATCTGTTATTTATTAATCTATGCATCAGAAGCCACGATCACTTCGACATTTTTTTTGAAATGCAAGAGTTAGCCAAGCTCTACGGATAGCAAACCGTAGTTGCTCTAGTCTTGATTCCTGGCCAAAATAATATTTGAACTGATTAATTGTAAATTATTCATTGAAATATCTGAGATTGAAATTCAAGAAAAATAAATCTTAGAAACGACAATGAAAATTATGTCACACTTGAATTGGGTCTTGAGTTTGATATATCAATGAAAGATATATATTGTACTATGTAAAATTTTCCAATGCCTGGTTGGTTGAGATGAGAGGCCAGCAAGCGTCAGAGCGCTAGCGACCACTCTTAGCCCATCCTTAGGTCCAATGTGCTCCCGGTTGGTTAGCAAATTAAGCCTTACCAAGCAACTCAGTGAAGCATTGGGACCCGTGGAAAATGCACCGTCTCATACGACTGAAGGATGGTCATTCATATGTATAATGTTCCAGCGTCTCATCATCCTCTGTGAATGCTCTGAAATTCGCCTACTTCATTTTTCCCATTTTCTGAAGGTGGGATTTTAAGAGAAAGTGCACTGGGATGGCCCCTACGATGTGACTAAGCTCCTTTCAATCAGAAGTAGGAGCTTTTTAGTCTTTCCTCCATCAACTCTACGCCACTTAACTTTGTGGTATGCCCTGTGTTGTTTAAGTTCCAATACCTGAGCGCTCCTTTAGGGTCCATTGCTGCAAACAACTCTTGAAGGAGTTGAATGGCTTGGGGCAGCTTAGAGGAATTGTGCCGGGATGTGGAAGATGCAAATGACTACGAGAACGCAAGTATATAGAAACTATTCCCATAAAATTTGTGCCGAAAATGAAAGTAATAAAAAACCAACCCATCAGCGAGCAATAGGTAATAAATAACTTCCTGAAGAAAAGCAATAGAAAAAGGGATACATTAACTCTAATATAAATTTCCGTGTCTGAAATCGACAAAGGCATTAGGCAATGGGGAACCTAGATAGCTGACGGCGACACCATTAATAAAAAAATTGGAAGTTAGGAGAACAAATAGCAAATAATCAAACAAAAGGAGAACGTGAGAAAGGGAATGGTGGCAGCAAGCGTAAGCGTGTGCGCCCAAAAGCATACAAAGCAAATTAGCGGCAATAAACACGTGACAATCAATGCCGAGGCTATGTGGCGAGGAAGCCGAAGGTAATCGTTTTAAAATGGCAAATGACAACGGCTGTCGGAAATAGCGATAGTTATTGCCTCCAGTCGATACAACCGCTCTTAAACACAAACACAGAGACCAATCATACACAAATACATAAGTATAGGTGTGTGTGTTTAAATGCCAATATGTTGTGTGCAATAAAGCCAGCTGCCTGCTGTGCACCGAAGGCTGATTTTGGTGGCTTCTTTCGGCTGTAAGCAGTTGGCGCTGCCGCTGACAACAGCCAATACAACAACAATACAACAAAGAAAAAAAAAAGCTATTGCAAACATGGATTCGATGACATAAAACATGCTGCGCTGTAAGCCTCCAGTTGTCGTCGGCTGCTCGCTGAGCAATCAGTGCGATAAACCCGTGTTGGCGATAAGACTGGCGGCCTGACAGCACAGCGTTCCTTGCAAAATTGATGAGCAAATAGCGCAGTGGAAGCCGAAGAACTAGAAGTTAAGCGAATAAACCGTTACTTGTGTGTGTAGATTTGCTGCAGGAAGTGCAGATTCGAGTGCAGTGCTAATTTATTGCATGATATTTGCACAGAATGCCAATTAATTCTAAACAAATTCATTTTGAATTGCCAGACACAATATTGAAATTGATGAAATTGATCAAATATGCCGTTAAAGTGTGAGACAAGCTGCTTACCAGTTTGTTTGAACTACAAAGTGAACTTAATTTCGAACATAAACACACACACTTACATACTTGTGGCAACGAAACTGGGTTAATGGCGCTGCAGTGAAGTATTCTTTGTAATGGAAACCCCGTCAGTCTTTAAATTGCCGTTAAGTTGTTTGCTTATTGACATGTTGTGTTGTTGACGTTGTTGTGCTGGTTGTTGTAGGCCACAAACGATCGAATGTTGCAGCTGTGCATATTCAGTGCAAAAGTCGCTTGAGAGCTAGCTGTGTGTGTGTGTGCATAAATGTGGTTTTGTATTTGTAAGTAACAAATTTTGTGCTGTTATGCAAGCAATTATTGTTCGAAGTGTTTAGTTGAGGCGAAAGTGCTGTGAATTTCGTTCTAATAAAGTCATCATCATATTGCAACTGCTTGAGCATGAGTTTGTCACTCATATTGACCGAGTTTCCCAGTGGTAAGTGTGACAATTCTGTTTTAAATGAATATGTTTTACATCAACATATGTAAAAAAGTAGAAACTAGTTTGTATCCGATCTGCATTCCACATTCGTACGAAATTCATGAATCGTCGCTGGCTTGTTGGCATTGACCACAGACTCGACATAGCCGCACAGGAAATAGTTTAACGGCGTCAAATCGCACGACCGAGGCGTTCAACTTGGTTTTCAATAAATCGGTTGTGAAATTTGCTGTGTGGTTTGTGGCACCATTTTGTTGGAATCATATATTGTCCAAGTCCATATCATCCAATTCGGGCCAAAAATAGTCGGTCGTCATTGAGCGGTAGCGATTCTCATTCACAGTAACGTGCCACTCTTGATCATCACGGAAGAAGAATCGCCATCCATTATCGCTGTAGATGATTTTTCGATGAAACTCCGGATCATTTCCAGGTTCCAATTCAGTTCCAATTCACGAACATATGTACGACGATTCTGGTGGTCAAACGGCTTCAGTTCTTGCGTAAATTTTATCTTGTAAGGAAGTAGACCAAGATCTTTTCGCAAAACTCGCCACAACGACGTCACAGAGATTACCAAAGTTTAAGAACGACCATAAATTTGACGTAGGACTCTTAAAGTTGAGACATTGACTTCGAATTTCGGTAGGAAATTTTAATAATTTCGACTCGCTGTTAAATCGTATATCTTTCCATGATAAAATGGCAAACCTTACTGAAGAGAAATATCAAAAGAGCGGGGAAAAATATGGCGTCGTTTGCTGTCCAATCGGTCTACGTTTGTAGCGTCCCTATTGAAAAACCCTATATTTCTAAAATACTGGCGCGATTTTGGAACATTATAATATCGGAAACTCGGAAAATCTGTGACCGAGACGTTTGATAAGATCAAGCAGGCTTACCCAAATGTTGCTTTAGTAAGAAGTGGTTTATTTCGGTGACTATAGGCCTTTTTGGAAGGCCGGGAAGAGGTGATGAAGACCGGAAGAATGAGCAAATCCAAAGTGAAAGCGATGCTCTTTGCCATTTTTGACATCAAAGGCATCGTATACCATGATTTGTTCCTTCTAGACAAACCGTCAACGCCAAGTTTTACATGGAAGTCCTCAAGAGACTCAAACGAAGGGTCAATCGGCTCCGATAAGACATCGCAGCCGACTGGAAGTTGCAACTCGGCAACGCCCCGGCTCAAACCGCCTTTCTTGTGAACAGCTACTTAACCGAGGCCGGCATCCCAACGCTTCCTCAATCGCCCTATAGCAAAGCTTGAACTAAGCTGGGAAAACTAAAATCTATTTTCTACATTTAAGATGAAACAAATTGACAGAAAATAAATATTTTTACAAGAAAAGTCTCTTTGATACCGTTTATTCCCTATCAATAATTTGCCTTTTGAATACTACAACCTAAACTCTAATTTTCGAACTCCAGAAGAAAAGGTGTTTGGAAATTGTTAATTTAAGGCTGTTGTTACCGAAACATCAAAAAAGTTCGCAAGATAAGGTTGAATGACAACAAAGGGAAGTTGTTCGATACCTCATATCACTCACGAATATTTGGACAGGAGAAAGCTTGTGCAAAGCGGGTGCCGCGCGAACAAAACAATTACGAGTTGATGACGTTCCCACGACGGTAGGGTTTACGTTACCGAACGCATCTGTATTTTGGGATTCCTTTAAAGGATGAAAAGTCATAAAATGGCCGCATTTGACGAAAAATAAAAGTGATGTTTCACTCAGACAATGTACCGTGACACAAGTCACTGAAAGCTATGGCAAAAATCCATGAATTGCGCTTCGAATTCTTTCCTCATTCGACGTATTCTCGAGATCTGGTTTCTAACGACTATTTTCTGTGCTTACTACCTCACACATCCTCAAAGGCACACATCGCGTAGTCCACAAAATAATCATTACAACTCGAACAGTGACCGCTTAGTAATGAATTGAGGCAGTGGCATCTGTTTGTTCACTGCTGCATTACAGAGAAATATTTTATGAAGTAATTCAATATCGCATATTTTACTGTAATCAAGTATGCCATTCACGTCTTCGAATTTCCAAACTCATTCAAATTCAATATTTGTATAAGATTCACGCATTCAATTAACAAATAAAATTACATATACTTATGCATGTGTATATGATTACATTTGCATTGAAATTTTCTGTAAGTACTTAATCCGCAAAGCAAACACAGTGTCACTTTCAATGACAGCTTCATATTACAAAAGTGAATGAATTAATTGAGCATTACAAAGAGCAGTGTGTACTCTGCAGGGAGACAAGTGGCGAGTGCATGAGAAGACACACAAGCAGAGGCAACGCAATGACAATTTAATGACACGAAAGTGCGAAGCAAATAAATTAAAAAATCAGCGCCGTTAAATATGCGCGAATGTGAGACTAAAATAAAACTTGAAAATGCAAAATAATGAGCTACAAGTGAAAAAATTGAAGATAAAAATCGCTGCATTAAAAATTTATGTAAAATATTAATTAAAGCACTTGTCAAGTGACAGCTGTCAAACTTAAGAAATTACTCAAAATTGTCATATTTCGATGCTAAAATGCTTAAATGCGGACGTGTCAGATAAACTTGTAAAAATAATTTATTATTGAGATCTTCGACGCCAATTTTGGGAAGAAATTTTGTTTATATTTTTTTCAAGAATTTATGTAACTAAAATGTCTATATTTCTGTGTGCCAAAAAAATCGCCGAAACGAAAATGGCGATCGTTTTTAAACGCGCTCTTTCAATTTCAGCTTCAGCTGTCGCCATCCATATCTATTTGTTTCATAGCCCATATTTTATGCCTTCGTGAATAGAGATTGAAATTGTGCGAACAGGTGTCTCGCGTTCGTTGAACGATTGTACCGAACGAATTTCCCACCTTAAAATGTACAGCTAATTTATTTTGAAAGCAAAAATTTAAAATAGCGAGAAATAAAAATAATGAGCGCACATTTTGATGGTCAAGGCGAGCAATTTTAAGCGGCCGAGTCTTTAAATACATACAACGGTATGTTGGTAAATACAATATTTAGGTGTGTATGCATGTAGATATGTAATTCACTTGTATAGCATCGTTTGTGAGGTCTCTTTTAAAGTGCGATCAAAAATTTTACCTGTCTTTGTTGTTGTTTTCCCTCATATAAATATTATTGTACGCTGTATATTTTTCGCTTGCTGAAATCCATTTATTTAGCGGTAATTTTTACATGCAACGGGATTTTGTTTAGCATTTTGTCGGCGAATAACAAATTTGTGAAAATAAATTTTGTGCAAAAATCACGTCGGTGAAGGCAATTTTTCATCTTTTGGCTTGTACTTAATTTTAATATGCAGAGAGTGACATTAGGGGTGGTCGTAGCAAAAAAAAAAAAATTTTAAGGGGGTATTCTGGTCTAGGATTTTGAAAAAATCGATTTTTTTGCATATTTTGATAGTTTAGAATTTCAAAAATATGACCTTGGAAGGATTTTTCAAAATTCGACTTATTTTCGGATATACAGCCGATTTTGTGACGTGGCGTCCGTGTTCACTAGAATTGTCTGATAAACTTTAAACGCGTTTTACTCGAAACTGACTTTTTCGGAACGATACCCACGATTTCTCAGGTTCTACTGGACCGATTTACTTGAAATTTTTACAGAGTTTTCTTTATAAGCTTGTCATGGTTGGAACTAGCCCCATCCCCAAATTTTTATTTTTATTATTTTTTAAAAAATTCGAAATAGTCAGAAAGTGATCCAAAAAACTTTTTTTCCAGGCAGTCGCCATTGTGTGAAAAATGTTTTTTCCCACTTTTCCGTAGTTCCGGGCATTGCGGCATTATTCTAGATTAATAATCTTTTTTTTTTGGTTTCAGATAACTAGTAGGGTTGAAATCATGGATATGGTCACGTGAAAATTTTTAGAGACCCCCCACTTCGTCAGCTCATAATTTTTGATAGTTTTTACTTTTTTTTAGTTTTTATTTTTTTTCTGCACTCTTTTAAAATTAACAAATAACTAATAAAAAAAATGGGTAGTAAAAATATTAATTGCCATTTTTGTAAGACATTTTAAAAATTATCTGAAATTCATGTTTCTAGACCAGAATAAATTACAAAATAAAGACCTGAACTAGTATTTTAGAGTTATACATTTGGAAATTATTAGGGTGCCTATAAAAATTATATATATTAAATTTTTTTCAATGAATTGCATTAAATTTTTTAGGACTTTTTTTTTTTTTGTAATAAAAAACAATTTTTTTCATAAGGTTCACCGCCACAACTGGCATCCAAAATATACGAACAGAAATTAAAAAAAGCATAGTTTCAATAATACGTAATTTTTTCATATCACTGGGCTCACCCTAATACATTTGTATGTATTAAAATCACATGCGTGTTTATTTAGCAAATAATATTTTTGTTGAATATTTAATAGCTGCCTAAGAAATACGGATTTCATTACACAAATAACATGTTTAATGTAAAAAGCTTCTAGAACAATTAAAATATTTGCCATTTATATCCTTAGGTAGCGCAGAAGGATCTACCGTGTGTTTATTAAAGAAGGTTATACAGCAGGTAACTGCTTAGTGCACATAATACCTGTATTCACTTGTATTTCGTTCGAGTTTTCACTAACTAAGCTTAAAATAATTGAACGAATTTACAAGTTTCTGAAGAGTTTTATCTGAAAACATACCTACAAAGGTTCTTTAATTTGTTTGTCTTTTGTAATTTGGAACACTTGTCAGTAAAAAAAATGGAAGCACTCAGTATCATAATTTAAAGCCGGATAACTTTTTACCGATTCTTAACATCAAGCGAACTCAAGTATGTTTCGAAGACCTAAAATACTTTCAAATCTTAATAGCCTGCATGAATGATTGACAACACAGACGAAAAATCCAGTTTGAAGAATATTTAATAACGATTTTTTTTAAATGACGCTACAAAAGTAGTCCGATAGGGACAGCAAACGACATTTCACTTCATTTTTGCCATTTCATCATGGAAAGATATACGATCCAACAACGAGTTGAAATTATTAAAATTTACTGCCGAAATTCGGAGTGGCTTCAACTTTAAGAGCACTACGTCCAATTTATGGTCGTCATAATCGTCCTGTCAGATCAACAATTGAGTGTCTAGTGGAAAATTTTTAATGCACAGGCACAATAGAAAATGCTCCCGTGCCTGTGAAACAAAGAAGTCCCCGTAGTGTCGAGAATATTAATTTTGCAAAAAGATCTTGGCCTACATCAATGGCTTTGTCAATAAGCGGATATGCGTTATTGGTCAGACAGCAATCCATACTTATTCCATAGCATCCCGAAAAAACAACGGTTTGGTGCGGTTTATAGACCGGCGGCGGCATTGGGCCATACGTCTGTCATGATGATCAAGACCGGCATGTTACTGTGAATGAGAATCACTACCGCTCAATGATAACCGAAAAATGGCCCGAAATAGAGAATATTGACTTGGACAATATGTGGTTCCAACAGTATGGTGTCACAAGCTATGCAGCGAATGTCACAATCGATTTATTGAAAACCAAGTTCGGTGAACGTGTTATTTCACGAAATGGCCCAGACAATTGGCCGCCTCGGTCGTACGATTTGATGCCGTTCGACTATTTTCTGTGGAGCTACGTCGAGTCTGTGGTCTATGCCAATAAGCCAGCGACGATTGATGAACTTCGTACGCAAATCGACCGTGAAATTACATTAGTATCGGCCGAATCCCGTCGAAAATTGGATTCAGCGTTTGGAATTCTTTAGTTTTCTTCAAAATTTAAAGATTTATTTAAGAAAATCATGTCCAATAGTATTATTCAAAGTATTGCTCATCTAAACCTATAACATTTTCTCATTTATCTGGTAATGTGTGGATTCTATTCTATTTTGTATTCCCGTGAGGGCGCTCTGCATTGACCGGCAGAAATCGTAGTCAGAAGGGTCAAGGTCTCGGCAAGGTCTGAGGCAAAGTTTCCCAGCGGTGCCAAATATTTCGTTTTTGGTCGGTCTTGGAGTATGAGTCTGAAAGTTGTAATGATTGAAAAATATTGCCTCGCGTATATTCGTAAATATCTGGGGTTTTTCGTCAATCGCTCACTTCGATTTGATAGGTTGTTGTCGGTAGTGCTAACCATTGGCGGCTTTACACGGTTTTAGAAGCTTATAATACAGCACACTTTGAGGGGAACGGCATAGATTTTGAAGAATAAATCAAGAATTTTCAAATTATGAAAGAGTCTTACTATTTTTTGCTTATACAAGTAAATGAAGTTAAGACATCTATTTTACATATATTTATAGACCCAATATGTATCCCTGAAACTAGGTCAATCAAAGCTTAAACAAAACTACATATATAGTATATAACCATACAAATTTTTTGTTATTTCTCACTCCCTACTAACTACGAGTTCATTGTGTAAAGTAAAATCCATGACAAATAAAAGTTATTTCCTCGGCGCATTTACGCTGATTGCTGCTCCGATTAAAAATCCAATTTGGCAGTCAATTCGTTGTCATGTTTTTGTCATATTTAACCATCATGAAATATTTATAGATTGTTAACGCAAGCGCTATTTATAAACAATAGTATGCGCTGCCACGCCAAGCCTTGCAGGGCTATGCGTAAATATGCACAGGAGAGTATTAATTTCGCCAAAAATCAAAAAGGTATTCGTAATCAACGCGAACATCAATCAATTAATGAAATAATAAATGGAAATTGGAATAGCAAATGCGTTTCTGTGCGGCGAGCGGCTTTCTTTGCTGCTTTGCTTCTTGCGGAAGGCATCACCTCCTCCTCCTTCATAAACGTCACCTAGTTAACGAAGCGACGGTCTAACTAAGCGGCACGTCAAAAGTAACTGATGTCTGCCTGTCTCTCCGTTCGTCTGTTGTTTGGAGTCTACCGACTTGCCGCCTGCACTTGTTGTTGCGCGCGTAGTTGTTGTCAAGCGATTTAGGCGCCTTCACTCTATTTGCATGGTTTCCAAGGAATTCGTGGTTTCTTGCATTGCTGGCATGTTTGTCGGCATTTTCGTCTTTTATTGTTGTTTTTTCCTTTTCTTTTACTTTTTGTTTTTTTTTTTTACCGTGGTTTTCACGATTTTTGTCCCGTTACAAGTTGGCAAATGCGCCTATGGAAATTCAAATGCAAAAATGCAGGGGTTTCCTCACTCCAACACACGCACACATAGCAGTATTTGGTTTTTTCGTATAAAAGTAACTGTTTTTCGTCTAACTTTTGTTGTTGCCTTATTTTAATCGCAAATTTTTGTTTTGTTTGAGTGCGCCGTGCCTGTGTGCGTGCATTTTTCGTGCATGTTTTTCGGCGGAATTTCGTCAGTCGCGAACGGAGTTTGTTGAAAAAAAGTTGTGCAAACTATTTGATGTTGGAAAATATGCAATAGTTCGCAGAAAGTATCAGAAAAGTTGCCAAAACGCGCGGCAGTTATGTAATTTGGCAGGAAAAAAGTAACCAAAGCGTGTGTACAAGTGTGTGTGTGTGTGTGAGTGAGGTGCCTATAAAGATTCACACTTAACGGTTGTGCATAAATTTCCGCTAATTGAGTGAAAACAGCTTGTTCTGTGTAGGAAAAAATAAAAAAATAATAATTTTAATGTGTGCTGAGGTTACTCATACGCACGGGTGCGCCAAAAATCATTGAAATGCTTTCAGTGGCAGATAAGTTGAAAAAATTCTTACTATAAAAATGTGTTTCCCGTTATTTTCACAGCGTACAAATTTCGCAACTACGAAATGCTTTCCACTTGAAGAATTCTGAATTACGCTGTGCAAGTTCACGGCTTCTTCTTTGCCTTCAGTGAACTAACGAACTGCCGCGCAAGTCAAAGAAATTGGCAAATAAATCAAATTTAAAAGTCAATATGAGTGTGAGCCTTCTTTTTTTAGTCGCTCGAATTTGTCGAATTTCAGCGACTTTTAACAGACTGGCAGGGCAATAAGACTGTCGTAAGAAGCAAATGAAAACGAGAGCAAATAAAGAAACTTGAAATGAAAACAAACAAAAAGTACCGAATGAACTTGTAATTTAAGACAAATAAATAATGAATGTACCGTAATGAAAAGCACAGCAATTCATCAATTGCCAGCTGTACAACTGGCGGCGTTCAAATATATTTTAGAAATAAAAAGTGATATAAAAAATGATGGCGGAATGCGGGCAAATGGAGGCGCGGAATACCTAATAGCAATAACAATCGCGAATTGCAAAGTCACTGCAGGAAATAAAAGTTAAAATCGCGTAAATTTTAAAGTGCAAGTCAAAGCGATTTTACGTGTTCCGGTTCGTGTTTCAAGCCATGTGAACAAAGTACAAATTTATAGCAGTGAAGAGAGCACTGTGCGGCGACGAAGTATTTGATGGCTTTGTTGTACGTGTTAGGTACCGTTACGTTGCGAAAGTTCGTGTTGAAAAACGTATTATTCACACTGTACAAAAAAATTCAAATAATATAATAAAATTTTATGCGAAGTCTCTTTGTATGAGCAATTTCTTTAAAAGTCACCATTACCTGCTTCCCCCCAAAGACTTGTTCTAGTGAAGTGTGTATAAATGACAGCTGTTTACTACTTACTCTATAAATTGCATTTAGTATCGCCGCGCAAAAATGGAGTTCGGCTTGGGCGGTCGTGTGCAGTTTCTACAAGCACAGCTCTTTCCCACTTGTGCGCTGTCGCCGGTCAATGCTGGAGGTAACTATTTGCATGAAAATGCGTTGTTTGTTAGAAAATTTATTTTAAGGTTTACGATATTTAATTCGAAAAATCTGAATTTTTTGTGAATAATATGTTATTATCTGGTTTTTATGTCAATGGATATTTCAAATTCTTTTATGCTTCTTCTGAAACTGGCCTTAAAGGAATTATAAGGGTTTCACGGTTTCAAAGAAACTGTTTTTATTGGCTTATTTAAATAGATAATATCTCTGGAATATTCTTTAATTCTCATGTTGAGCCGAGTAATCGTTTTGGAGGTATAGCTAGTTGCGCGCTCGAGATTAGAATATGGATACTTAAAACTTTAAAATCATTTTTCACTTAACTGTGTTTTCAAAGTCGGTTGTCAAGATATTCCGCCAACTACTCATCCGACTTTAATGAAATTTTACACAGGTACAGCTATTAAAAAAATATCCGGAATTTCCATTTTTTGTAAAAATTTGCAAGATCCAATAATCACTTTCTTGTTTTTCCTTAGTTTTAATCGATGATCTTAAGTAAACCACGTAATTTTTCGTATTTTTTTCTTTATACTTTTGATGACGTCGTATGGCCGAGTTTAAAATATTTTCTTTTGAAAATTTCACAAAACTTTTCTTTAATATATACTTATCTTTTGAGTAATAAAAAGTTTGAATAAAATGTTTTATGTGATTTTTTTTTGCCATTTTTTCCAAGGAACAGGTTATATTAAGTTTGCCACGAAGTTGGTAATACCCAGAACAGACATACATACATATTTGTGCTAATGATCGGCGTGACGATCTGTGCTGAATTAGCGGTTTTACTTTTCGATTCCTGTTTTTTTTTTTGAAAATTTTTATGACAGTCCTTTGAGTTCTACCGATGCCTTCAAGGTTCAAAGTTCTCTTATGTCAGGCTTATCCCGGATTCGAAACTTTCATGGAAGCCAAATTTCGAGAAATAGGTATTAATTACCTAATACTGCTGGTAAAGGTGCCATTGGCAAATGAGTCCTGGGCTGGGGCTCCCATCAAAAGTGGTCCCCTGGCTCTACAACACCATATGTTCTATGGAGTCTATATGTGGAGGAGAGCTTTAGAAAAGACTACACTTGCAAAGAGACTCGAGAGCGTTCAACGGGCGGCGCTCTTCAACATGTGAGGTGCACTAAGGTCCTCCACAGACTGGAAGGTTTATGGCTGCGAAAGTTGCTGTCCGACCCAGAGAATTTAGATTTCTAAAAGAACCCGTGTCTAAATAACTCTGCCGGCTCCTTCTCTGACTATATACCGGCGAGGGAGTTATGGGTGGGAAGAAACCATTGAAGGAGAAGGACAGTGAGCTTCTTTGCGGATGGGTCAAAACTTGAAGGGAAGGTTGATGGAGGGGTTTACTATCAGGAGCTCTCTATCAAATCTAGTTTCAGACTTCTTGACTATAGTAGTGTCTTCCAAGCCAAGGTTGCAGCCATTTAGGTAGCAGCAGATTTACTGCTATGGAGTGCATTCTTCTTCGTATAAGTGACCATCCACTCAGATAGCAGAACGGTGATACTAGCCTCGAACTCATTAAAAGTGCGTTCAGCGGTGGCCAAGCAGTGCCTAACCTCGCTACCAATAGCAGCGAGTGTCTTTGTGATTATATTGATATGGCTGCCAGGCCATAGTGGAATCGCAGGAGATTGTAAAGCTGATGAGCTAACAAGGAAGAGCACCTTTGAATCGCTATCGGTAGAATGCGAACGTGTTCTACTACCAGATAGCTGAGCTTCACGGAAGCTTGGTCAGCTCTGGGCCACTATCGGTACATTCGCTGTCGCAAAAGTTTTTTGGACCAAGATAGATCGCAAGAGCTCTAGTGATCTGTTTTGCCTCAGTAAAGCCAGCATCTCCCTAGTTGTGGGGCTTTTAACAGGCCCTATTGCTGTCCATGCTGTAAGGCTGGGAATCTTATTAGACGCCATATGCTGAAGCTGTAGGAAAGAAGAAGAGGTGGTAAGAACCGAACACTTCCTTTTTGGCTGTCCACCGAACTGATGGAAGTGAAAATTAATCGCCAGTGCACATTTGTATTGGCAACTAAGCGTTTTACTGATTTAAAAGTTCGACACAAGAGTTCTTCTTTTCTATATGTAGCTTCACTGAGGACTACATATAGCATTCCACGTGCGTTCTCTCTAGATCGGCCATCTAACCTAACTTATGTAGGACATATTGTATGAAATATACCTAGCGGAGTGGCCGTATGGCCCATTGTAAACTTTTTCTCAAAACATAGAGCAATACAAAACTGCATGGAAACTGTTTTTTGTTCACTGTCATGCATTTGTATTCGGTAAATTAGTCATATAATGACGGTAAATGCCTTGGTGGTGTTATCAAATCTATAGAAGACTTGAAGAACTCAAACCAAATTCAAACGGTCTTAAGTGTCACTTGATTGTGTTAAGATATAGGATAGCACTAATACGTAAGATACCCTCGAATGCTATTATTTCTAAAGAAGTTTGTTTGCAGTTAGATAAAATTCTACAAATTGGTCCATTTAAACCTTCGAGAAAAAGTTTTCTTCTTCTATCAATTTCAACTGAGATAAATTTTTTATTATTATGCAAAGATTTTTCAGGAGTCTTCTTCTTCTTCTTAATTGGAGTAGACACCGCGATTATAGCCGAGTTCAGAACCGCAAGTCTGTTGTTGCTTTTTCATTGGAGTGTTTTTTTTTACGTGGCGGGTCCCAAACCCAGCGCACAACCCTATGCAGGGGGGTTGTTTCGCCTTCTCACTTTAGCTTGCCTTCAAACGGATGTTTTTAGGCTACCCAGAGAATACTTGGTCAAAGACCGGAAGTCGTGAGCTGCTTGAGTCGTACGTAAAAGAATCGTTTCTGGCCACTCCCAAGTGAATGGCGATCAGAGAACTTTCCTCACTTTCGCAAACTTCTACACATGGCTGAATTTTCAGGAGTCTACTCTGTCGAAAATGCAAACATTTTACTGTCATAGAGCATTTAAGGAAGATAATATGTTCAGAAAGTTTGAGTTTGAAATGAGCTGGACTTTTATTAAAGTATTTAATGTTTTTTTCGAGAATAAAATCATAACACTCTTTCTGATAGATACGGCTTGAGTTCATTGAGACTCCTCTAAAAAAAAATGTTGAAGACCTAAAGCAATGTCGGCATCAAAGAATTGTATGGTAAGTCAGACTAAAATGCGATGTCGAATGCCAGTCAATGGCAAAGGAAGGCGAATTGGAATCATCTTTCCTTCTTTCTTCTCAACTGTTTAGCTTTTGCTTTTAGAGGGTGAAACATCTCCTTATACATACCTTTGGCGAATCTGGCGTATTGGCTGGGGGTGATATTCGCTTGTTCAAAAAAATTGTGGTAGGCTCAAAGTTTCTCTCTTTCTCTCTCTCTGGTATTTTCGGTTTTCTATATCCAGAAGTTTTGAGAAACACAAAGGACCAGCTTTCACAGAATGGGATGCTGCATTACATTTTTTGCGAGAATTAGCCGCAAGATCAAACCTAACCTAACTTAAGACTAACATTTTCACTGATTTTCAAGCTTTTACGGATTTACTTTTCTATCAAAATGGACACAAAATGCCATTAGTAGCATAAGATATGTATGTATTCACTTAAACTGTTTGAATATTTCATGAGTATGTATATCTTAGTATTAGAAATGCATTCAAAAGTAAGTCATCTTTATTGCAAATTCTTAAACTAATATATAATTCACTCTAACAAAATACTTGTAAAGAAATTATCGAAACTTGCTTCCTTGGTTGGCGTGAAATTAAGCAAACTGCAAAGAAAAACGGCAAAATCCGCGCAAAGAACAACACCAACAAAAAAGTTATGATCTCAAAGCAATAGTTCAGAGTTTGAACACCAAACTGCAAAGAGTCAACTTGAAAGTTTGCATAAACCGCTGACGGGTATTTGAACTTTGGATAACAGCTCACAACTCAACTCAAGTCAAGTCAATGAGCGCAGGAAATTATAAATGCTTCACTTTCTTTCTTTTTTTTTCGACCGTTACGCGAATGGCTATGCAGCAAAGCGACTGGAAGTAAGCGGAAAACAGCGGCGATAAAATTGAATTTCATGCGGCGTTGCGGGCGAGGCAAGGGAGAAGGGTCAGAGAGCGATGCAATAAAGTTTATGCGCAGTATTTCAATATTCGCTGAAAAGGTGCGGAATTTATTGTTCGAAATGCCGCTATTGGTCTATTGGGCTTTACGAGGAAAAGCTAAAAGGTTATACATACATACAAAGATAGGTTTCTATAAAGCCACGGCGCTGTTGCACTGATCCGTCGCACTTTTGATGCAGTAATCCGATAACCTACAATGCCTGCCACCTCAGCAACACCACCTCGCATAACGGTAAAGCTCTCACTTTGTTCGAACCTACTTTGGCGCAAAAAACTTTCGAGGCGCTTTGCCCCCGGGAAATCATTATGGCAATCCGTTATGTGTTCAATGCTCGCTTATGAGCTTTTCCTGCGCACTTGAGTGGGATTTGGCGAAAAGCGAAAATTTGTAGAAAACAAACAGGCAACTTGTTTCTGGTGAACTGGCGAACTTACTTGTGTGTGGGTGTGTGTGTGCCTCCGCACTGCTTTCGTTTCTTCGGCGTTGCTGCCTCTATTAGCTGCAAGTTGTGTTGTGGTTGTTGTTGTCGTTGTTTTCCTTTCGCATCCGTGTTGTTGTAATACTGTAGCGACTGACTGTTGTTTCACGTTTTGTTTGTTGTAATTTGATTTCTTATATTTTTTCTTGTTGTTGTTTTTTGTCTTTGTTGTTGTTTTTTGTCTTTGTTGTTGTTTTTTTGTCTTGTTTTCGTAGGAAGTCCTTTCAATTGACTTGTCGTTGTGCGTTTGTTGCGTTGCTATGTTGTTGTTGTTGTTCTTGTTGCTGTTGCTTTTAGCGTTGTACTTTTTCTATGTTTGTTTTTAGTTGTTGTTGCAGTTTGTTATTCACCCGCTAGTTGCTATTGGAAGGATCGTTGTTTTTGCTGTTTTTACTATTTGTTTTGCGTTGTTCTTCTATTTGTTTTCCTATTAAGATTCTGTTGTTGTTGTTGCTGCAGTCATGCATTCACCACTTTGCTTTGTTGTTGTCGTTGTAGTTGTGCTGTAATGGATCAAGAGATTTGATAACGTTAAGGAATTTGTCATTCACTGAGGATTTGTTTTGACTAAAAATAAAAGTATACGAAACAACAGTACAGTGGATTATCACCCTGTTAGAGTTGAATTACAGTTAGGGATAAAGGAAATGGATAACTGTTGGTCGGAAGCCTGTTTTTTTGTTTTTACGGATGGGATTTTATTTGTAGTTACGCGTAGTTCATTTGATGGAGGTTTCATTAGCTTTTCCTTCTGTTGTAAAATGACAATCAATGGTTGTAGTGAATTTAGAATATATCAGGACCACATATCTTTTAAATTCGCTACAACTATTTTTTACTACTTTGTTGGAATTTACTAGTTTATAGTCATGTAGGTCGCACGGATTATTCTGGAGTTTGTCAGTAGTACTTTGAATCAGTGGGACACAATATACAAAACAGTTACTATAGTCCTTTTAGGAATAAAGTAGCAGTTTCCGCAAGTCCGCTGAATTTAATTCTTGGAGTCTTTAAGCAATTGCTGATAGAGAATCTGCTGAATTTGTACAGAACTTTGACGGATTTCAGCGCAATCTTTGTCTCCGCTCAAGTCTCAATAAAATTTTTGTTGACTCGTATTGGCTTTTCTCGAAGCATTTTGGTGGTACTTATTCACAAGTAAGAGTCTCCTTTCATAAAAATATGATATATTATGAACTTAGTTACAAAACTTATTACCAAGATTTCGACAATAGCTGATTAAACTTGATATACAACTGTGGGCAAAAAATAGTAAGACTTTTTAATTTAAAATTCGCGGAAAAACCAATTCGTCGAAATAATGGGTTGTCAAAAAAGTCTTGCGATATTTTTATTGAATCAAATCGTGTGGCACCCATACATCGAGCTTCTTAGTGACTCCAAGCTTCTTCAAATGGTGACTATGACTACTATGCCGGTCTCTTTCGACCAATTCAGCGATTTTATAGCAACTTTCGAAGACAGGCCTTCCGGAGCGTGGCGCATCTTCGACCACCTCTACACCAGAACGAAAACGTTGAAACCATCGTTGTGCGGTGGAAATGGAAACTGTATCGGGTCCATAAACTGCACAAATTTTATTGGCGGCTTGAGATGCTTTTTTGCCTTCATCGTAGTAGTACTGTCAAATATGCCGTATTTTCTCCTTTATTTTGCTCCATGTTTGCGACGCAATAACTCTACGTCCAAGACGGCCACCAACTGATGATCAAGACGTTAATAAAATAAAGCGGTTGGTGTTTGGGAATCGACGATTAGCAGGCAGAGATCTTATTGGCATTGTTGGAATATCGGAAGAGTAAGTGAAAACCATTTTGAAATATGATTTGGGCCTAAGAAAAGTGAAAGCACAATTGGTTCCAAAGTCACTAAATTTTCAATCGGCCGAATATCATCATCATCATATCAAATAAATCCGTCCAAATTACTTCAAAATTCTTTCCGAGTAAAATCCTTTATACGTCTTTTCATAGGATTTAACTTAAGAGTCGATATATGACTTGAGTTTCTCACTTTGGGTTGGGTTCGACTACTGAAAACCGGAAAACAAGTTAACTTCTGTTGCACTGAAGCAATAATACCCTTTACAAATACAAAATATGCCGTAAAGATCATTCAGTTTGTAGGCAGCTATATGATATAGTAGTCCGTTATCGGTGGATTCGACAAATGACCAGGTTCTTGGAGAGAAAAGAACAAAGTTCGCGTATATACAGACAGCTAAATGGGCATGGCGAAATCGACTCAGCTCGTCATGCTGATTTTTATACATACATATATATTTTAAAGGATCTCCGTTGCATTCTTCTGGGATGCAACATGGTAAACTTAATGTCCCCTATTCAGGGTATAATTATCAAAAGTGGTGACCATAAATAATTTTTTAAACTTTAAACTTCGTGTGGAAAATGATCGAAATTGTTTCGAAAATTTTGTCTTCTTGAAATTAAAATTGTGAAGAAAATGTTTGGGGTCTTCTTCTATATAAAACTATTGTGTATGTCAAAAATAGCGATTTTTGGAGTTTCACTTTAGCTAGGACGGTTTGAGTTTACTAAGAAGGATTGAAATTACTACTTTTTTGTAGGAAAAAGTTTTGAAATTTGAAACTTATTTGTAGTATTTTAATTTGTTAAGTTTACTGCATATTTCGAAACGATTCACCTTGGAAGCGAAAAAAACTTTTCGTTGAGGCTTTTGATCAAACAATTCAGCGTTATTCGGAAAATTGGGTTCAAAACACAGGAGTTAGAGACAATTCCTTATGTAACTGCTTGTCACGATTTTCGACTTCGCACTAAGCAGTTAGAAGTACGATTTCAAAAACCTACAAAAATCAATCATATCCTTAAGCAAGTAAGAAAGGGCTATAATCGAGTGCAGCCGCTATTTTAAACAACTAAAACTGTCAAAAATTTCGAGGTGTCTGCAAAAGCCTATAAAATATTTTGCCTAGCCTAGACAATATTTACAAAGTGATTGAGTTGTTTTGGTGATACGTCGCTCTTTAATACGCAGGCATATCTCTTCTTTTCAGTCGTGTTTGATCGCAGGAATGTACCAAAGCGTTAGCCAAAGGGTTTGGGTGATTTCGGAGTTTAATTATATATTTGATTATGTTATCTTCTAATTCTTTCTTTACCAAAGAAATATCAAGGTCTCCATGGATATTTTCGTTTCGCATGTACCACGGCGACAATTTTTTGCGTAAAAAAGTGTCGACTTCAGCAAGCTTTTTAATTTTTAATGAATCGCTCAACTCAATGTCGTCTCTTGAAACTAAACTGTTTGTTTTTATTTTGGAAAAAGTTGAAAATTCAAAATCAAGTCAGCAAAGTAGACTGGTGGAAAAATACATACAATTTTCGAATTTCGAAATATTATTTTTCCGAAATTGAGTTTTACTACAACCACAGTGGTATATAAGTATTTACTGAATAAAGCATTTTGGTATATCAAATGGCAATCGGAACAATATATGTATGTATATGCAAAAATATTAATGTATATATGCACATATGTATGTATGGCAGATTGTGACTGCCAATTTGTTGCGCATTGTCTCCTAATTAGTTTGATATTGCTAATGTCAACGAAATGTTTGCCGCTAATGCCTCAAGTATCATTTGCAGAACTTCATTGGCAGCATTTGTGGTAATTAGCAAATTGGATCAAATTACTTGCGTACTCGAAGCGGGCTCTTGCAACCATGGAGCAATCGATTTCACAATGAAATTCAAGGAATGAGTGCAGCACATTTGTTGATTTCTGGGGTTAAAGGAAGTTAAGTAGGTAAAAGCGCAAGTAATATGTATTTTAATAGAAGAGTGTGGTTGTACTACTGTGCCCGTAAAATTTGAATTTAAACTGCGCGCGTCGAAGGATTTGGAGAATTATTTTTTTTTTAGGTTGATAGTACTGTCAGTCACATTTATGTCAAATTTCATGTCAAAATATTCATTAGTTTTTGAGATAAGTGTCGTTTTGTGAGCTGCTAAAAGTGAGTTTTTCGTTTTTTGCGATGTCGAAATTTGTTGTGCAAAGAATTTGCATTAAATTTTGTTTACGGAATCAATTTTCTGCTGCGAATACGTTGAGGATGGTGCAGAAAGCCTTTGGTGATGAGGCTATGTCTAAAAAACTGTTTACAAGTGGTATAGTGAGTTGCAAGCCGGCCGTGAGCGTGTCGAAGACGAAGAGCGTCCAGGGCGACCATCAACCTCAACCTACAAAGCTCACGTTCAACAAATCAAATATTTACGTTGAAAACCCGTCGATTAACAATTAGAGACCTTGCTGATGAAGGATGTTTTGGGTTTTGAAGGATGTTTTGGGCCTCAAGCGCGTCAAATCTCGACTGGTACCAAAAACATTGAATTTTTTGGAAAAAAGGCGTCGCAGTGAAGTGTGTGAAACGATGCTTTCCGACTACCAGGGTGTCATGAAATGCGTTATAACTAGCGATGAGACTTGGATCTATGCTTACGACCCCGAAACAACCGGTCAATCGAGCGAATATCGTGCCAAAAGAGAGCCGAGACCAAAAAAATCTCAAAAATCAAGGTCATGTTGACTGTTTTCTTCAATTATCGTGGTGTTGTGCATTTTGAATTCCTTCCAACCGGTCAAACAGTCAACAAGGAATATTATTTGAACGTTATGCGTCGTTTGCGTGACGCTATCCGCCTAAAAAGGCCGGAATTGTGAAAAGACAATTCTTGGTTTTTATACCACGATAATGCACCATCCCATACTGCCCTCGTAATTCGTGATCATTTCACCAAAAACTCAACCCATATCGTTCCGCAACCACCGTATTCACCGATCTCGCGCCGTGCGACTTCTGGCTGCTCACCAAGCTCAAAAGACCACTCCAGGAACACCGTTTATATACGATAGAGGAGATTCAACCAGTGTTTCGAAGATTGGAAAATCCGTTGGCGTAAGTGCATTGCATCGGGAGGGGATTACTCTGAAGAGGATGAAATTGATTTGGAAGAATAAATAAAGAATTTTCGAAATAAATACAATGTTACCTTATTTATTGGGCACAGTAGTATGTTATTAAAGAAGGTCAGAGGTATAGACTAGATTACAAATAATTAAGGAGTAGAAGACCCATATTTCCTTCCTAATTAGTATCTCTATTGAAATGTGAAAAATGTCCTCTGACCCTAACGTGCTTTTTAGTTATTTTAATCTTTTTTTTAACTTTTTATGATTTTGTTTACTTCAATTAAAAAGCGATCCACATATCAACTAGTGACTTCGAAATAATTTCCTTGAGGGCATTTGCATGTGAGTACATTATATAAACATGCATTAAATGTTGTGTGACAGTGTAAATATGGCAAAGGGTGCTTAATCCTCTTTTTCGCAGAGTGCTGATTAAAAAATAAATTAAGTAAATTTTCAGCGGTAAATAAATGCGCTGCGTGAAAACAGAATACAACCACATTTCCGCACCGCACCCCCACGTGTGTTCAAATACACACGCACACTTACATGCTGGAGTGCTTTGAGGTTCAATATGTGTGTAAATTTGCGTGCTTGGGTGTGTGTGCGCGTGGCGTGTTGATCAGCAGGTGGATAAATAAAGCCAATCGAGCGTGTAAATCACTTCCACAAAAGCAAAAACAAAAACAAACAAAAAAACGCAAAATGTTTAATCCGTTCGAGGGTAATTGGGAAAATGGTTGTTAAGTTGTCGGCAAAGGTGAAGCGCTTTAGGGCAGCGCTTAAAAATAACCGGTTTTACGTGCGGTGTTTGTTTGTACTCTTTGAAAACTGGTTTCGGTCCATTAAAATTTTTAAAGTAATTTCGTATCATGACAAATATTTTGGAACAGAGTTGCCTCCTATCGAAAATGTGAATATTTAAAATGCAACACGTGTCTGAAGCCTCGGAAACTCTCACACTCTTTGACTTCATACTGGATCCCTTGGATCAGGGAGTCGTCAAACCGAACTCCTTTTCTGTCCGTATATCGGCGAGGGAATTGTGGGAGGGAAGAAACCATTGGACGAGAGAGGCAGTGAGCTTCTTTACGGATGGGTCAAAGCTTAGGGGGTCGGTTGGTGAAAGTGTTTACTGTCATGAGCTCTCTATCAACTCC
The DNA here is from genome assembly GCA_027475135.1 of Bactrocera correcta. Classification (NCBI taxonomy): domain Eukaryota; kingdom Metazoa; phylum Arthropoda; class Insecta; order Diptera; family Tephritidae; genus Bactrocera; species Bactrocera correcta. Next base: position 19,612,361 of record CM050326.1, read on the forward strand.
AGTTTCAGACTTCTTGCCTATTGCAGTGTTTTCCATAAGTTGTAGCCATTAAGGTAGCAGTAGATCTGATGCTCCGGAGTGCAGCCTCCTTCAGAGATGTGATAAGCCATTCAGCTAGCGGCGATACTGGCCTTGAACTCATTGGCAGTGCGTTCAGGGTTGGTCAAGGAATGCTTTAACTTGTTATAAATAGCATCGAGTGTCTTTGTGTAAAGAATGGTGTGGGTGCCAAGCCATAGCGAAATCTCAGCCAAAGCTGATGAACTAGCAAGGAAAGGCAACCTAGAACAACTATCCAAAATAGGAATAGGAGCTGGTCGGTGCTCCCGTACCCCCTTGTTTTCTGCTACTAGATAAGTAGCTGAGCTTCGCGGGAGCTTGACCAGCTCTGAATATCTTTAATTGTATTTCTTTGAAAGGTGTTGCCAACTGTAGAAAAAGTACAACTTAAATAAAATACTGCAAAATACGTCCAATAATAAGACGCTTATCAAAGTCATACAAAGAGATTTCGAGAAGATTTAAATTTAGGCATATGTTATATTAAAATAGAGTTGCCACATTGCGGTAAAAGTAGTATACAAGTTATATTATAGGAAATGTTACGAAATGAGTGACAAAAGGACAGAGAAAAATGAATTATATGTGGAGGAAGAGGTGTGGGGATTTTCAATATAAATTTATTTTTGAAATAGAGTTGCCACTTTAATAAAAAAGTTCAACTAAGTAAAAATTCGTCCATCATAAGTCATTTCTCAAAACGTTTTGGAATGTATATGAAAAATTTTAGTTTTTTTATTTCGAATATATTTTTGAAGCAGAGTTGCCACTTACTGAAAAAGTGTCAACTAAATAAAAATGCGTTCACAAATAAGACATTTCTCAAAGCATTTCCGGATGTATATCCAACATTCTTATTTTTAATATATTTCTGAAACAGAGTTGCCACTTATTAAAAAATGTCAGCTAAATAAAAATATGTACATCATAAGACATTTCTCAAAACGTTTCAGAACGTATATGTAATATTTGTTTTTTTTTTTTATTTTTAATATATGTATTTATGAAATAGAGTTGCCACTTATTGAAAAAGTGTCAGCTGAAGAAAAATTATAAATTATTTCTCAAAACGTTTCGGAGCATATATGAAAATTTTTTATTTTGATTATATTTTTGAAATAGAGTTGCCACTTATTGAAAAAATTTAAACTAAATAAAAATATGTACATCATAAGACATTTCTCTAACGTTTCGGAACGTATATTAAACATTTTTGATTTTTTTGAGACATATTTTATAATAGGGTTGCCATCTTTCTGTAAGTCAACTGCATGAGCTCCCCGAATATTGTAGAAATATTTTCCTTTCAGGTGCTTTCGGGTAGCAACTATGTGTGTTTGCTTGTACACACCAACGTGTGGCGGCTGTGATGGCGCAGCGAATAATAATAATTGCTGCCGCAACAACTGCAACAGCAGGTGCCAACGCAGTTATTAACAGTTATATGCGCATTTTGTGAGAATATATGATTTTTGATATAGTTGCAAACATAAAATTTAATTATTATGACAACTGCAATAAAGGCGCTACAAAAGTGCTGGCCACAATAGATTAATTGCATAACAACGAAAGGCACAAACAACAACAAAAAAATTAATAAAAATAAAAATCAGTGAAATCAAAATTTTGTCTGGCTTTATTTGCTCGCCACCAGCTGCAAACGCTCTGCAATATTAATATTGTTGCGGCTGCTTGCTATTCCCCGGCGACAAATGTTGCCACTGCGCTGTTACATGAACGCGCATTCACACACATGCACATATTTATATGTGTCGTTGTGCCGTTATTGCCGCTTTGTCATGTTGCCCACCGCACATTTTCGTGCACGATTAATTAAAATTTTATGCCTGCATGGGAAAATTGTTGGCAATGAAAAGCAGCTGACAAATAAGTGAACCGACGAGCCAGAAAGCCTCGCTTGGGGTTGCCACCAGCACAAACACGCCGCTACAAATTATATAATAATATGTATATGTAATATATGAAAGCTCTATGCAAGTGTGTGTGAAACTCGGCACTAAAATGTGCAACATTTAATGCTGCTAATGTTTGCTTTTGTTGTTGTTGTGACAGGCGGAAGAAATGCGGCGATAAGTGCGATTTGAAATTTATTTTTGATGTATATGAATTTTATCGGGAATTTCGGCAATTGCCACCATTCGCTTGCTGTGCATTTCGAACTTGTAACTATTTGTGTGCATGTGTCTGTGTGTGTGTTTGTGTATAATTGCGGTTTATTTACCGCTGCAAAATATTTGCTTACAATTTTAATAGTTGCAGCGCTTTTGTATGTTTGTAAATCATAAATAAAATCTTACATTTGTGTAATTTTTTGGCAAATGCTCCGCAGGAAATAATTTATCGCCAAACATTTGAGTGCATTTATTTTACAATAAATTTAAATAAACGAAATTTTCTTTGAAACTATTTTGTGGGAAAATAATATAATTGTTGCAGTGAAAAAATATTTTTACACTGGCCGAGCTATTACTCAAAATTAAAGTGCTCTTCATAGAACTTGTGGTTGTTTTCTGGCATTTTCACATAAATTCTTATTATTTAAAAGCTAAAAATATAACAGTAAATAGTGCAATTAACTAAATCTAAGAGCAAGTATCAAAATAAAAGCACAATACGTTTTTTTCATACTTTTACTGCTTTTTTTTCTCTTATAAAGATGGAATGCCATCGCACATCGTTCAGGCACATGATACCATTTGGCTACCACTGAACTGCTTTTATCACCGTTAAGCTTTAATACGTGCAGTGGTCTGAGTATATAATGTTATGTAAACTATCAGTTAACATTTCAAGTTTTTAGCAGATTTCATTGCGAAGTCTCTTAGCAAAAGTTGTTTAGAATGATCTGTGGAATATTTCTTGCATACGCAATTTTCCCTTTCTTGGCTCCAATCAACAAACAACCCATTCTAATGTAATGAGGTTTTCAACAGTACGCTGCAACAGTAAACCGATAGGGACAGCAAACGACATTTCACTTCAGTAAGATTTGTCATTTCATCATGGAAAGATATACAATCCAACAACGAGTCGAAATTATTAAAACTTACTACTGAAATTCGGAGTGGCTTCAACTTTAAGAGTGCCATGTCCAATTTATAGTCGTCATAATCGTCCTGTCAGACCAACAATTGAGCGTCTAGCGGAAAAATTTGAGTCCACAAGCACAGTATAAAATGTTCCCCTGCCAGTGAGACAAAGAAATGGCCGTAGAATCGAGAATATTGCTGTCGCTAGCATCAGTTGAGGAAGACCCAAATCAGTCTCTCACACGTCGTTCTCAAGCGTTAGTCATCTCTGTGACTTTGTTGTGGCGAATTTTCCGAAAAGATCTTGGCCTACATCCTTACAAGACCAAATTGACACAAGAACTGAAGCCGCTTGACCAAAAGAATCGTCGTATGTTCGTGAATTGGTCTGGGCAACAACTTGAAAATGTTAAAAATTATCCAGATTTTCATCGAAAAGTCATCATCAACGATGAGGCTCATTTCTGGCTGAATGTCTTCGTCAATATGCGTTATTGCTCAAGCAGCAATCCTCACATAGTCACCATTGCATCTCAAAAAAATTGCGGTTTGGTGCGGTTTATGGGCCGGCGTCGTCATTGGGCCGTACTTCTTCTAACCGAATAGATAGATATTATATATTGAGGAATGCACCGCGACCTTAGGTCTATTGTGCCCTATGATAACCGAATGTTTTTGGCCCGAATTGGATGATATGGACTTGGAAAATATGTGGTTCCAATAAGGCGGCGCCACAAGCCACATAGCGATAGTCACAATCGATTTATTGAAAACAAAGTTTGGAGAACGTGTTATCTCACGAATTGGCCCATTCAATTAGCCGAGGGATTTGACCCCGTTAGGCTACTTCCAATGAAGCTACGCCAAGTTTATGTTCTATGCCAACAAGCCAGCGACGATTCGTACGAATACCGGCTGTATCGGCTGATTTATGCTTGAAAACCGTCGAAAATTGGGTTCAGCGTCTGGACTTCTGCAAGCGTGCCCGTGGTGGCCATGCAAAAGAAATCGAGCTCCGTGCATAATGGCATGGACATATATTATATGTAGAAGGACATGAGTCAGTAAATTGAACTCCATAACCACTTTTGAAATTATTAAACCTCAAACTGCATGAATTAACTTTAATAATCAATACTTATGACATATGTACTATGTAGTGTGTTTAAATATAAAATTTGAACATATGAAATTTTAAAGTTAACAAAATGGGAAAGATAATGTAACGTTAACCAATTTAAGTATATTTGACCTGGTCTACGAAAAGGGGGCTTAGGTGTCAAAAAATCATTTTTTTTTTATTTTTTCTTTTTCAATTTTTATTTTTATTTTTGTTTTATTTTTTTTATTTTTTTTTTTTTGACACCTAAGCCCCCTTTTCGTAGACCAGGTCACATATACAATTTTAGTCCCTCTGAGTTCAATTAAATTGATAAAGTGAAGGAATATAAATATTGATTAATTATAACATAAAAATTGTTTAAGAATTTTAGAAGAGAGTTGCTAACTGTTAAATTTTTTTCAATGAAATTTCAATTATAAATTAATTATTGCAATGTGGATGATAATATAATGGTTTAAAGTTTAAAATAAATTTGCGAAAAGTTGCCACCTGTTTACAATTTTTGTGCAATTAACTTACTAATGTAGAATATATGTATATGTAAGTAAGAATACTGCTATCAAATCGAATAATGATTAATTTTTTTAAAGCGTTGCCACCTATTAAAATTTGTATACAAAGAAATTAAAATTATAAAAGAATTATTGCAATGGGGATGATATACCCGAGGTATATAAAAAGGCCTAAAGTTTAAAATAAAATTTTGAAGAGTTGCCACCTGTTTAAAATTTTTGTGCAATTAACTTGTAATGCAAAAAATATAAGTACGAATACTGCTATCAAATCGAATAATGATTATTTTTTTAAAGGTTGCCAGCCGTTAAAATTTGTATACAAAGAAATTAAAATTATAAAAGAATTATTGCAATGTGGATGATATACCCAAGATATATAAAAAGGCCTAAAGTTTAAAATAAATTTGTGAAAAGTTGCCACATGTTTAAAATTTTTCTTTAATGAAATTTAAATTATAAAAGAATTTTAAGGGGGACAACATACCCAAGGTAATAAAATGGTTTAAAGTTAAAAAAAGTATGAGAAATGTTGCCACCTGTTTGAAATTTTTGTTCAATTAACTTGACAAAAGAAATATAAGAATACAGGTATCACATTGAATTATGTTTATGTTTAATTTTTTTAGGAAAGTTGCCACCTTTTTATGTAACATTTTTGGCCATTTGAAATTTTCTATTGTAAAATAGACAATATTAATAGAAATAAATCTAAAAATTTTTTTTTAAATATAAAAATTTAATTCTATTATACCTAAGAGACCCATCTCTTTGCTTTAGTAGACCCAGAGGAACTAAGTAGATTCATCGTTGAGATTTCGAAATGCAGTAACAACAACTTGTTGAGTAAAGCTCCGTTCAATGCCAAGCAGCACTATTGCCCCAGTGCCACAAATTTGCATGGATACGAAAATGCTCGGCGGTAAGGAATGTGAAGGGATGAGGGAGGAGAGCGTATAAAAATTTAAACAATTTAATTACAAACACTCACATAACAATTAAAAGCAACGATATAATGAAAGAGTTCAAAGAAAATAAACAAACTGCAGCTATGAAAATTGATTCGTGAGCACAACGGCAAAGAAGAGAGAGCACAATGTCAAAGGCGAGAGCGAACTGCAGTGCTGTGTGTCGACAAACGAGAAACTCGTGCGATGCTTGTACAGTTATGTGGGTGAAAGCGCTTTTGCAACGCGACAAATGAGCGCAGCGAGGGAGAGATTGACGCAAATTGAGTAGGAGAAGAGGAGAGCGCTAGTGACTACTGAAAAAGCTCTCTGAAAATTGCACGCGCATTAAAAGCTCAAAAAAAAATTCGCATTAAAAATTGCAACGAGCAAAAAAAAACAGCATTTTTTGCTTCACAACTTGACCATTAGCGAGGTTTTTGCTTTGTTTTGATTTGCGCTGTGGTAACAACAACAACTGCAATGGCAAAACAAGCCAGAAGGCAATAATAATTGCGGTGGCAGCGACAGAAGCGAGCAATTTTGTGTGAACACACAAGGTCAATGCTTTTGTTGCTGCTTTCCCACGCACAGCCAACAACACATGCTTACAAACATAAACATACATATGTGTATATGTATAGTATGTAGCCACCCACCACCCAGCCGTATGGACGGACGTACAGCCATTGACGCTTAGCACATGCCACCTTTTATTGCGATCACCAATTTTATTGTTATTGTTATTTTGCTCGCTGTTTTTCTGTTTCTGTTTTTGTTTTCTTCATTTTTTTTGTTTGCTTAAATGTTTTGCTTTCCAACGCTGTTTGCTTACATATGCCAGCGACAAAAAATGCCCACAAGTGTTGGTGTGTGGTCACGTTTAGGTGGGTGGATGATTTTGTGTGGTGAATGTCCGTTACTTTCACTAAATGAAAATTATGAACTGCAATTAAGCGAGAATTTATTGCCATTTGAGGCTTTGGCAAACGCTTTCGGGGGCCGTCGCCTTTTCATTGACTCTAATGTGAATTTATTTGTTTGCTCAGTGTGAGCGTGTTTGAGTGTTGGTCTTTGTGTGTGTGTTTGCTGCATTAATTTTACAGTAATCGTTCGAACGTGTGATTTGCGCCAGACAGACGGACTTCTTGTGATTTATGGGCGAGAAAATGCAGCAATCACAAGTTTTCATTTTATTCGATTTTCCTCTTAAGTTCGGCTGTTTGTATTGGCAATGAATTTCCGAAATGTTTTTAATGACTCTAGTTAAAGTAAGAAGACTTAGGTGTGTGATTTTGCTATAGCGTGGAGTGTTAATGCGTTGGTATATGTACTGTATTGATATTGAAATTGTTCTATAAAAATTTTTGACGGATTCTCCATAACATTTTAGCTCGAATGAGATTTTGAAGGCAAATAAGTGATTAAGATCGTAATGCTTCCAATTAGAAAATGTTCGATGATTTGGCTTTCAAAACAAAAAAAAAACAAAAAAAATATTATCGTCCAGTTATAAATATTGGGAATATTGAACCATATTAAAAATTTCAGCCATCAATGTCGCAGTTACTCGGTCGGAAGCGTTTTGCTTGAAGTTTGGCAAACATTTTTCCTATGCATTGTGACAAAAAAGCACCCGGAAATTATAATTAAACTCCCCCGGGAAACAATATTTCAAAAAAAATATATTTTTCTAAGCTGGTAAAACTGTCCTTAATTACTATGCCAAATATGAGCGCGATCTGTCGCCAGTTTGTTTACAGCAGTTGCTTAAGTCAGTAATTTTACAATGGATAAAAATATCGAACAAAGAATTTGTCCTTAAATTTTTTTCTAACCAAATTTCGTGTGCGGAATCATTGCAAATGTTGAAAAAGGCTTACTGCGTTCCAGTTTTATCAAAATAACAAGCCTACAAGTTATATAAACCTCCAAAGACGGAGATCGTTGAAGACATGCCGCGTTCTGAACGGTCGATCTCTTCGATCACTTCAACTGATGAAAATATTAAAAAAGAGAAAGATATGTTGTTTGAAAATTGTCAGGCAAGTTTTAGAGAGATGCACAAGAGCCCAACGTCTCTCGCCAGTCCTTTCGAATAATTTTTATATATGATATTTGGGTGTGAATCGTGTTCTTGCTCGACTCGTCCCTATAAAGCCGAATTTTTTTCAAAGAGAGTACCGTAAATATGTCTCTTTAGACATGCTTGATTGTGCGGTTTCGATCCCACATTATAACTGCCGATGAGACATGAGTTTATGAGTTTGACATGTAAACAAGTCAAGGACAGATGGTCAATAAGGAGTTATATTTGGCCGTTTTGATGCGTTTGCGTCAGAATATCCGTCGCAAATGAGCAGAATTGTGGAAGAACAATTCATGGATTTTACACGATGATAATGCATCATCTCATCAAGCCACGATTTTGATCGAATTTAAAGCCCAAAATGCTATGAATACCATCGATCATTCGTTTGATTTTTTCTTCTTTCCCAAACTGAACTCCGTGGAACCCGTTTTCAGTCAATCGAACCCTAAAAAGTGCTTATGAGGAGTGTTTCGAGGACTGGAAAAATCGTTTGCATAAGTGAATTACATTTGGTGGGGATTGCTTTGCAGGACACAAAATAAATATTCAAAAATTATTAAATATTTTGCTTTTTATTTACAATTTCCGGGTAATTGTATGTCTTAATGTATTTATCAAAAAGTAAGGTTAGTTCGTAAAATACTTATATGATCCCAATTTTTTTACAAATCATGGTATTTTCTAAAAAAAAGAACTTTACTTAACATGGACAGATAAGATAGCTGTCATATCATACCGAATATGCCGAAAATATTTTATTGAAAGCAAAGAAAAAGTTACAATCTACAGGCAATGAAACGAAAGTCTACATCTCAAGATAAAAAAAAAATAATATATCCTGAAATTCTCTCCTTCTTAATACATAACCTGTCGCTGCAGACACGGTGTATAGAGCTTTTTCACGTATTAGCGGAAGATCTCAGGGATGGTGGGCTTAGCTATCCACGTGAGATCGCTGTTTGTGCATGCAACAACCTAAAATAATCCAAACGAAACTGTTTCAAAAAAGAAATTTATTCCAGGCAGTTTAGGTTGAAATAGTTAAATAAGCATGTGTTCTAGGGTTTCACCTAAATACATATGTATGTGAAAACATCATCAAGATTTAACCTTAGACCTTTGATAAATTCCAATAGGCTCTCAACTCTTCAACGCATTCCTGCGGAGAATTTTCCAATAAACTTCAATATTCGGTTAGATTAGGGGTAAATAATGGAGCAGAATAGGTTATAAATAGATGAAAAATGTTCGTTGCTTTAGACTTAAGGATCGTTAGAAGCAAAAATTCTCTGTTAAAGCCCAGTTGGTCAGAACAAGTATACTCATCATATCTGCAATATTTATATTTTCAAGACATCGCCACTCAGTAGATCTTCCCGCCTAGTACTATCCGTCTTGCAAGAAAAGGTGAATATTCAAATTTTACTTGTAAAGTATCGAATACTTTTCCGGAACAGGCAATGGCGGACCTCAGTTGCAATTTTGAAATTAAAACGACGTAAACTTGAAGCTGTAAGTAATTAGAATGCACGCAGATAACACTTTCGAAAGGAAAAATTTCCGAAAACTGTTAATTAAAAGCAACACCTGAACCAGAAGGGCAACAACTTCATGACGAAACGACAAATGCAAACGTAAGCAATTGAAGTAAGGCAAGTGCCGCCAAGAAGTAAGTTCTGCAAGAAGAAGAACAAGTAGAAAGTCCAAACTGCTTAACACTAACGTCTCAAAGCAGAGCCTTCGGCAGATGCGAAAAAAATTTAGTTAATGGTAAATAAATAGCAGCAGCAAACGGCTTACTTACACGGTCAATGATGAACGGAAAAGTTTTTTATACTAAGAAAGACACTGCCAGAGAGAGCAAAAGTTCAATTGGCACAGCTGAAAAGCTCCGTGGATGAATGGCAAAGAGAGCACCAGAGAGTAAAGCGACAAATTGACACCCACACAAAAGCTTTGTCACACGAATAAGTCAAAGCGCAAGCACTTTGGAAGACGCGACGCGACAAAAGCTCCGAAGACGTGGATACAAGTTGTTGTATACGGTATGTAAGAGCATAAGTTGGCTCAATGCAAACGATGTTGTTGTTTGCGAATGTTGTTGTCGCTGCTACCGTTGCTCTTGTTAGCTGTGGCGCCTGTCGTCGTCAAAGTGGCTGTCGCGTGCATGCAACACAACAACAATAGCAACAACAAGCATTCGCACGCCAAAAGCTCGCAAACCACACGAACACACACACGCGATTGTTGCCATTTAACAGCATAAACGCTTGCGCCTGTGTGTGTGGGCAAAGCGCAAACTGAAGAGAAACCGAAGGACGGACGCTCGGGCGGAAGACACCAAGCATTCACACAGCGAATTGGCAAAAAAATTTTCCCGCTGATTTCAGTTATCAACAAAGCGAGCAACAGTGAGGCACAACCGAAGCAACGGGCAGCCAAGCACAAAGCGAGCGCAAATAGTCAACTCGAACAGAGACGTGAAAAGTCGAAAAAGTCGGTGGAAAAGCGTCGAAATTGTGTTGGCGTGTAACGGTTGACGATTTCGCTTGGAAAAGGCGGTTAGTGGATTTCGGTGTGATTTGTGGTTAAATATTTGCGAATCTCAAGTGAAGCAGAGAAAGTGTGACTAGTGAAATTTGGTGATTTGCTTTGGTAATATGACGGCATAAGTGTTTAAAATGCGAGCGTTTTCTGTGTTGACAAAATTGCAAGTGCTGCAAAAGTTTAAAAAAACTTTTTTTTTACTCGTTGAATGATTTTAAAAATTATTTAACGAAAATATCTGTGAATTTGAAAAAATTTTGATTTCAGAATTTTATAAAATAAGTGAAAATTAAATTTTGCACCGAAGAAAATTTATCAGACTACAATAAAAATATTCTTAGATTTTTTTTTTAATTAATTTATTTATGTATATATATATTTTAAATTTTTTTCAAAAAAATTTGATGTCAAAATACATTTTTTGAAAAATACATTTCGGAAAAAGTTTTGGTCGAAAGTAAAAATTCGTTTTTATACATTTTTTAATTTTTTTCATATAAATTTGGTGGCGGACAAATTTCTTGAGTTTAAAATATTGTGAAAAAATTTTTTTCGAAAATAATTTCATGCCAGAACTAATTTTTTTAATTTAAAATATTCCGAAAAAAATTTTGTTGAGTCTTAATATTTTTCTTAAATTATTATTAGAAAAATGTGTGCTGAAAAATTATCGAAATTTATCAAACAACAACAGTAAAAATAATTTTTTGTATAAAAATTTTTTCTATAAAAATATATTTTATACAAAAATTAGCTTACAAATTTTCAAAAAAAAAAAAAAGATTTTCAAAAATTTTTGAATATAAAAATGGTGTATTAAAATTGAACTAACGTCAAACTTTACCATAGAATCGCAAACCTGAGAATAAAAAAAAAATGGTTCGAAGCAATTTTTGAAACAAGGAAAATTTTCAAAATTTTTTTATTTCTTGAGTATAAAAATTGGATATTAAAATCGAAATTTAATATAAAATTTCCAGCTGCCGCTATCAGATATAACCAGTTTATAACCAATATATAACCATTTTATAACCAAAATTCAAATTTTGTTTCAGTATGAGTGGTTTCTATTATTTCGTTTCAAAAAACAGTAAACTTTTTTTTTTAATTTTTTTTAATATTCTACTATAAATGCCTCCTAAAAATTAGTTTAAATTTATTTGTCAAAATTTGTTTTCAACAAAATTTAGTTTTTGAAATATTTTCTCATAAAAAAGTTAATACAAAACCTCAAACTAAAAAGTTGAAGTAAAAAAAAAATCTAGAAAGCAGCGTAAAAAATAACAAAATTTGCACAAAGTAAGAAAAAAATTGAAAAAGCAAGAAAAAAAAAAATACAAAAGTAAAGTTCCAGAGGTGAAAAAGTGCAAAATAAAGTTCAGCTGCAACGTGATTTAAAAAAAAAATAAAAAAAATTGTCAAAATTCGCGAGGAAAAGCACGTCTTCGTCAGCAACAGCAACTAACCGTCAGCAGATAAACGCAGTTGGACTAGCGGAAACTGTGCTTCGAACATCAGCTGTCAAAAACAACAAATTGCAACAACAACGCTAAGTCATAGCACAGCGCGGCGTGGTTATAATTTAATAAACTTCGCCAACTCAAATTCGTGAAAATTTCGGGTATGTTTTTTGTCCTCACACACACACACCCAAACACTTGCCTGTTGACGTGTCTTCAGCTGGCAAAGAAGAAAATGAATTTTGAAACGATTATTTTAAATGCTTCCGTTGAAGCAGCTGATGTTACCATGTACCATGGTTGCTTTGGTGGTGTTATGTAAATGCCTGTGTAGCCATGAATGTGGCTACTGTCAGATTTGGTCCATGAAACTCCCGCGGCGCCGGAAATTGTGCGCGATGTATTGGTATTGTTGGCTGGTCTTTGTATTTTTCATGAGTTGATGACTTGTTGACGTAGTTTTAGAGAATGTTGCTGAGATAACAGTTATGGACCGGATATGAATTCGGTATTTTCCGGTTATATTTATTTGAGTTTCGGTTAGATGTGACTGTACGGGTTATTTCTTAACTATCGTTGTTTTTGCTATCACAAGCAAATATGCTTTGGATTGGGCGAAGCTTTCATAAAAAACCTGTTAAATACTTTTGAAAGAATTCAATTTCATTAGAAGAAAACAGTTTGACAGCCTTTTGATTTTGAAAAAATTTTTTCAGCATTTTATTTCAGACAGAATTTTTGTGGTGAGTTTATTTATTTCATCAATTAGTCAATGTATCATTTCGTTAGAACTTCGTTCGCTTCTTGGAAAAATTTATGAAATTTTGCAGCGTTCTAGTATTAATGTAAAGTAATAAATATTAATGGACCAGTGCTGATGATTAAGGGTTGTAAAAATTTAGTGCAGCGAAAATTATTGCTTTTAGAAAACGTCTATAAACTGAAAAGCAGCAAATAAAAGTTTAAAGCTTTCAAATTTTTTTTACCTACGTGAACATCTCGTAAATCAGCTGTAGGCATTCAAATGTTGCTTTAATTATGCGAATATTCATTGCTCTTTGGAGTAAAAATATTATTTTGAGAAGAAAAACATTTGATAAAGAAAGTTTTCTGTAAAAATATGTATAAAAATAAACTCTTTTCGCCTTAAGGGGGTATTCTAGTCTAGAAGCATGAATATCAGGTCATTTTTAAAGTGTTGTAAAAAAAGGCAATTAATATTTTTACTATCAATTTTTTTAATTAGTTATTTATTAATTTTTGAAGAGTACAAAAAAAACTTAAAAACTAAAAAAATTCAAAAATTATGAGCTGACGAAGTGAGACCCCCCACTAAAAATTTCCACGTGACCATGCCCATGATTTCAACCCTCCTAGTTATCTGAAACCAAAAAAAGGATTATTAATCTAGAATAATGTCGCAATGGTCGGAACTACGGAAAAGTGGAAAACATTTTTTTTTTTCACAAAATGGCGACTGCCTGAAAAAATTTTTTGTTTGATCACTTTTTCTGACTATTTCGAATTTTTTTAAAATAATAAAAGTAGAAATTTTGGGATGGGGCTAGTGCCAGCCTTAGGCAAGCCTATAAAGAAAACTCTATAAAAATTTCAAGAAAATCGGTCCCGTAGAACCTGAGAAATCGTGGGTATCGTTCCGAAAAAGTCAGTTTTGAGTAAAACGCGTTTAAAGTTTCGCGTTCCGGCCGAACCAGTTTGGATACCGGGTCAGAAAAATGCCTATATCTCCGAAAATAATTTCAATTTTGAAAAATCCTCTTGTACTCATATTCTTGAATAGTTAAGTTTTGAAAAATAAAAAAAATTTCTATTTTTTTAAATTTCTAGACTAGAATACCCCCTTAAAAATAATGAAATTTTCTTACAAAGTTTCAAAAAGTTATAGGTGACTGGGGGCTGAACTGTATTCCAGTAGGCAACTATAGTGGTGAATAAGTAGCAAAATATATGAAAAAATAACTTTTTATGAACTTCGGGATCAAGGTTAACATAATTTTAAATATAATATCAATGATCGGTCCTACGAGAATAACTTATGGACTCCCAGCACCGTGATCCCAAACAAAATGCGTCCAAAAATAATTGATTATTTTTCGATTTTGCTGGCAGAGCTTTGATAAACGATTCATTTATTGTAGAAAAAAGTGGAAAACTCAAAGAAAACACGATTTTTATTATAGCTGTTTTCGATTCGCTATTAAAATTACATATAAAAGCAAAAACAAAGTTATCGAGCTGAATTCTTTCAAGAGAGTAGGCGAATACCTCATTAATGTGATATAGCCGCTATCCTCAGTATTACCAAGATTTGTTTTGCATATTTGAGATCAGGACCATAAATTTTCCGCAGAACCTTTCTCTTGGAAACTCGTAACGCCGACTCATCAGATGTTGTCATTGTCCATGCTTCTGCACCATATAGCAGGACGGGTATGATGAGAGACTTGTAGGTGCGAAGTAGCAGTTGGCGAAATAGCAGTGGGCAAGAGATATTCTGCGTTGGACATTGTTGTTGCTGTTAATACTGATTTCAAGATAGACGAAATTATCTACGACTTCAATATTATGACTGCCAGTAGTGACGTGGAAGCCAATTCATGAGTTTGTTTGATGACAGGAGATATTTCGTCCGCTTGGAAATAGCATTGTGTAATTTTCAATAAAAAATTTCATTGTCCAAAAAATGTACACACTTATTTTTTTAGTGCATATTATTTCAAGTTCCGTAAATTTTTTATTGTTTTTGTACAATCCTATAAATGTTAGATACATATTTGTATTATATTCTTCTGTTCTTTATAGTTGTTTATGCTTTTTGTGACCACTTTCCTACGTGCTTTGCATAAACCAGAGAGCAAAAACTCAAACTTCAAGCAGCAGCAAAAACAACAAAAGCGGGACCTTCATTTGCACCAGCTGCGGCCAACTAACCGCTTGTGTTGTCAACTTAGTTGGTCAGTTCGGACAAGAACTTGTCGGTTTTTTATCATTTCCGTTAACATTAGTTTCATTTATCTTTGACGGTACCGTCTCCATGAGATAAGTTGGAAAAATAGCAAATTATATATGATTTATAGGGTTTGTCGTAAACATTTTATTTAATACAGGGTGACTCAAGGGATTTTCAAAAGTAAATAATATATTTTTTTGTACGTCTAAGATTTTTGAAATGTCTCTCATTTGATATACTGACATAGTAAAAATTTTTGTTTGGAAATTTTTTTGAAAAAAAAGTGGCAACTCTTATCAAAAATATTTTCATTATGAAAACTGTTTAAAGCCGTTTGGTACTTTTATTTTGAATTCAGTTAATCGTTTTAGTAAAATAGATTTTAATAGGTGGCAACTCTTATCTACAAAGTTTTAACTTTAGCCTAATTTAACTTTTCTAGTTTTGTAAGCATTTAAAAATTTGTTCCTTCCATACTTTTGATTGAATTAAATATAATAATATTAAATAGGTGGCAACGCTACTGAAAATTTTTTAAATAGTAAGCTTTTTTGGGAGCGTAGTTTTATTTGATAAAAATTAAAAAATTTCATTTAAAAAAACTCGCTGTACTTTAATAATTAATTTTTGATTAATTTTGAAAGAGAAAGATTTTCGGAAAAGGTAAAAGGTGGTGAGGAAGATTTTTCTGCTTAAAATTATCTCAAATAAAACCAAAAAATATTTTTTTTTAAATTGATAAATAAAGGTAATGAACGAGAGGCTAGTAAAAATTTGAGTTTTTTGAAAAAAATGACGGCTTCCAGATAACATTTTCTTGTGAAAAAGTGGCTTAAAAAATTTAAATTATCATTAAAGATCCGACCCCTTCGGTCAATACCTGAAAAACAATGCTAAGGTCTTGTCAAAATTCAAGTCAATCGGTCGACCTTTTTGGAAAATTTTCCTCGAGAAAAATTACTTTAAAGTTTTTGCCTTTGTTGTAGCGGCGGTAATCATTTCTGAAATAATTTGGAGGATAGCTGCCGGTTTGACAGCTCGTGGGCGGATAAAAATCCAGCGCCGTCCCAGCTACGTATACCCGACTATCGCAGGAACGGAAGTTTAAAGTTTTGGCAGTCGATTACACTAAGTTAAAAAATCTCACAAATTCGCTCATATTTGTATCTTGGTAACTAATTGCCGTATCAACTTCAGATTTCCGGAGAAAATTTTCAAAAATGCCAAAAAATCGATTTTTTGAATTGTCAAGTGGAAATAACCTCTCAACCACTTCTGTTTGAAATCCATATTATAGTCTTTTCATCTTATCTCCGCGTGTGGAACTTAGTTATATCTACAAAAATATGTTAAAGCAGCTTAACTCGGCCTCGGTTATTGGAGAAAATTTGAGTTTTTCTGTTAAACTCTTTCGAGACTCGAACTAATGTTTTGAGTTAAAGGAAAAGGCACACTTAAAGACTTTGAATTTTGTTCATATGGTTAAAAATATATTACCAGATCTTTACCAGAACCTAATCTAGTAAACTTAGCTAAAGTTGACTTAGGCTACTTTGATTTATAACTTATGTATGAATGTAGAGAAGAAAGGCATCTTTTAAATGATAACAAGGCGTGGAAGTTGAAAGCGAAATCCGGAATGACCGTGTTGGGGCAGAATATTTACCCAATATCTAGTATATATATATATATATATATATATATATATATTTTAAAGTGTGATGGTTAAGAGGAAAATATTGTATTCATACATTTTTAAATATGTATGTACCTAATTAGATAAACATACATATATATATATATATGAATACAATATTTTCCTCTTAACCATCACACTTTAAAATCTCTTTGCCTGCAACACAATAATAACACTAACAATATTAATTGTTTACAACAACGTCATTAGTAGACAGTGGCGTCAACATAACTGCAGTGTTGACCACTGCCAAAAACATGGCAAAAACAAGAATAAAAACAAAAACGCTTTGCTGCAACATCAACAGCACTCTCTGTTGGCTAATAAAATCGTTGTGGTTTTGCTGTTTATTAAGTGCCGTTATAATACTTACAAACATAAATATGTGTACATTTGCTTATATATGTACATTTTACATGGTCCCAAGCAGCTTCTTGGAGCCGCAGCTGGGCTCTGATTTTGTGTGCAGTTTGTTTTTGTGCGCAAGTTGTTTTTGGCAGTTTCGTAAACGGTTTTGTGGTTAAAGCAACCTTGGTAAAGGGCTTGCAAAACGTTTATATTAATTGTGTGAGGTAATAGCAACTTTTAGCTTAGAAACTGCCGAGAACCACATCATTAAAAGTTAGGGGGAGTTGAATAAATTGAATTTCCTCTATATGCTAGAATGCACCTAGAACACAAGTTAAAGAGTTTTTATAAAAAAAATGTGATAGAGTCAAAATTTGAGGTTTCGAGATATTTAGGGGTCTCTGTGGTTATTATTAGCTGGGGATCTTGCTAAGTAGCAGCATTTTGATAGAGATTTCAGTTAAATATTGCCATAATATTTAAGTTTAAGGGGTCATATAGCATGTCCGTCTGTTTGCAACAGGTCAATTGAAAAGTCGCCGGCAAAATTTGTTCTTTTTTCATTCAACATAGTTCCCCTCAAGGATGATACACTGGTTATAGCGATCTTCTAACTTTTTGAATCACTTTTTGTATATGATTTGTTTTTTGTTTCAAAATAGGCCTCAGTTTCGGCGATTAATTCTTCATTTGACCAGCAGACATTCTTTTGAGATTTGAGAACAGAAAATAGACACTGGGGACCAGATCTGGAGAATACGTTGGAAGCGGAAGCAACTCGAAGCTCAATTTATAGATTTTTGATATCGCTTTCACTGACTTGTTGTGACACGGTGCATTGCTTGGCGAAACAGCACAACCATTTTTCTCAATGGCGGCGGTTTTACGACGATTTCATGCTTCAGACGGCTTAATAGCGCTATATAATACTGGGTTTGTACCGAAAGTATTAGAACTGATTTTCTTCCACCGCGACTGTACTTCGAAGCTTGCGCGTATCGACTGGATTCGGTAGCTAGCTAACGAACGAGCGACTGGTCAGTTGTCTCTGAGCACATGGAGAGTCAGGATAAACATATTCCCGCAACGTGCTTCTGCGAGTGGTGCCCCTCGGGCTTTTTTTTTGTTTTCTTGCCTGAAAAGGCCGATGAAAGGCAAGCATTTTGAGACGACAGAGAAGATCCAAGCAGCATGCACCTCGGCTCTCAAGGTTATTTCAGAAAATGCCTTCCTACAATGCTTGGAAATCGCGCTGGCAGCGCTGCATCGACGCGGAAGGAGCCTATTTTGAAAATGTTTAAAGAAGTGTAACGATTGGTTCAATAAATTTTTTTTTAAATCGACTCAGTCCGGACAAACCCTGTAGCTTCCGTGTGCCGAAGTTTTTTTTAGTCTGAGGTTAAGCTCACCGTGAACCTCGAAGGTTATTTTCAAAGTAAAACGAATAAAAATGAAAGAAACTTCTCGAAATTAGTTTGGTTGTTCCAATTAGATCCGATTTTTCCAATTTATCGTTTTAATCTCTGAAGTGTTTCCTGTTGTACTATATGCTTGGCCTAAGGTCCCATTTCATAGTGTTAGAAAGGCAAGTCAAAATACTTTAATACATAATTTCAGAATCACTTTCATATTAAGTCTGGAGTGGTTGAAGGTTAAGGAATTGAGTTTCTTAACTCTCAATTAACTGTAAATTCTGAAAAAACTATGAAGCGCTTAGTTCTTGATTGGTTTAGATAATCTATTTAGGACACTTAGTTGCTATTTTCCATTTTCTACATATTTTTTCGCAACCAAGAAAGAAAGCTCTTATGAAACCTGTTTTGAAACATAAAATTTTTTTTCAAAGGCTTCGCTGAGAGCATAGAAGAAAATCACAACCTCTTATTGACGAGTTGACGACAATTACTTGTCCTAAAACAAAAAAAAAAAATCTTCTTCAAATTATTACAAGTATGAGGAAAAATTTTAAATGCTCTCAAAATACTCAAAATATGTGACCAGAATTTCTAGTGGCAATTCACACAAAACATACGAATATACATATGTATGTACATAGAAAAAAACATGCTTGCAATGCGGCAATTCATCATAAACCGAAACAATTTCATGCTTGTAATTCCGCTCTTAGGCTGCTGTCACTTTGTTTGCTTGTGTTCCATCGCTTTCGCTGCATTTTCGGTTTATTTCTTTGATTGCACATATTTTTCGAGGCACTTTGAGACAATTCACAGCACTTGTTTGTGTTTGTGGGGCGCGCCTTTGTATTTTGGCACTTACGAAACCAGAGTGTATGTGTGTATCTGCGAAAATATATTTGTATGTATGTGTGAAGCACATATTTCTATGTTTGTGTGAATAAATATCTCTCTGCGTAAGTGTATTTGCGCCTGAAAGCGATTGTTTGCATTTGCGACATACGAAAGTGCCAGCGCACATACTCCACGCGTCCGCTTCGGCAACGCATCGCTGCCTTTACCGTTACTTACACCGCAAACAGCAGCATCCTGCTCGTACTTTCACACTCCTTGCGCCTCCGCTTAACATCTCACTTACTATGTGTGCTCGTGGCATGTCTTTGTCACCATCTGAACCGCAATTACTTTTGCTCTATTAAATTTTTGAGCATTGCAACGTGGCGTCTTCAGTTCACTCTATCAACCTCGAATAGAGCGGCCCTCAACCTTGCCACGAAAGTGCTGCGCTAACTTCGTGTTTTCTTTATTTCCACTTCACAATTTTTTTTTTTTGCGTCTCGTGCTCACTCTTGACTCGGCGACATTAAAATTTGATATTTAATTTCTTGCTGCTGTTTTTCTAAGCGTTTTTCAGTCTCCACTTAGTTGAAATCGTTCCATTGCCGGGTAAGTATTTTTCATCGAGTTTTTATTTACTCTTCTCTGCGTTTACATTTTTTTCAAGGACATTTAATGCGGCGAATTTAATGACTTTTCTGCTTTAGTTGTTTCGGCCGCAAAATGAGGTTATGTTTTGATTTGTTTCGGGTTTGCTGGCAATTAGTATACTTTTTCAGCTTTTGTGGACTGCTCGCTTAACAGCTTAAGGGGTTCTATTGTTTCTTGTTATAGCTAAGGGTTCTTTATTAAGTTATTCAGTGCTGTGAAAAGGGCAATTTTATGGATAAAAGATACGATTTCAACATAACCTATCATATAATCATCTTTAGCTCTCATTAAAAAATATATATTTATTTAAAAGTTTTCTAAAAATTTTTTACAAGATACCGAGAGGATTTTATGTTAGCGCGAATTCTATAATATTCTGAGAGATGACAACTCTATTCCATAATACATCTCAATTGAAAGGTTACTGGCATAAATACTTTCCGCAAGCTCTTTACGTTTAACTCTGCCTCAGTATGGTCAAACCTTCAGTGGTTATAGGAGTTCTAACTACAATAGATACTGTCCGATCGGGTTTCGTGCAATAAGGTTGAACATCTTACCGGTTGCCAACTGCATTGACTTTTTGAATGAAGATGAGAAAGACTCTTCGCAACACTTCCGACTCGAGTGTGCCGATAATGCCAGATCAAGGTAAAAACCCACCGGATCTCATACTTTTAGACATCCAGGTGAAATGGCAAAACTAGAAATAAAACACCTATGTAGACTTGTGTTGGGCTCAGGGCGCTTTGTCGATAACTATCCGCCAAGATGAGAGATCAACTCTCGAACCTAACTTAACCTACGTTCGACCTTCTTCTTATTTAGCGTAGACACCGCTTATAGCCGAGTTTACAACAGAGCGCAAGTCGTTCTTCCTTTTTGCTGTTTGGCGCCAAATAGAGATTCCAAGCGGAGCCGGGTCTTTCTTCACCTGGTCTTGGAGTGGAGGTCTTCATCTTCCTGTGCTTCCCCTGGCGGATACTACGTCGAATACTTTCAGAGCTGGAGTGTTTTCGTCCATTCGGACGACATAACCTAGCCAGCGTAGCCGATGTCTCTTAATAATTAACTTTCAGTAATGACGTGGCAGCCAGGTCGCGAGTCCGACGACTGTTTGTATGATGACAAAAGACATTTCGTCTTGCTTTCGTTCACTGCCAGACCCATTTGCTTCGTTCCTTATCCATTCTGCAGAAAGTAGAACTCACGGCGCGGTTGTTGACGCCAATGATGTCAATATCATCTACGTTTGACCTATTTTTTACATTTTCGTCAGATGTCAACGCTTTGAATTTATCAACTCTCTTCAAAAAGATGATGAATTCATATCGAAAAATTCGGGAGTCTTTTTTTAACTCCTTAGCTAGACTAGACTACTGTTTGGGTATTATTTTAAGTATATAAATTTTTTTGATAGGTGGCAACTTTATTCCAAAATGTATATTAAATGAATGGTTACTAAATACATTCCGCAAGACTGTTTTAAACTCTTTATGTTTGTCTAAATTTTTAATATTTTGTTTATTTTCGCTTTTATTCGATAATTGGCAACCTTCATCTTTAAGCTCCTCCTATTTAATACGAAAGAAATTTCAGAGCTTCATTATTCAAATATGCCCTAGAGTATTTTGCTAAGTTTAATTTTTATTTTGTTTTTTGTGTTTAATAAGTGGCAACTCTGTTCGATAAGATGATAATGACTTCCCGAATACTTCGGAAGTCTTTCTTGAGCTCTTTACCTCTGGCAATACTATTTTGTGGTATTTTCAAAATTTTATTTTTTTTTAAAGGTGGCAACCTTAATTTTTTCCAGCAAAGATGTAGACAAAAACTTCACTTTTGAATATTTTTTCAATTCTAATTTGTCGTTAGGTGGCAACTCCATTTAAAAATATTATTCCAGAAGAATCTCTTTTAAAATAATGTTATTTCAAAATTCATTTACAGAGTCAGTGTTAAGCCTAGTTACGCGGTTAAATAAAAATTTGAAATGTATCTTCATTTAGCGCTCTCCAGTGCTGTCCCCAATAACGAGATAACATTGTCACATTTATTGAAAATTGTGCCCACTATAAAATTTTATAAAATAACATGTCAACATCGAATGTACTAATTTGAAATTTTTGCATTTCAGCGACTAAATCTCACAATGGAGGCATAGTATAAGATCAACACTATATGCTATCACTAAATAAATATTTTTTGACTCATATTTTCAAACCATTTCTACATTATTTTCAGGTTTTCTGGGCAACTTTCTTTCCAAAGGCCTGAAAACCAATCAATTAGAGGTGAATACAGATGAAAAAACGTTGCGACCGATTGCACGTCTAAAGGAACCGCGTGATCTCTTCGCCCTGCCGAAAGACAAGGATCATGATTGCTCACAGCAGGCCCCCAGATGGCCGATTGAGTGTCAGGTGAGTGATTTATACATTTCTAAATGAAATATTCAACAGTGTCTAAACTTGACATATGCTTCCAAATACCTCAAATATACCCTAACATATGTATGTAAAAGTTAGTTGTTGGATGTCAGCTAGTGAACAAATTGATTGTGTTCTCCATACCCGAGTTGAACTAATGTTTTGCTGGCACATCTAGGCGACCTTAACTGCAGGAAATGAAAGTTACGAAAGGGGAAGTTGTTGCTGTTAACTGAAAGCCCAGTTTTCAGTTTTTCAATTTCATTCGCCCAACCACAAGTTGCACCTAAATCTACGTACAAACGATGGGTGGTAGATGGTGAAAATTGAATTTGTGTCAAAAATCATATAGAACAAAAATCAATATGCGTAACGCATCTCTATTTTACTACAAACGGGCAGACAAGCGTTAGAAGTGAGCTGCACGTAGCGTTATTGCTTAAGTATGTGTGCGTACCCAGCTGGAAAAATTTAACGAGAGAGATATTTGGTGTTATCGCAATTATTTAATTTATAGTATTCAGTGATTAATGAAAGTACCTTCCATGCATATTCAAGGTTATTGTTGTTTTAACGGTTATCTAGTTCGGTTAGGATGGTAAGCTTCAGATAAGTTCGAGATCGAGGTCATCAACCGGTAGGCTCAGGAAACATGCTGTTTCAACGGGGTCGGACCATAGAGAGAGGGATGTCAGATGTCAAGGGTTAGCTGGGCATGCGGAGACTCGTTGCATACTGGTCATATGTGTGATATGTAGAGGTCGATTCTAGATAAGTAGGAGTCTAACCTGTTACCGTCTCCAGAACGAAGCTGCTAAAGGGTCACTCTCGATTCTGGCGGTAACTTGAGCTTGGCGTCTGCAATGGGTGATGGTTTGACTCCAAGTACGTCACTCACTGAGAGGGAGTCGATGAAGGTGTTAACGGCTCCACTGTGAATGGCGGTCAGTACAGTTCTGAAGTTAGTTGCGTCCGAAGTCTGGTCGGCGTCTTGTCTTATGCCGTCGACGTAGTTGAGGAAGGACCTCTTGATGCTCCTAGAAAGCTGTTCCGCTTCAAGCAAATGACTGCAGGGATAATTTCTACGAAAACACCCCAGCAGAGACGAACTGGGAGCTTGCGGGCCTAAGTGTGCAGATGTTCGATGGGAGGCATCAAGATGCATCCGTTATCATCTGCGCTTCATTGCATCCAGGTGACCATATTGGTGTGCCGTAGCTAAGAACAAGGTTTCTTTGTCTTTTCCCCGCTCAAGTATGTAGTTCATAGTCCACCTATTCAACCCTGAATGGAGAGTCTATTTTTTCGATGCCCTCAAGTAGCGTTATGTTATTGATTGCGTCAAAAGCTTTTGACAAGTCCAACGCTACTAGGATCTTCCTCTCACAGGGTGTTTTTTGGTTAAGACCACAAACTATCTGGGCGTTTATGATGCTAAGTGCTGTGGTGGTGCTGTGAACTTTTCGGAAGCCATGCTGGTGTGTTGCTATACTTAGGTGGCGCGTAAAGGTCAAGAGTAGCAAGATCTAACATGTCTAAACTACTGGAGAGAGGATAGTTTTTGGATTCTCCTTTGTTGGCGGGTTTCTCAGGTTTCAGTAGTGGGACCACTCTTCCGATTTTGTACTCATCGGGTATTTGAAGAGTGGTCACGGACAATTTCAGGACCTTGGTGAGGAAGCTTTTCTCTTTTTGTGCCTAGGTGCTTTAGCATCAGCATGTTTATTTCATTGGGATTTACAGCACTTTTTACTTTATTGAATGTGTGCCGAAAAGATTTGTTGAGCGAACGCCAATATTAAAATCTATTTGTAAAATTTCGTTTGGGAGATTTCGATTTTGAGGAAGCATCACGTCCTGAAGGACTTTTGAAGCCGAGGTGGATAAAATAAAATCGTTGGTTGCTGCAAATCGTCGAATACTCGTAATAACCCGAGAGATTGCTGAAAGATTAAATTTGTCTAGAATAAATAAATTTCAAGCTTGAGCTAAAGGTTCTTCATATTATTAAAGAACGAAATTTGCTTCGTTGGGTTAATGACTGTGATTTGCTTACCAAATGTCAAAGAAGTGATCCATTTTTGAAGAGCAGGGTTTGGGCGCCTTGTTTTAAAATTCACCGTGGTTAAGGCCCAACCCAGGGTTGGTGGCTGGGGGTTCAGGCAGGGGTTTAATTTATTTATTTCGCTGCGGTTGTCTGTCGATACTTAAAGACTCCCCACGCAAACTTTTCTTTTCGTCATAATACATAGTACCTTTTGAAAAGATCTTTTTCATTTGTGCTATGTTGTGGATTTTTAGCATTTAGATTTTTTCCGGGTTGTGCTAAATCTATGACCAAGTTTATTCGATTTTTATGACATATGTCAGAGAAATGCTGTCAAATTTGTTGCTTTGTTCATATACATCTGTCTAGTAGAAGGTGTCCCATAACTTGGAATTTATTTGCCGATTCTTTCAAAAAAAAAACATTTTCACGGAATTTTTATTGTCGAAATTTTTAACATTAATCCCCGCCATTCGCTATTTGATAACCCCCACTCCTACTTTGAAAAGTTTAAAGTTGGGGCAATCTTTTCCAAACACCGAATTTGTTTTGAAATTTTTGCTGTCCATATCGTTTTTCCTTGAGTTTCTCTTTACTATTGCCCCCTTTTTCTTCGGATTGGCATCAGGCGATGTAAAGGGCCCAATCTAAATAAAATTTTTGCAGTTTCCACTCTGCACACATTGACTGCGTGTTTGGGGATTTCTTTTGCAAAATCCAAGAGGTTTTCTTGAAATCTTCGCCGTGATGGTAATAAAGACCTTTGATAAATTTTTTATAAAACCCATTAAAGGGCTTAAACACAAAAGGCGTCCAAACCTTTTTTAAAACATCCCCAAACATACCTTCACGGGTTTTAACAGTTCGTTGGAGCAATCATTTTAGCGGTAAAAGATCGTTTTGTTTTTTTGCCCAAAATGAAGATTCATCCGTGAATTTTACTTTATTCCAATTCCGTTCTGAATTGGCCCGGGCCCAGGCGAGCTTTTTTAAGTGTATATGAAGCAACGGTTTTTTAAGAGAGCTGCGGTTTTTGACGCGTTAGCGCCAAACGTTTTCGTGTTAACCGATTTTTTAAAAATTTTTTCCTAAATTTCTTTGCTTTCCAAGTGCCCGGCTTCGTCGCAAAAAATAAGGATTTTCTTGTTGCTTTGGTAAATTTTTTTTTACCCCCCCAGGCAATCGCGACATTTTTTACTTCTAAATACCATTGTATTGTTACGAATGATTGTTTTTTGTGCAGCTAAACGTGACTGCGGACCCTCTGGGTGTGAAAAAGCAGCTTCAAATCGCTTCTCGTCCCGGGAACCATTTTTTAAAACGACATGCACTTTCTTGTTTAGAAACTGCTTTTTGCAATGCGTATACAAAAATATTCGCACCGGTGCATTCAAATTATTTTATAACGGCATTATGTCAAATTTTCCCGTCAATTCCCTAGAAACTTACTACACATGGAGACATTTCATTTTTCATTTGCATATTTTTTTTTATTCTTTTTGGATGGGAAATGGGTGACAATTTATATGCTGACACTAATGGTGCCTTCAAATCCATTTTTATGGCGAAGAGTGCTGCATTTTATGTTCTGACATAAATTTGAGGGGGGCCTATCAAATTTCTTTTACTAAAAAATTTGGAGAGACTATGGATGGTACATAGGATGAATTCGATGGACATTTTCGGGGCCAATATGCTTTTTTAAAAGGGAAAGTCAGGGGGTCTGCCCTACATTTACCCACCCTTTGGGGGAAAAATTCGTGTTTTTTTAAATGAGGGAAAATTTTAGGGAGCCTATGGTCAAAGGAAAGTTCCTGAGTACCGTATACGAGTCGACGCAAGGGTATCTCAGTGTCGTCGCAAATTAGGCAGTCGAAAGTGGTCTCGTCAGCAACCCTAATAAAACCGAAGCTTTTTACAAACCAACAACAAATCCAACAAACCGAGATGGTTTTATTTACTAGAAGATGTCCGTTGCCTCAGATGGGGAGACATCGACATCCGTCTGCAACCAGCGAATAGAGTGAAATATTTAAGTAGAGGAGCCATTGGCAAAAGGTGGGGTTACAAACCGAAAGTATTTCTCTGGTTCTACGAGTAGTGGAAGACTTTAAAAAACACCACACTTGCAAAAATCTCAAGAGCGTTCAACGGGCGGCGCTCATCAACATATGTGGTTCACTGAGCCTTACTCCAATGATAGCACCTAACGCCAACTTACACATAGTGTCATAGATATTGTCTGAAGGTGTATGGCTGCGAAAGTTGCTATCAGACTCAAAGAGTCTGGGTTCCTAAAAGATAACTTGTCTAAACACTAGGAAATCCTCACACACTTGGACTTAATACCGAATCACTTGGAGCATATGGTAGCCAAATCGAACTCCGGCGACTCCTTCCCTGCCCACACAACCACATATCGGCGAGCGAGTTGTGGAAAAGCCGTTTGAGGAGAGGGCCGTTGCAGGTGAGGGGCTGTGAGCTTCTTTACAGATGGGTTTCAAGCTTGGGGGGAAAGGGTTTTGTGAAGTGATTTCTCCAGGAGATATTACATTATTTTCCAAGCCGAAGTTTTAGCAATTAAGGTAGCAGTATATTTATTGCTCTGGTGTGCAGCCGGCTTCAGAGAAGTGACCAGTTAGTACTTAACCTCGCTATTAACAGCATCAATTATATTTGTGATAAGACGGGTATGGGTGCCAGGCCACAGCGGAATCGGCAAGGAAAGGCACCGCTATCAGTAGAATGAGAGCGGGTCGGTGTTTCCGTTTCCTCTTGAGGTAGAAACAACTCAATACTTCCTTCTAGATCATACATATATGCATACTTTCCAGCGCTGCATCCCTGCAAATGCTAATAAAATTTTAAACTACAGCTAAGTTATGCTACAAGTTACTAATTCTTCCTAATTACTTTACATGTGTAAAGCTTGGAAAATTTGCATTATAACTTTTTGCTAACACTTTGGCTGCAACTAAGCACACATACATACATACAAACCCGCTATAAGATACACAGTTATATTGTTTATACTTTCGCTCGGAGATCGTGGAGCTCAAAAACAGAAGCAGCTCTCATTGTTTGTGGCAGGCAGTGCTAATATAAGCATGATATGCACCTTCGCCTTCCTGCACTCTTTGTTGGCTTCCGGCTATAGAAACATACTTCCTGGTTAACACATACATATATACTATTTAAAACCCTATACATACATATGTAAAATGCAGAGTTTCACTGCCGTTAATGGCAGATTTTTGCATAAACACGAATTTATGTATGCATTCTACCGACAGTCGAGTAGCGGCACTCGTATATTCTCATTGTTGGCGCGGAGCTCTTTTCGGTTCTTATGTGGCAGAAAGCCTTCACCTATGCGAGTTTGAAAGCTGCATAAATGTTTCATTTTGTTTCATTTTCCGTTAAGTAGAGTATGACGTTTCGGAAAATTTTACTTGCCGTTGGGTTTTGTAAATGAGACGTGAAATATTTGGTTTAAAGTTGGAGATTTTTGTTGGTGAAGCAGGTTTTGCTACAATAGACAACATTTCACTGATTTGGTTTGCTCGAGAGGTTGAGAAGGAGCAAATTAAATTCTGTCCTATAAGAAGAAAGTAAAAATATTTTTATTCACATTTTATTTATTGAAAATAGCAACCCTGTTTAAATTACTTTTTTTGTTACAATTTTTTTTTTTTTGAATGAAAATGGAATCCAAAATTTATATAACTAATTTTCCAAATTGAAATACTTAAATAATTTTTTGAATTATTGATTATTATTTTTCCTTTTTAGTTTTTTTTAAAAAATGGGGCGCCCTTTTAATATTGTGATTGTATTTTATTTTAAAAATTTTTTAAATTTAGTGTTTTTTACACTT
The DNA here is from genome assembly GCA_027475135.1 of Bactrocera correcta. Classification (NCBI taxonomy): domain Eukaryota; kingdom Metazoa; phylum Arthropoda; class Insecta; order Diptera; family Tephritidae; genus Bactrocera; species Bactrocera correcta. The sequence continues at coordinate 19,640,423 of CM050326.1, forward strand.
TTTAAACCATTTTCTTTCAAAAATTTTTTCAAAAAGTGGAGTTATAATCAAAAATTGCTAATAATGAAAAAATAATTGCTAATAAGCGTAAATATTATTATTGTTTATTGAAAGATTTTTTTTTAATTTTTAAGATTTTTTTTTTTTTCAAATAAAATGGCAACCCAAATATTATTAATTATTTTTCAATTTAGGAAATTTTGCTGTTATACATTTTTAAAACTTTTAATATTTATGGAAAATTTTTGGCATTTAAATTCTTTCAAATAAATATAATTTTGCATTTTATAAATTAAAATAATTAGAAAGTTAAAAGATGGCATTATTAATATTTTGTGTTTTAATCACTTAATTTTTTTTAAAAATTTTTTGAAAGAGATAGCAAAAACCCATAATAGGGTTTGTTAATAATAAAACGTGTTTAAATATTTTTATAGGCAATAAATTGTTTGTTATATTTTATTTTTAAAGTTATTTTTAATTTTTAAAGAAATAAATGTGGAACCATAATTTTTTAAATTTTCAATTAACCCGGGAAAATAATGTGGCAACCTTATTATTATTTTTAAGGCTTTTAAAAATCCCGAATGAAAAACTTATTATACCTTATTTTTTAAATTTATTTAAAAATTTTTAAAACTAAAGTGGCAGCCTAAATCTTTTTCCTGGATTTTTAAAAAACTTGCAAAATTTAAATGGAAAAAAAGCGGAATTTTTTTTAAAATTTTTTTTAAATTTTTTTTTTTTTTTTTAAAAATTTTTTTTTTTTAAAATTTTTTTTTAAATTTTTTTTTTTTTTAATTTTTTTTTTTTAATTTTTTTTTGAAATTTTTTTTTTTTAATAAAAACTGAGTCCATTTAATATTTGTTTGCCACAACCAGAAGAAGAACAATCTCACCCACAAATGTATAATTCGATTAAAGTTACGTATACGCACTGTCGTTTTCTGGAATTAAGACTTGCTTTGCGAATTGCCATAAATAAAAAATCGATGAATCAAATGCGAAAGGTGGCAGCACAAAGCAAAAAGTGCAAAAGTTTAAATCTCAAATAAAGTATGTTTGCACAAACTCAGACGGCGCCTAAAGCACACCTACGCCAACTTCAGACTAGAGGCTTTCTAAGCAAATGCAGAGAAGTGCTCTCAAGTAGTTGTTGGAGGCGGGCGGCGCACGCAATTAGCGCGCATCATCAGACACGTTTACGCCTTCATGACTTTTCATTAAAACCAACAAGGCAAAAAACAAAAACAAATTAATAACAACCACAATGTAGCAATATAATCAGCGTTACACACTCCCAGGGGAGTGATAGACTTAAAAGCAAATTGTATGTGGTATTGTTGTTGTGATTATATATTGTCTGTATGCTTGAGAGGAAGTAGACTAAATGCGTCTAAAGTGCGAAGAAAAAGCAAATAATAAATTTTCTACAAAGCGAGGTCGCAAATAACAAAGATTGGATGGTTATGTTTGAGTTAAAAATGAATATGTGTACAAAGAGAGTACAATAAGTGTTAGAACTCACTTTCGATGGCGTGAAAATTATATTTTGCACCGCTTGTCACCAACTTTTCCCTACAATAAGCCCGTTTCAGCAATGTATTCATTTTCGCCACTGCCGGCTTTGCTAAGCAGAAGTCTACACAAAGAAGAAACGTGCCTTCGACGACAAAACTGCGGTGGCACACACACACTTTTTTCAAAAAGAGACACTGAAGCGAAGGAAAGGGAGTGGGTTGCGAAATCTCAATGACTTTATAGCCACAAAATGCTGCGCCAGCACTTTAGCTTCAGTTTCAGCTTCCAACCACTTTCTCATCGGTGTAAGCACTTCACAACTTCCTGCCACTTTGCCACAAAGTCTCAAGCAGCTGCGTGCGTAGGAGCACGTCACCACCAACGGCCTCCAATGATTTTGCTGGTGTTAATTAAGCGTAGCACACGCAGCAGACAACAAGACAAACAAGTTGACTACGGCAGCTTTTTCCCGTTATTTACTCTGCTGGTGTAGGGATTTGTGCTTGAAAGAGTTGCCACAAAGCGCCTAACTGCTGCTGGAACTGGCCTCACAATGAGTAGCATTAAATATGCTCACATTCCCTACTCCCTCTAGGTAGGCACGTCTCTGGGAAGGTTTGGCGTATACAAATAGCTGTGTTAGCATGACAAATATGAGCAAATAGGTGGCGGATAAATGGTAGTCATACAACAGTTGAAATTACAAGGGTAGTGCGATAAGACAGTGGCTTTTATATGTTTTTTAAGGTGAAACTTTTCTAGGTGTGAGAGTTAGAATTATGCATTGCCACCAAATTATGCTGGGTTTCGTCAAAGGTTGCCACCCATGTATTTAAAATTTATGACTAGGAAAAAATTAAAAATAAATGTACACAAAAATATGATAATTATATCAATTAAAAATTCAAATACTTAAAGTTAAGATTTTTTTGAAAAGGTTGCCAGATATTCGAATTGTTTTGGTAAAAATAAACAAAAGAAATTATTGCACTATAGTTTTGCAAAGTAAGAGCGAGCTTTAGCGAGAATAATAAAAAAAATTATAAAGGTTGCCACCTATTTGAAATTTAAAAAATACTAAATTAGAAAAATCGAATATATTAGTGTTAAACTAAAAAAAATCTAATACTTAGAGTCTAGGATACATTTATTAAAGGGTTGCCACCTATGTATCTGAAATTTTTATTGAACGTTAAATAATAAAGTTATGTGAATATTTGAAAGCATATTTAAATTTTTTTAGCTATACAAAGAAAGATAATGCTTACAATTGTAAAAATTTTGTATAAAGGTTGCCACCTTTTTGAAATTTTAATATCAAAAAAAAGAAATTCAACAATTTAATTATTAAACTAAAAAAATCGAATACTTAGAGTTAAAGGTAAATTGTTTTAAGGAGTTGCCACCAATTCGAAATTTTTAGTTGACGATAAGGAATAAAATTATGTGAATATGTGTCACCAACTAAAAATATTTAAGTGGAATTGAAATTGTAAAAAAATTTTTAAAGGTTGCCACCAGCATGAAATTCTTAATTAAAAAGAAGAAGGAATTACTCAATATGGCTACAAAACAAAAGTTATTTATGAATACTAACGCTTAAAACATTTTTATAAAGACTGTAAACTGAAAATTTTAAGAAAATAGAAAGAAAGGAAAACAAGACCAACTACCCTTGTTCCTCCTAAGGCCATACCTTATTTGTGTTTTGCGCGCTAACTCATTTGTATTGTAACTGACTATAACTGCAGTCATAATTCGTGGCAGTAAAAAATAACGGCAGGCAATTTGTTGCAGCAGCAATTAAAATTTATGTTATTTGAAAACTTTTGACAATTTTTTCCACTACCAAAGTAATAGCACTGCTGCAGAGTTAATTGTTGTTATTTGCGTGTTTTTATTGTTGTATGTTTTTGTACCAGGCGGTTTATTGTTTTCTGCGAACTGTCAGTTAATTGTTTATGCTCGTTTTTAGCGACGCAGAAATAGTTAAATGCTCTTAATAGTCGGCTTTATTATAATTCAGCCATGAAAAGGTTGAGGAGCCTCGTTACACTTTATTTATATCGCTTATGAGGCCAGAGTTTATATTTATACCATGAACTGGGTATATTCAGTTTGTCAGGAAGTTCTTGAAACCCAAAAGGAAATGTCTGAGATATTTAAAGTTTCTATAGAAAGGATCAGTGTGATGAGCTGAGCCGAGTGGAAAACTTATTTTATGAAGAGATATCGGCAGGAAATTAGGTACGAATTATTGTCTAAAGAAATGGTTCAACATCCGAAGAAATTGCTTAGATCGGGGTACTATAGTTTATAGCTGCCATACAAACTGATCGATCAAAATCCAGTACTTGTATAGAAAACTTTTTTATATGACAAGATATCCTCACGAAATTTTGCATGAGCTATTATCGAAAGTAACGGTACAATCTCCGAATAAATTGTTCAAATCGAATCACTATAGCATATGGCTGCCATACAAACGGATCGTTCAAAATCCAAGTCCTTGTATGAAGAACTTTTTTATTTGACGAGATATCTTCACGAAATTTGGCACGAATTGTTATTCAAGGCAACGGTACAATATCCGGAGAAATTGCTTATATCGGACTTCTATAGCTTATAGCTGTCATACAAACTGATCGTCCAAAAACAAGTTCTTGTATAGAGAACTTTTTTATTTGACGAGGTATCTTCTCGAAATTTTGCACGAATTATGGTCTAAGACAATGATTCAATTTCCTATGAAATTGTTCAAATCGGGTAACTATAGCATATAGCTGCCATACAAACTGATCGTTGAGAAACCAGTCATTGTATGGAAAACTTTTCTGTTTGTGGAGGTATCCTCATGAAACTTGGCACGAATTATTGTTTAAAGTAACGGTACAATCTCCTAAGAAACTGCTCAAATCGGAACACTATAGCATATAGCTGTCATACAAATTGATCCATCAAGATTCATGGATTTTTGATCCTGGTAGTGCTGCAATTTCCGAATGTATTGTTCAAATCGGATCACCAAAGCTTATAGCTGCCAAATAAACTCATCGGTCAAAATAAAGACAAAGATTTGTTTACACTTTTTTGCTGGAAGTTAACTTTTACTTATTTTTATTTTGGTTTTGCTTTTAGGAAGTAATATTACGTGGTATTTTTATACTTATAGAATGACTTCGTAGAGGCTTACATATGCATATATATTCATTAATCAGCCTCTTAATAACTATTCAAGCGCCATAGCGAGGTGGATTCGAGTAAGATTACTATATTTCACCATATTTCCACTACTCAAACAAACCATTGGCGGTTAAAAGCAGTGCACAAGTGACTTAAAAATCATGCGCCGTTTCGATATTTACACACATATAAAAGCAAAAATAAATATTTCGCATTGCATCGGTACATTATTTGTCGAAATCGCAGTTGAAATGTTTTAAAAAACGAGTACCATTTCTTTTATTTCTATTTAATGGTTAACTGAAATACCCCAAGCACCGAAACCCATCATTTCCGATCGCACACACACACACAATCCCACAACTTCAAGTACGCTGCATATGCGGCTCATGCACACATACACTCACGCAAAGCTGCCGAGTTGTAGAGCGGAATTGTTTTCGATTGATGCTGCCACTTTTACTCCTGCCATTATTGCCACCATTTTCGTTTTTTATTTGTTTTTGTTGTTTTCCGCCAATGCCAACAGTCAGCGCGCGGCGGCAGCACAATGAAAACATCGTTGAAATGTTTAGAGCGAAAATAAAGCAGTGACGCATTGTTTGTTAACCAATGAATGTAGTGCTCCTACTTGCATGTGTATATGTGTGTGTCCATGTAAGTGAGTGTGCATGTATGTGTGCACGTTGAGTGAATAAAAGATTGCCAATCGCTGGCGCTCAATGTGAGCCAATTCCTTTTGTTGCCTGCGCTTTTTTCTTTGTTCTACGTTGTTGCTGTTGTTGTTTCCAATTTGTGTTGTTGCGCTCGGTTTTTTTTTTTGTTGTTGTTTACCACCAACCATTTTTCAATAGTCATCAAACAATCAGAAAACCACTAGCAAACAGCAGAGCAATTCACTTGTGCCAACAACCAGCTTCTGACCACCCCTCGCACCCTCAGCGCCTTATCCCTCGTACACCGCACACCCACCCTCAGCGCAACCATAAATGGCAACGAAAAGAAAAGTGTGCTGAATTGAGCTTAGTTTTTTCGCATCTTGCTACATTTGGTGGCACGAGCATTGTTCAGCATTCGGCATGGCTACTCGCATTTGGCCGGCTGCCTGCCTGTCAGTGTACAGTTTCCAGTGCTCAGCTTCCGAGCTGCTAACCTCAAACCACCGACAACGGCACAGCTGAGCGTGGTGGCCAAGAAAAGGGCCGAGAGGAAGTGGGGCATGTAAAAATTGAAGGTTTTCGGCGCAATTTAGCCGAACGCCATAGAAATTGGCATTGTTACTTCGTTAGCTCCGGCTGTGTGTGTGCTTGTGCGTGTGTGTGGTTGCCAAAACAAGGGAGTCGCTGGCTCGGATTAGTACTTATGTCTGTAGGTGTGCGTTTGTGGATTGGCCCGAATATGTGTGGCATGATAAATGAGGTGTGAGCAGTTGTAATCGTAGGGGACCACAAGCTCACAAAAGCGGTGATTGCGATTATTGGCAAGGTTGCAGTTTGGATTAAGACGCAGCGTGAATTTATATGATAGTGTCATAAGGTGAGCTTGCTTTGGAGTTTTTCTTATTTTCTTGAAATATATGTTTTTTTGTGGAGTCGAACAAATTTCACTTTCATTAAATTTCATTTATAAAAGAGATTTTGGTGAGATTGAAACTTTTCGAAATTTAAAATACCAACTTTTCTTGTATATATGCATTTAAAGGGCTATTATTCAAAAGAAAAATTTAAGTCATGCATATAAATTTCTTCACTTAGGTTGGGTTGGTGAAATATCAAGAGCTTATCTGCTGAGTTGAGCTACTGAGAGGAAATAACAAATACTTGTTCTGCCACTTTTAACTTACTTATAACATTAAGGGGTTATGTAGACTTGTGTGGATGGGAAAAAAATTTATTGCATTTTCTTAAAGTGTATTCTTTTAAGATTATTTTTTCCAAATTTCAACTTTTATAGAGATCTGAGCATTAGAACCAAAGTTACAGCTTCTCCCATGTGTCCTCGAGTACGTGCAGATCGTTCGCTCGTTCGCGATTATCTCAAAATGATGTTTTTTAAAAAGTACCGTTGCTGGTTTCTCAAAACCATGTGATCTATTGATCTAATTTTTTACTGGCTACTTGAAAACTACAATATCTCATACCTGAACGAAGGATTTTTATTCCAAACAAGAGTTTTTTTTTGGGAATGACAAAAATCGATCTTTTCATTAAAACCATCACCACTTGCGTAAAAATCTTTATTTCGCAAAATCCTTCGTTCAAGTATGGCGTTATGATATAAACTAAAGAAAATTGTTCTTTTATTTGATTCAGATGAACCAGCAATGAAATAAAATTTTTTTAACCTTATAACTAGAATCAAGTGAGGCTGGACTTAGTCGAAAAAATGTGTCGTGGTCAGAATCTGGCCTAAAGTTCGTTTTTATACTCTCGCAACAAAGTTGCTAAGGAGAGTATTATAGTTTTGTTCACATAACGGTTGTTTGTAAGTCCTAAAACTAAAAGAGTTATATATACCAAAGTGATCAGGGTGACGAGTAGAGTTGAAATCCGGATATCTGTCTGTCCGTCCGTCCGTGAAAGCTGTAACTTGAGTAAAAATTGAGATATCATGATGAAACTTGGTACACTTATTTCCTGGCTCCATAAGAAGGTTAAGTTCGAAGATGGGCAAAATCGGCTTACTGCCACGCCCACAAAATGGCGAAAACCGAAAACCTATAAAGTGTCATAACTAAGCCATAAATAAAGATATTAAATTGAAATTTGGCACAAAGGATCGCATTAGGAAGGGGCATATTTGGACGTATTTTTTTTTTGGAAAAGTGGGCGTTACCCCGCCCCCTAATAAGTTTTTTGTACATATCTCGGAAACTACTATAGCTATGTCAACCAAACTCTATAGAGTCGTTTCCTTCAGGCATTTCCATATACAGTTCAAAAATGGAAGAAATTGGATAATAAGCACGCCCACCTCCCATACAAAGATTATGTTGAAAATCACTAAAAGTGCGTTAGCCGACTAACAGAAAACGTCAGAAACACTACATTTGACGGAAGAAATGGCAGAAGCAAGCTGCACCCAGGCTTTTTTAAAAATTGAAAATGGGCGTGGCGTCTTTTTCCAGTATAACGCTATTTTGAATTCCATCTGATGCCTTCTCTGTATAATACATACATATATGTAAATGAAAATACAATTCAATACTCAAAGTACACAAATTGATCTAATCTAATTAATTTTACAGCAAAATAAAAAAATATGTAAATGACGAACGAATGAAATCTCGATTATCATTTTATCATGCGATAGTATAAAATGTTCGGTGACACCCGAACTTAGCCCTTCTTTACTTGTTTGACATTCAAAAATCTTTCAAGTCAGAATTTATAGGTACTTAATGTTGATACACTCTATAAGTCAGTGGGTTGGTAGTTGATGCCGCAAGTTCATGATGGTAGTTGATACTGAACAAATGGATCTTTCGAATACAATTCTTACAAAAGAGCGAGTCGATACATATTTTCTCCATAAAATCACTTAAAGCACTATAGGCCTTAAAGTTCTTCGAGCCAGCGCTTTTGTAGACGAAGAATTTAATAATCGTTTGTGTGGGTGACATGATATGACATGAGCTTTTGTTCAAATCAAATAAAGTTATGTTTGAACCCCAGAGGACGGTTTTAAGAATTGTCGATGAAAATTTTACATGCATAAGCATTTGTGGATTATTTTTTATTATACCCTGAACAGGGTATATTAAGTTTGTCACGATGTTTGTAACACCCAGAAGGAAGCGTCGGAGACCCTATAAAGTATATATATAAATGATCAGTATGTTGAGCTGGGTCGATTTAGCCATGTCCGTCTGTCCGTCTGTCTGTATATATACGAAATAGTCCCTCAGTTTTTAAGATATCCTTTTGAAATTTTGCAAACGTCATTTTCTCTTCAAGAAGCTGCTCATTTGTCGGAACCACTATAACATATAGCTGCCATATAAACTGAACGATCGGAATCAAGTTCTCATATGGAGAACTTTCGCATTTGACAATGTATCTTCACCAAATTTGGTATAGATTATTTTCTACGGAAAAAATGTAATATCCGAGAAAATTGTTCAGATCGGTTAACTATAGCATATAGCTACCATACAAACTGAGCGATCGGAATCAAGTTCTTGTATGGACAACTTTTATATTTAACAAGATATATTCACGAAATTTGGTATGTATAATTTTCTAAGACAACAATGTAATCTCCGAAGAAATTTTTCAGATCGGTTAACTATAGCATATAGCTTCCATACAAACTGAACGATTGGAATCAAGTTCTTGTATGGAAAACTTTCACATTTGACAAGATATATTCACGAAATTAGGTATATATTATTTTCTAAGGCAACAATGTAATCTCTAAAAAACTTGTTCAGGACGGGTTACTAAGCATATAGCTTCCATACAAACTGGGCACATAGTTACTAACAGAAATGCACCTGTGAAGGGTATTTAGCTTCGGTGCAACCGAAGTTAACGTTTTTTCTTGTTTTTTTTTTATTTTTTTTGTAGTTGATTATTGACGATGGATACCTCACAAACGCTTAACTTAATCGAAAATTATAAGAGTTCATTCTTGTAGAGCAACAACTTTTTTACAAAACTAGTAATTTTGCGATTTTTAATCATTTCTTTCATTGAGTTATAAAATACATAAGAAAAAAATTTTCTTGAAATAACCAAACTTTAACCATTATTATCTTTTAAAGAGATATTTTATCAAGAAGTTGGAAGCGAGATATAAATATTTCTGTCTGCTAATAAGAAATAATAGAAAATTACAAGGCGTAGAACTTTCCCGGTAAAATTAAGAGCTCATACTTGCAGAGATTTTTGTAGAGGTGTTTAAGAATCTATTTTTCAGAGCAGCAAGCCAAAAAAGATATTCATATATTGGTAGTCGAAAAAGTTTTTTCGTATTTCTAATCAAACTTCAACATATTTTTTTTCTTTTTTTTTGGCAATTTTTCCGCTGGAGGGATTATTCCATCAGTGTAAAAGTTTTATCAGTGTAAATCGAAATTGTGAAATTTCCAGAACTGAAGTGAGCGAATTGTTGTGCTACACGAACTGATACAGCATCGTCTCCATAAACTTCTCAGATTTCGTTGGTGGCTTGCGTGACACTCTTCCCTTTTCTTATACAAAAATTTCAAAATATACCGAATTTCTTTATTTTTTCACTCATTTTGGAACAGCTTCAATTTTTTTTCAACTTCTCCGTACTAATTTTTTTTGGTTAAATAAAGCTTAAAATCTCAGCTTTTCAACGTTGTGTGGTATGACACAAGATGATTGGTAGCACTGGAGATATAAAAAGTACGAAAGGACTTTTTCAACTACCCGATATATATAGGGTATTGTGTATAGTATATCCAAGCCTTAAACGCACCTGTGTACTTCATGTCATAAGAGTTTTATAATATAGCCATGTTTTTGGTCAAGGATTACACTCTGTAAGCTATAAAGTCTTGAGCATGAAAGGCATGAAGCTAAAAGCCGATATTTAGTGTGATCATAAATTCGAAATAGTCTTAAAAACTTGGTTCAAGAACTTGGTTGGGAATATCATGTCAGTACTCCGCGTAATTAAAAGAATTATAGAAAAATTTCTTTACATTTACAATTTATATGATTTAAATGGAATTTAAATAATTTATGCTGCTGCTATTGTTTACTAGAAAAATGTAAGGCGGGTCCAGTGCATATAACATTAATATATTTTTTTAAATGAAGCCGGAATGTCGTTTCTATGCACAATTTACAGCATCGAATATGCTAAGAGATCTTCCTGAAGTTCCCAAGTGTCCTCTTTACACAAAATATTAAGAATTTTATGTCTTCATTTTAATACTGTTGCTTCTAATTTGTACTGGACCCACCAACCTAACGTCAGTAGCAACAATAACTCTTAACAGCACAACTAGCAATTAGAAGTGGCAGTGTTTTGTGGCATGCACGCATATTTACACGCACGTGAGTTGCAAGGCGCACGTGAGGAGGGGGCGCAACAATCACGTTTGTTTAAATTTTAAAATGCCACTTAACAATGTTGCTGAATTTAATGGGTGCTCAACGCCGGCAACTACTTCACCGAGTGCGACCTTTGACCGAAACCCTTGCGAGGGGCGAGGGCGCGGCAACGCTTGCAATTTGTTCAGCATTACGCATGCATGCACACATACAAGTGCGCGCTGGCAGTTAGTGGGGCTCTTTGTGTTGGGTCGCGTTGTTTTGCCCTCGACTAACTGCCGCTAAAGGTGCTGAACTGTCAACAAACGCGCGCGCTCGAGCACCGCTCGCCCGCGTTTAGTGCCCGGGCGGCAGCGCGCCAATTTGCCAGTTGTTTTTATGTGCACATGTGTGCGCTTGCATGTGTGTGTTTGTGTGCGCGCGTTGCGAATTCATTAAGTTTGCACATGGTTGCCTCGACTCTTTGCCACTAACGGTCGGCAGTCGCTGGCGCCAGTCGTCAGCTGCTTTATTATGCTGTTTTACATAGCTAAACAAACTTGTTGTAGAAATGCGAATACACCCCCTGCCCCTGCCCACCTCCCACTCACTTTAAGCGCCGAATTTACGCAATTAAAGTTTGGCATCAAATTTTTCGCATAAAAGTCTGGCAACCTCTTCGTTCGGCGCGTAATTAAAAAATGTTCAGTTTTGAGCAAGTTTGTGGCAGCCAAAGTTTTAGAAAACTTATCTGTGTATTTGTATTTATTTGCGCTGTTGCCATTCACACACACTCTCAGAAAATTTAACACACGACCTGCGCGCCAACGTGCAACATGCCACGTGCAAATACGTAAACTCTTAATGACCGCAAAAACTTTTCTCCTCAATAAATGTCAACGACATGTAATTTGCAACATTTACGCAATACTTGCCACAACTGTCAACGTGCGTCGTGCAGCAATCCGCGGCGACAACCGCAACTCCGACTCCGACTCAGTTCCAATTGCAGGTGACGTATGTGCTGCATTTTGCGACTCCAGCAGCAACTCGCTGGTTGCATCAACAGTTGTGGCACGTCTCGTGTGTGTCCGTCACCACTCGCTGTTCCTGGCGGCGGATGTCAGCCAATGTACTGCACGAGGTTGCTCTGTGGTTGCAGCCGCAATGAACTGACTCTTTGGTTTGTCGGTTGGTTGATGGGCGGTTGCATGGTGCTGCAGCGCGCGGCAAGCGCACTGACTATGTGGCAAAGGCTAACTATTTGGATAGTTGTCTGCTTTAGGGACCGTAGATCAGCTGTCAACAATGTTGCGCTTTTGTAGTCAGCGACATTTGCTTGTCCTCATGTTGTTTTGCTGTTGTACTTGTTATTGCCTTCATTCTTCACTCCATCTTACTTATGTCCATTTGTCATCATGCTTGTTTGGTGCAAATTTTTAGCCTGGGTCTACTGTTTGGTATAGCTTCCAACTTTTTGTGTAAAATATTGCAAGAATGATCTTTATAAAAGAAATTTTAATTGCAGACGAAAGTACTTCTTTCTCTTTATTGGACATCGCTTACGCGCTTTTAGCCGAATTTGCAACAACACGCCAGTCGTTCTTCCTTTTCATTGTTTGGCGCCAATTGGAGACTCCAAACGAAGCTAGGTTCATTCTCCAATTGGTCCTTCGAACGCAGTGAAGGTCCTCCTCGTACCCCCGGTGAATACTGCGTTAAATACTCTCAGAGCTGGAGTATTTTCATCCATTCGGACGTCTTGAAGTAGCTAGATTAGCTGCTGTCTCTTCTGAACTACATACGTCAATCGTCGTATATGTCGTCGTATATGTCGTCGTATATTTCGTAAAGCTCATCGTTCCATCGACTTCGGTATTCGCTGATGCCAATGTGCAAAGGACCACACATTTTTTTTTCAGAACCTTTCTCTCGAAAACTCGTAGAGCCTTCTCATCAGATGATATCATCGTCCATGCCATCAAAACAGAACGTGGATGATGAGTGACTTATTGAGTTTGGTCATTTAGAAGTCCTCGTTCCACATTAGACCCATTTGCTTCGCTTACTTGTCCAGTATGGAGAAATCAGAACTAACTATGCAGTTGTTGAGGCCAATGAAATCGATGTCATCGGCGTACGTCAGCAGCTGTACAATCTTATATAAAATAGTATCTTCCCTTTTCAGTTCTGCAGCTCGAATTATTTACTCTAGCAAGTCATTGAAGAAGTCGCACGGAAAAGAAGTCGCCTTGTCTGAAACGTCGTTTGGTATCGAACGGCTCGGAGAGGTCCTTCCCGTTTCAGACGGAGATTTTGATGTTGCTCAACGTCAGTTTATACAGCCACATTACTTTTGCGAAGATACCAATTTCAGACATAGAGGCATAAAGGCAGCTCCTTCGTGTTGTTAAAAGTTGTTTTAAAATGTACGAAGAAGTGGTGTGTCGATCATCTTTCCACAGGTCTTCTCCAAGATTTGGCGCATGGTGAATATCTAGCCAGTTATTGATTTTCCAGGCCTAAGGCCACACTGATAAGATCCAATCATTTCGTTGACCGTGACAAGGTACTTGGGTATATAGAATAAAGTACAGATTGTCGTTTTATATAGTTTTTTTTTTTTTTTTTAACATATGGTATATCTACATACTTACATAAGCCGCTTAAAGCATTTTTGGATTCTAAAAATTATTGGCTCACTATGGTTAATCAAAATAACCGCCAATATTTCCATGTTGTATATTATTATGAAGGTAGTGAGTATCGTTCCGAGTTTCATTAACCAAAATATTATTTATTAAAAGATTCTCAACATAATTTCTCACATATTAAACATAATGCGACATTCTTCTTTTATTTTGATGCTATTTTGATTATTCTCTCTGAAAAATAAGTTTGAACATCATTCGTGAGGTTGGCAATTAACTTCAAGTAATCTTTAAAATTTCTTCTGGTGAATTCTCTGTAAAATTGTAATTTTTAATGAGCATGACAGTGGGCCTCTGATCTAACTAGTAAGTCCACATATCTTCTAGTGGGTAGCCAAGCGATAATTATGGCTATCAGTAGCTTTAATACTAAGTCTCCTCGTTAGGTTATGCCGGTAGGCAATAGCTATACTCTCAGTAGGTAACTCAACTGGGTAACCGGTCATATAGGAATAGAAGCATGTGAAAAGGCGGACGAGCAGGCCCGCTCAGTTGCAGCTGGAGACACAACTTGCTTAGGGGAGTCTCAGGCTATTCATCTCCTTCAAGGGTTGTTTGAAGCAGTGGACGCTAGAGGAATACCTCAGGTGTTGGAGCTAAGCAACAATTCACACCACAAAGTTACTTAGGGATGGTGTTAATGGTGGATAGACCAAAAAGTGTCTGCTTCTATGCAAAAGGGAGCTTAGTAACATGGTAGGGATCATTACGAGGCAGCTACCCTTAAGTTGTCTACTTCAGAAAATGGGAATAGTTGGAGCGCTGAAACATTATCTATAAGAATGCCTAGCCTACAGCCTTATGAAACGGAACATATTCTATGTCTCCCAATGCAACTGCTTAAGGGACATTTGGCAGCTGGGGTGGAAAAGAATCAGATTTTTTACCGAATTTACTGAATTGCTGGATAGGTTAAATTTGGTTACCACCCGCGAACACAATGCACCTAATGATAGTCTAAGTGAAGTTTCCTGCGATCTGGAGCGATCTGGCGCCTCCCTTTTCAACCAACCAACTAACCAATGCTTCTTTAAACCCACTAGTTAGAAGGTAACGACTGCGCGAAATGAGCTCTATTCGAACTCTATACCCAAAGCTCACCTTTTTCAATAGAGGTTTGAACGCTTGAATTACATTCATAAACATATCTTACTCATACACTCTTACACGAGTGAGTCCAGACCAAATTAACTGCAACGAAAACTTACTTGTATTTCGTTCTTAGACACTTATTGGTTTGTGGTTATTGTCGTTATATGGTTCTATTACTCCTTGTTGAAGTTTCTCTCGTGCGTGAGGGTTGAAAGTGGGAAAGTGCCTCACAACTTTTTCCATTCCCACAAAAATAACAAACACAAGAATTTTAAGGAGCAAAATGTAAGGCATGTAAACAATGCAACTGAGAGGACTGAAAGAATTGAGACTGTAAAATAAAAATGTGCTTTAAAGCAGCTTTGATTTCTTTGAATTGTTTTTGTATAAGGACATTAAATTTTAAAATTATTTATTATTGCAAAATTTCTACTGAAATACACCTGAAACACCACATATAAAAAAATTTAGGAAACTGATATTCATTTGAGGTCTGTTGCTTCGAAGCTATTTTTCAATTTACTTTTCATCATGCAGGCTATACTTATATTCAACGTGAATAAAAGTGCCCTTTTTTATGAGGAAAGCCTTACTTCTGTTCGCAAAGTTAATTTAACTGGTTTCTTATTCCTTCTTTCTTAATTTGAAGTTATGTCATTTTTTAATAAACAGTACACAAATATTCAGTATAAGGCTCGGGGTTATTTCAGCTAAGTACCTATGTCTGCTCATCTTTATGTGGCTCTAATCATAAGATTTCCGGCAAAATATGCAAATTTTTTATTTATTTTTTGCTGATTTATTGGATCTTTTTCATGATAAAATCAAAACTATCAAACAAGGAGTGACATTCCAATAGATTTACTTTTTTTAAGTAACTCTTCTATTAAGAAATTATAGTAAAAAAGCTTATCCAGAATAGTATTATCACAAGAATCGCCTTTGCTTCATCAAATTAAGACGCAAACTTAACCTTTGTACGAACTTACACAGCTACTAGGGATTTACACTTGTTATGGCAAGAAAAGTAAGATACTACCTTTATATTGTAAGAGCAGTAGAGTACATCCTCTCTCATTACCTACGCATATACATACATATATTTCGCCTTTATAAGTTAAATATACGTTTACGCGCAATCATCCATCGGTATACATGACTAGCTAGAGGAGAAAAATATCAACTTTTATAGAGGTTGTAATAACCATACGAATCTACACACATATTGTATATAATATATCTGCATTATATATACGAACATACTCCACATAGTTACTTTAAGATTTCAAAACAACGAAAAACAAGCGCCGACACCGAAAACAAACAGAAAAGTGGAAAAATAAGCGAATAAACACGAAAATAAACTCTCAGCCAACCGGAGTGTGCAAGCATTGTTGCAACAAAACTGGCGCATTGCCTACAACGAGCATATGTATGTTCGTAAATAAAAAAGTTTTGCTTTCAAAAATTAAAAACAAATATTTGTTGAAAACTGAAAATAAAAATATGCTGGAGAACTTAACAAATTTTCGCTAAAATAGCAGCGAATTAACTCAACTGAAGTTTACGCACTGCGTATGAGTAACATTTGTCGAAGGAAGTTATGATAAGAATTACAAAGTTTTCTGTTCTGATTTTTATTGTGTAAATAGCGCAATTTGTAAATGCTATAATTACAAAGCATAAATTTAAAAAAGTTAAAATTTTTTTATTAATAAATTTTGTTAAAAAAACTACTTTTTTGCTTGTTTTGTGCTAATGCAATGCAAATACATAGCAATTTCAATGCAAATCCTTTGGTTTACCTTACCAACTTTCGGTGACAGCTGCAAAAAAGAGTCGTGCTACATACATGCATATACAACTTCAACAAAGCATAGCACCATTGTTCAAATTTAGATGAGAGTTGCTGTAAAAAGCTTATCCAGCAAATAAATACAAACCCTTTTGTGTACTTGGCCTATTGTGCTGAACTAGTTTACCTGCAAGGAAAAGAGAATTAGGTTATTAGAAAATGGTAAACAGCAGCAGATAAGTAAATAGAAGGAAACTTGTATTCCTAAAGTCTAAATGGGTGAATTTGAAGAGTTCTTTTTCTTCTTTATTGGCGTAGACAATTTGATGAGTTAATACTAAAAAATAATGTGCAATGATGGAGCTTTTCATTTCTGGAAATGTGTACAAATACCCAGCATTATTATATTTATTTATATATTTTTTTTTATTATGGTACGTATACATATGTATTAGGGTGAGTCAATAATATTATTTATTTTTTTTTTTTCTCATGGCATACTGAAAAATCTTGGAGAGAAATTTTAATTGTAAGGTGTTTTTCTCTTATTAATAATATTTTAAAAATAACTCCCTCCATAGATTATAGGAAATTGAATACTAAACAAATTGATGTACAATGATGGAGCTCATTTTTTGACCACCATACCCACCATCATTATACTTACTTTTAATTTTTTTATTTATGGTATTTATATGTGTGCATTAGGGTGGGTCAATATATTTTTTAATTTTTTTTTTTAATTTTCTACCCATGGCATACTGAAAAATAGTTCCTTAAAAGTCTTGGAGAGAGCTTTTAATTGTAACGGGTTTTTTCTTATAAACAATATTTAAAAAATAGCCCACTTCATTGATTATAGGAATTAAATATTCCAAAAATAGTATATTATCTTCTTTTTATATTCTTTTATTTTTTTTTATTTATTTTTTTTTGTTTTTTTTTTTGTATATTTTTTTTTTTTATATTTTTTGTTAACTTTTTATTATTATTTCATTTTTAATTTTATTATTATTTTATTTTTTAATTTTTAATTTTTATTTTTATTTATTATTATTATTTATTTTTTTTTGGTCTTTCAGAGTACAAAAAATATTTGTTGTTTTGACCTACCCTAATAAATACATATATTTTTTCAGGTCCACCTTAATGTAAATAACATTCATTAAATTCCCTCTAACAATTGCATGATTTATCTTTTCTCTTTATTACAATTAATATTTATCATATTCGTACAATAGGCTTATCAGCTAACCTCATTACACAATTCTACCGGAAACGAGACTTTTTGATGGTAACATTAATTTATGCAATTCTCATGGGCTCATGAAAATATTAATTTTAAAATGTTAAGATTAAAATTTTAATTTTATTAATTTATTTGAAAGTATTATGCATTGTCATCATTAATTTAAATAATGGATTATTTTCAACAGTGGTCAGCTGGCAACGTGTGAGTGTGTATGTCTATGCATAGAGCAAAGCAACAATAAATTCGCATGCAAAGATACAATTTGCATATTTTAACAAGTTAAAAGCGAGAATAAGAGCAAAATGTTTTAAAATTGCTTTAAATTCATTATATAAACGGGTTACTATCACATTTCTCAACATCATTAAGAGAAGAAGATAAGCGATACAAAGCCTTTGCCTCAATTAATAGTTCTGAAGCTGCCAATTACTTTAAACTATTATATTATTTGCAAATATGCTCAAACATTGCTTTATATAAATAAGATTATAGCAAAATGCAACTTTTGTCAAAAAAGTGCTGTGCAAGAAAAATATTACTCATACGCACTGTAGGTCAATCGTGGTAGGGCAAGCTATGTATAACAAGGAGTATTGCGAAAATGCAGATTAGCAAGAAAAAGCGTTAACTACGGCTAAACTAAGATATAATACCCTTCACAGGTGCATTTCTTATAACATAAAAGGTATAAAAACATTTTTCTCTATTTGGATCGTTCATTTTGTATGGCAACTACATCTTATAATGGTGCGATCTCAACGATATATGCGGAGATTGTAGCGCTGCCTTGCACAATAATTTGTGCAAAAATTCGTGAAGATATGTAGTCAAATAAAAAAGTTTTCCATACAAATACTGGTTTTTTAACGACCAGTTTGTATGACAGCTATAAGCTATAGTAATCCGATTTGAACAATTGGTTCGGGAATTGTAGCGTTACAGTAGATAATCATTTATACCAAATTTCGTGAAGATATCTAGTCAAACAAAAAAGTTTTCCATACAAGCACTTAATTCCCATCGTTCAGTTTGTATGACAGCTATAAGCTATAGGCGTCCGATATCGGCGGTTCTGCCAAATGAGCAGCTTCTTGAGCAGAAAAAGGCGTGTGCAAAATTTCAGACCAATACCTTAAAAACTGAAACACTAAACACTAAATCGCTGGTTCCTGGCTTAGGATTAGATGGGTTAAAGTTTGATTTGTAGAAGGCCACGTGTACCAAATTTTTTTAATTTTGGTTAATTGACCTCAAATTAGTTGAAAAATCGTTTAGAAGCAAACATATTGCAGCATTAATGATATTAGAGATCCAAGTGACTACCAAACTCTCCTCAAAACAATGAGCTGCCGTTTGCAAGAGCAAAGCGAAAGGAGAACAAAAATATAAGGTCTTAACCGTAGCTCGTATCTCAGAATATAAACACATCTAGTTAGTAACGATAATTTCATAAAATTTTAGCCTCTCTCGATGCTCTCCGCACAACTTCCGGCGCAGTTAAAGCGTGCATGCGACAACTGTTAATTTAATAGCGGCAAACTCATAAAATTATGATTAATATTTTCATAAATTCCGCACTTTGCGGTTGTCATTGTAAATATTTGCGAACTCGTCAAAGCGTGCGAACGAACATGCGTCGCCTATATTTATAACCTTGTGGCATAAACTGACGCAAAAGCCGTTAGCCACTATATGTTGCATAATTTCAAAATTATGCGAGTGTGTGATATGCGAATATGAAACATGCTAATCCACATGGCAAACAGAGTACATATATATGTGTATTTGGAAATATTAGCGTTGTGTATGTACAGCGTCAAATAGCCGAAAAGTGCAGCCAACACAATGCACAGCGAAGTAGTTGTGTGTGTGTGTGAATGTGCGCATGCAAATGGCTTGTATGTAAAAATTATGTGCGGAGTAACAAATTTGCATAAATATTTAGTGGTAAAATAAATTCGAGCTATTTGCGGCATCACGCTGCGCACTAACACACACACACCCATACACTTGCGCACTAGTGTTAGTGTAGCACAGCTGCGTGTGTTTGGGTGCTGGTTATACTATATAAGCCAAACCTAGAATTTGAGCGTGCCGCAAGTGATGGTTAGTGGCACCCACACACACACCATTACAAATGCAAAAATACAATTTTCGGTGCTCGGTATGCATTGGTGGCTTGTCAGTGTAGCCAAAAGCTCTTTTATGTATGTGTATGTGTGTGCCTGTGCGTCCGTGCCACGTAATGTCCGAAACGTTTGTATCTGTGCTCGCTCACAATGTAAAGGTTATTTTTCTTTCTTCTTTTGCCCAATTCATAAATTTTATGCGTTGCATATGATGTATAGTAAATATAAATTATACTATGTAATTTTTATGCCTTTTGGCGGTGAATAATATCTGCATATATAAATTTAAATGTGTGTGCTTGTGGTTTATGAAAATGAAAACGATTTATCTGTGTGCGGTTGAGTTGCGGTTGGCAATGACCTACGCAAAAATTATTCTCTTTTAAAAAATGCACTGAGTCAAAGGAAATTGCTTTGAAAATTTTATTTTAATTTTGCTACATATAATTTCGTATATTTTAATAAAAGAAAAAAATTTATATATTTATATTATATATATATATATAGGTACGTAACATATATATATAATAGTGTTGGCGCTTAATGAAAGGCTTTTATTATAAACGGACTTGTTGAAATTCGTAAAATTAATATTAAGCTTTTAATAAAAAAAAATTTCCTAATATGCTTTCACGATGAGTTGCTTAAGGGGGTATTCTAATCTAGAAGCATGAATTTCAAATAATTTTTAAAATGTCGTAAAAAAAGACAATTAATATTTTTACTATCCAATTTTTTTTTTTAGTTTTTTGTTAATTTTAGAAGAGTAGAGAAAAAAATTAAAAACTAAAAAAGTAAAAAATTTCAAAAGTTGTGAGCTGACGAAGTGGGGGGTCTCTAAAAATTTCCACGTGACCATACCCATGATTTCAACCCTCCCAGTTATCTGAAACCAAAAAGAAAAAAAGATTATTAATCTAGAATAATCTCGCAATGACCGGAACTACGGAAAAGTGGGAAAAAACATTTTTCACAAAATGGCGACTGCCTAAAAAAAAGTTTTTTGGATCACTTTTTCTGACTATTTCAAATTTTTTAAAAATAATAAAAATAAAAATTTGGGGATGGGGCTAGTTCCAACCATAGACAAGCCTAAAAAGAAGACTCTATAAAAATTTCAAGTAAATCGGACCAGTAGAACCTGAGAAATCGTGGGTATCGTTCCGAAAAAGTCAGTTTCGAGAAAACGCGTTTAAGGTTTCGCGTTCCGGCCGAACCAGTTGGGATGCCGGGTCAGAAAAATGCCTATATCTCCGAAAATAATTTGAATTTTGAAAAATCTTCTTGAAAATATAAAAAAAAATCAATTTTTTAAAATTTCTAGACTAGAATACCCACTTAACGAGATCGATCAGTTTGTATGGCAGCTATAAGCTATAGTGGCCCGATCTGAAAAATTTATTTGAAGATTGTATTGATGTATTAGGCAGTATTTTGTTAAATTAAAAGATTTTTCATAAAAGAACTGGATTTTGATCACTCAACAAAATTCAAACTTTCAGATAGATATCTCAAACCTGAAGCACTATTTCGTGTTAGAGCCCTTGACTTTTCCCTCTGCCAAATCAAACAAAAAACTCTTCAAGCCCTTAGACACCAAATATGTGGACCCCAGCATTTATAGTTGACATTTAACAGAAACTATCGGGCAATGTGTAATACATATAATTGAAATTCAGGGATAATCCTGACAATGGTATGTCTATGTAACGAAGAAATGGGTTGAATCGTGTCAATACTTCCCTTAGCCACCATACACTTAATATAAACTTCGGAGTGACTTTGTATCGCTTATATCGGCCAACATGTGAGTTATCTCAACGAAAATGAGACAGCGTGTTTTACTAATAACGGTGTGTTTTTGTGAGTAAAATAAATAAAATTGATTTAGCTCCCATATAAATTATATCCGGATTTTCGAACATCCAGTTGACTTTGCTCCACTTAACTTTAGAATCTTTGAGAACATTTTATGCCCCATATTCACGTATTTTTTCTGGAATTAGTCTACCAGGTAAAAACAGAATCACGTGTATACCTGTTCAGTGTTTCAAATCTTCATTTTATTCTATGACAGACATTATTGAAGTGACCGAGCAGAAGAAGGTCGTTCATGATCAATTTTTAACAACAACTTATGACAACGAAATGGTAAAACGAATAAATGTTGATTATTTTCGGTATTTTTGATATCATGCAGCCTTGGTACCAAAAAATAAGCTACTATTTTTCTCTAACAACTGATTTTAGTCTACTGCAATTCATAATTCCCTTCTTGATGTGATATGATCGCATCACGATCACGATTCCAATATAATAAATTTCGTTCATAATTTAATTAAACTTTATTTAAGAAAATAATTTTATGATTACTGCAAATAGCTCAGAGAAAATACACACTATAAACCCCTTATTAGGTTATTTATGCTCAGAATTAAAAAAAAAAACATGTATACCCTACAATTAAGAGAGAATATTCAAATAGTGAAGTATACTAATACCTAATGAAAATGATCTATAAGTTAAATATATATAAACGAAGATTGTTTGCGAGTACCTATGCAGTCTTGGGACTTCAAACCGATCGTTATAGAGACCAGGAGAATGAATAGAGGGAAATTGCATTTGATGGCGCAAAAGTTAACATCAAATGTAAAATCTGTGACATGTTGATTTGATAGACTCTTACACCAAATATTTTATGAGTTTAACTACTGAAATAATCACTTTCCAGTTATTAAACAAAATTCTAATTTCAAAAATTCTAATTTGCTTTGCCTATATAATGCTGCAATTCTTCTTCTTAATTCTTAACAACAGGGCCCCAATCGTTTTTCTTTTATTTCGTTAATTTTGCTATTTTCTGACTATTCGAGATACCAAGTGCAGCCAGATATTTTTTCACTTTCACTAGTAGACGTATTCCGCTTCCTCTGCTTTCACCGGCGGGTAATGAATCGAAATCCTTCAGAGCTGCACTGTTTTCATCCATGCAAAATTCTGTTTTTTATAATTCACAGTTTCCTGCTCGATTTTTCCTCCTTTGCAAGTTCAAGACTTAAATACTTGGGAACTTGCACTTTCAGTCATATCAATAAGCTGGTGGAAATATAAATAAAACGCTTAAGCAGACTTCTATTGGCCTCAAGGTGCTTTTTAACTTAAAAAAGAAAAAAAAAAAAAACGATGCAATAGAAATTACTCATATTGAAACAAAATCTGAGTTTTGGTTATAAAGTGATTATATGTTGGTTGAAAATTTTATGCTGAAAATCTTATGTTAAGATGAAGCAATATAAAACTCAAATTTAATTACTTAGGTGATACGTTGTCTTGCATTTCACGAGAGGATACACATATATTTTATTTACAGAATATCACTTTTGCATTCCCCAGCCATTAATCAACTAAAATTCAGTGAACCCTGTAATTAGTTCGTGCATAAAATATGAGTGAGCGGAGGTATAACGCATTCAAACCCAAAAAAATTGTTAAAAAAAAAATTGGTGAAAAAACATTATTTAAACAAATTACTTGCGTACGAAGGAACACTATTTGCAGTATGATAAATTTATAGTGCAATTTCCGCACAATAAATATGACTTTTTATTTCACTTTCAAATTTAAAATTGCGCAGCGCTCGAAGCACTTCCGCGCACATCTTTTTTATAAACGATTTTTTTTTTTAATTTTTTTGATATTTTTTTAACCTTATGCATACTCGACTTTTTTATGAATTTGCTTCGCGGATTTTTAACGATTCAATTACACTCTCCAGAATGCAAAATTAATGTGTGCAATCAATTTTTTTATATTTAATACCCGCTTAATGCATGCCGTAGTTAACAGCAGTTGACGATTTTCTGCGATTTAACGGAGAGCAAACTGATAATTGCTACTTTTTATACATTTTTGTTTCTGTTGTTGCTGGGTTTTTTTGTCAAACGCTATTATTTAAAATTAATTTATATTATTCCGGAAGTCATGCAGAATATCCGAGCAGAAAGAATTTACTTGGCGCAAAATGCTTGTAATTAAATGCGTGTGCGGACATACAAACATAGATTTCGTCATCTAAAATACAAAATAATGTAACATCATATTTCAAAAGTTTACAGGCGAAGGAAAAACGATGTAATAGAAACCACTAATTTTGAAAAAAATTTTAATTTTGGTTATAAAACGGTTATATAAGTGGTTATATATTGGTTATATATTGCTTATGTAGTGGTTATTTAATGGTTATAACTGATAGTGAAAGCCTAAAATTTTATGCATACACATATGTGAAATGAAAAAGGAATAGTAAGCTATAAAAAGCTCAATTTCGATATTTTTGATGATACGTTGTTTTGCATTTTCGGCGACGATATGCCCTTTTGTATGCAATGTACTTGTATTGTGTACCCTGAAAATGGTGAAAATCATAAAATGAAATTTGCACCAGAAATTTATAATTTTTTTTTTTGTTGCACATTGCACATGTTTAAATAACTAACAGCAAGTTTTTGCCGAATTACGCTCAATAAATTGTAAACTTTCATGATAAACGAGTAAATTTGTGGGTACGTGGCGTATACGTGATGTGGAGCATTCAGTGTTTTTGGCACGCTTACCCTTTTTTCCTAGTAACAAGCAGGAAGCGAGTATAAAAGGGAATAGTAATAATATCTGGCAGGTATTTAAAAACAAAAAAATATTTATAAAAAAAAATTATGAAAAAATTAATTTAAAATGGTTTACAGTTTAAGCGCGGAAATAGGGTTCGACGGTTACAAAAAAAATTAATTTTTTTTTTAAATTTTTTTTAAGTGAGTTGCTCTACTTCAGGTCGTTCAGATATTATTTTTCAAGCGCGTTCTTCTCAAAACGACTTTTTTGTGTAGACGCTGGTTTTGAAAATTGGTATTTACTTTCTTCATAGTACCACGCGCTATATGAACCTTCGATTGAAATTTAATATCAATATTTTTTTTTGCAAAAAAATGTGAAAAATGTTAAAAAAAAATTGGGATTGAATTTTCAATTTTTTCAACAGCATTTAAGTTCGTATTGAAGAGAGACATATTATAAAAGTGAATCGTTGTTTTTAATTATTTTTTATAAATATTGTATTTCTTATTTATTTGTAATTATATTTAAATTATGTTATGTTCAGAATATTTTCCACAAAATTTCAAGACAATCGCAATAAAATTTTAAGAAATAGAACCCTTGGGAAAGCGGCCCGTCATGCTTAACCGGTCAGCTACTTCTATCTGTGATCGAGTTTTTCTCGAAAAATCGTTTTCAAAGCCTGTGGTCGCGATTTCTCGGAAACTAGTGAAGCATTTTTGTTGAAATTTTTTCAAGTTCTTCTAAAGAGCATGAACTCGAGATTTATCGAAGAATTTTTGCATTACAACTAATTTTTTCAAGGCAATTTGTGGTAAAAATTAGACCGAAAATTAGAAAGTTTTGTTTTCAATTTTGCCAAAAATTCATTTTTTTTCAAATCCTTCGATTAGTCGCGATCTATACTCCCTAACCCAACCTTACTCATCTACTAAGCGATAAAAATTAAGTTTTTTTTTTATTTTAGATGAATTCTTCATCAGCTATGTCCGCGAGGAGATTCTGCCTCCGGAAACCAGTTGCTATTAGCTGAAATAGGACCTAATAACTGAACTCCATCAGGTATCGCAAAGGACCAAAACTAGCCTATGCATGGCTCATTATATGTGCTGTTGTCCGATAAATAGAAGAACTTCAAACTTGTAAACTTGTGGATTTGCCATTGTCGGCAAAAAAAGCCGGCTTATCTTAAGAAAATTTATTTTGGCGTTGATCAAAAACTGGAAGAAACTCAATTTTTTTGATATTGTTGTGGTAACGATAGAAAATATTCGCAAAAAATATTAAGAACCGCTATCAAGTTGAGAATCTTCTCTTCGTGACGTGTGTAGGTCTGAGTACAGGCGTTCCTTAGGGTTAATATGCATCTCCAACCAATAAACTGTAAATAAAACCTTGCTGACAAATCATACCTGGGCTTCCCTAAATAAGTATGACTCTGAAGCTCAATAGCTTACTTAAATATTTTCAGTAAAATTATTAAAAATTATTTTCCTTTTCAACCAGCATTTCGTAGGTAATGAAAGCTATGGCCATTCATAAAATACTTTACGCTCTTTTATCTCATACTTTCATACACTTCCGCTACATCTTTTATTGCGATTTCTCGTGCGGCAATCTTCGTCCACCAGCCAACCGGTGCTGCGACATTGGTGGCCACTGTGGTGATGCATGGCGAATTTATTGTCAATTATTCATGGCATTGCTGGTTTTCTGGTGTATATTTCATTTTCCTTCATGACGAGCACAACAAAATGTTGCAAGAAAAACATATTTTCTTTTTACATATAAACACACACACGCAGAAGCAAATATGCTTATAGGCCAATGAAAATATGTTTGCTTTGTTGTAAGCTACACCACAGCGATTCGGCAGCACTGAAGTGAAATTAAAATCCAAAAAAAATGCGCAAATTAACATAAGCGAAAGCGGTAGGGAGGCAATATTGTAATTTCATCATGCAAATATACATATCATAAATGCGTGTGTGCGTTGTAATATTTCAATGCGAAATCGATTTATTAAGCGAGCAAATAAGAGCGCTGCCGACCAACAGCCGACCGACTGCAGTTCAATAACTGTCGCCATGGTGCATTAGTGTGTATGTATGTATGTATATAACAGAGAATAAGTTAATTTTTTATTGTTGCATGTGCTTTTCTCCCACGACATTATATCTTCATAATCAACTTATATTTACTTCCGGCAGCTGAGCACGAAATTCATGGTAAATTCAATAAAATATTGTCACTTCGCGGAAATAGCAAGGAAAATAGTGGCACATGCTTGTTATTATTGTATAAATGTTTGTCTGTGCACTTGCGAACATTTTTGTGTTATTTTAATTTGCTTTCGTGCTAAAATAAATGAATAACTACACGCATCACCAATATTTGCCAACTCATCCTGGCAACCAACAATATACCATATGTCGTCACCGAAAACGCAAAACAACGTATCATAAAAAAAATCGTAATTAATTTTTTATTGCCTACGATTCGCTAAATTATGCTGCTTATATGAAGCAGAAAATTTTCTGCTGCCGCTGTCAGATATAACCAATATATAACCAGTTTATAACTAATATATAACTATTTTCTAACCAGTATACCAATTTTATAACCAATATATAACTGTTTTCTAACCAGTATATAACCATTTTATAACCAATATATAACCAGTTTATAACCAAACTAAATTTTTTTTTCCTATATGCATGGTTTCTATTATATCGTTCTTCCTTCGCCTCTAAACTTTTGGAAAGTGATGTTACGTTATTTTGCATTTTGGGTGACAATATGTATGTAGGTATATTATAGTATCAATAAATAATTTCATAGAAGTGTGTGTATGTTTGTATGTGTCTGCGCTTGCATTGCTTTGGTGACAGTTGTTTGTGATAACCTAAAAACCTAAATATCAACCGCAACTAAAACTGTGGTTTGTAAACTTGCCTATGCCACAAACAGGCATACATACATAAATATGTAACAATTATTTTATATGTAGATATTTAAGTACATATTTATTGCTATGTAAATAGGTCGAGTTACTGTTAGACGATTATTTTTGCATTATTTGCTCATTACCAATTGGGTTCAAATTTGATTTTTTTGTTTGCTTGTTGATTTTCGAAGTCTGACACTTCGTTTACGAACACTGCTTAAGTTGTCAAGGACAATCATGATAGCACGATAAATACATTTTTTATGCACATTTATACTGTTTGGCTACCAAATGAACGTGGTGTTGGCTGAAGTCCTTGGCAATGGCCAAATTATTTAGTTGGTTGGTATTGGTAATAATGATCGGAAGGAAGTATGTACATATGTATATGCTTTAGGAAATTCGATTTTATCATCATATATTGAAAAATAAATATAAATATTTTTATGAATTTATGCATATACATATATTAGATGCTTTAAAATCACGTTTTTACTATCTTATTCATAAGATCGAAAATTTTACGAACAAAGGTGTCACATATTATTTGTTCTCAATTGGAGATTCACCTATTGAAAGTAAAGGAGTCTGGGGTGAAATCGAGGTTTTCTGAAGAAATTCGATGCAATTAAATAATTTAATTAAAATAATTCCTTTAAAATCATTAATTATTTAAAATATATATTTTTTAGTTTTGAGTAAATAAATATTATTCATTATTATTAAACATCTTTTTTCAATCAATAAGACTCTTACAAATCGACAAAGCGCTTTAAGCATACGACAAATGTTTTGAAACGGCTAATATTGATTTCTGCTATGTCTACTGGTTCGCCGAAGATAAGACTGCGCAGATATTTCTCTCTCAGTCTTACAAAGGCAAGGCAATGGGATGCTTCCCCCTCAACCTCCTCCATACAATTTAAGTTACTTGAGTTCATCAAGATTCTTAGCCTTGCGCCATGCATGCACCTTGGACAATGTCAAGAAAGAATCAATACGGGAAAGTAGTTCAAAAGATCTAATGGGTTCTACTCCAGGCCAAAAGGATCTTGCATCCGCACAAGAGAGGGTCGTAGACCATACTATACTAAAGGAGAACAATTTTAAATTTTGTTCATTATTAGAATCTAAGACATCTATGTTGTGACGTACTGTGGCCAAAAGCAAAAAATATTTTTTTGGCACTTAACGTTAAACTAACTAAGATATTTTTTACAAATAGCCAAAGTTGATGTATTAAAAAATAGTATAATAAAGAAAATTCTTCACAGCTAAGAAAAATTCAATATTATTTGGATAAAAACTCAAAAATGCGATAGTAAACATTAAAAATAAATTTGTAAAAATCAAATATTTGAAAACTACATGCCAACTACTATAATAAATAAAAACAAATTGCAGCAAAATCTATTTAAAGAAGTCAATTAAGCGCAGAAAATTTTGGCTGTTGAACTCATAAAAATAACTTGACCGCAACAAAACGCATTTAATCGCTCATTTCGACGCGCTGCTTCAAGCTAAACTGTGTCTGTGCCGCTCCTCCACAAAACATAAACAAAACCACACACACACCTACAACCAAAAGCACACAGAAATATAAATAATTATTAAATGCGAACATTTCTAAATCTCAGCAGCACAAGGCATTTGACGTCAGCTGCAGCAAAGAGGTGAGCGGCGCAAATTGCATATACAAATTCATATTTAAAGGTGCGAACGTCGCCGCCCACATCCAACACACTTGTCTGAACTCGGCAAGTATCACTTTTAATTTTATATGCAGCGCATATTTTTGCACAATTTTTAAATACACACATATACACACAAGCACATGCCTCCACTTTCACACTCTGAGGCTTACACGCCTTTCTTGCCTTTTTTCGCTGCCACTTTCGCTTTCTTCTGCAATTTCTGAGTTTGCTGTCTGCAGGCTGCCAGTGGCGGCAATTCACCTCGAGCGCGCTGCACTTTTAAATATGAAATTTTTGGCAAGAAATATGCAAAGTGAATTTCATATTCGCCTCATAAAATGCAA
Organism: Bactrocera correcta; assembly: GCA_027475135.1. Classification (NCBI taxonomy): domain Eukaryota; kingdom Metazoa; phylum Arthropoda; class Insecta; order Diptera; family Tephritidae; genus Bactrocera; species Bactrocera correcta. The sequence goes on from CM050326.1 coordinate 19,669,713, forward strand.
GCGGTTAATGGTGTGTGGCGCAAATGAGTGATAAGCGAACATAAGTGCGATATGACAGTGTATTAGTGCAGGTGCAGCATGGCAGAGGCAGTGTGATGGATGAGTGTGCGATATTCTCATGTATTTTTAAACTTTAACAAATTATATGACAAGTATTCATAAAATTTGGCTTCTTTCTGTAAGAGGAATATATGTGTGTATCTAAATATTTCTATATAATGAAAAGAATTATACATTTATTATTATTAAATAATAAATCTGAGTAGAAAAGTTGCTCTTTGGTTACATAAAATTTCATTTTCTTATAACTATCATTGTGCAAAATTGAAATTTTAAAGGCATACATAGCCGTACACAGCAATATCACAGTTGGTAAACAGTGCGTATGAGTAACATGAGTATACTATGGCAATACTTGCAATTCGAGGTTTTACCATAGATCTTAAAAATAAAAAGTAAAAATAAAAATAAAATTTCAAAGAATATCTAAAACGTTTTGATCTTAATAGAACATCAACTATTGTATATATGAATATATTTACTCATTTTTGTATGTGTGGCAACCCTTCAAGGATGTTTTTGTTGTTAGATAAGCCAAATTTATATGGAAAATAAAATAGTAAATAGTAATGTTTGTGTCAAACTTTTTTTTAAATAATATATTAATTAATAATTTTAAATAATATATTAATTAGAGTGGCTACTTTGAATTATTTAAATCTAGAAATTTGAATTTTGCTTCAGTTTGCAGTTTGAACGAAAACTTTAGGAGATGAAGAAAAGAGTTCATGCCAATCTTACTTTTATGGATTTTTATTACTGCGGGTCGCAACTCTTAGTAAAAAAAAATATGTGTGGCAACCTTCTTCATATATTTTCGTTATTAGATTAGCCAAATTTATATGCAAAATAAAGTATTATATAGTAATAATAATATATTTTTTACAGGGTGGTAACCTTGAATTATGCGAATTTAGAAATTTGAATTTTCCTTCAGTGTTTAGGTCGAACCCCTGCATAGGGTTGTGCGCTGGGTTTGGGACCCGCCACGTAAAAAAACACCCCCAATGAAAAAGAATAAACAGCCTCGGATGAGAGCCCCCCCTTTTGATGACGACCATGGCAAACGAAATAAGGACTATGATTTGAGGGCATGCACCTGGAATGTCCGGTCCCTTAATTGGGAAGGTGCCGCTGCCCAGCTGGTAGATGTCCTCGTAAAGATAAAGGCTGACATCACCGCCGTCCAAGAAATGCGATGGACGGGACAAGGACAGAGACGAGTAGGTCCTTGTGACATTTACTACAGTGGCCATATAAAGGAGCGCAAGTTTGGTGTTGGATTCGTGGTGGGAGAGAGACTCCGTCGCCGAGTACTATCATTCACTCCGGAGAATGAACGTCTAGCCACAATCCGCATCAAAGCGAGGTTCTTCAACATATCGCTGATTTGCGCCCACGCCCCGACGGAAGAGAAGGACGATGTGACCAAAGATGCCTTTTATGAGTGCTTGGAGCGCACTTATGAGAGATGCCCCCGCCACGATGTCAAAATCGTGCTTGGCGACTTCAATGCCAGGGTGGGCAAAGAAGGTATCTTTGGCACTACGGTCGGTAAATTCAGCCTCCCCGCGGAAACATCCCCAAATGGGCTGAGGCTGATCGACTTCGCCGGGGCCCGAAATATGGTTATCTGTAGTACTAGATTCCAGCATAAGAAGATTCATCAAGCTACCTGGCAGTCTCCGGATCGAAAAACCACCAACCAGATCGATCATGTTGTGATAGACGGAAGACACGTCTCCAGTGTTTTAGATGTGCGTGCGCTCCGAGGTCCTAACATCGACTCGGACCACTATATTGTTGCAGCCAAAATACGCACCCGCCTCTGTGCAGCAAAAAACGCACGCCAACAAACACAAGGATGGTTCGACGTCGAGAAGCTGCAATCACAACAGACAGCCGAACGTTTTTCTACTCGGCTTGCACTCCTGCTCTCTGAGAGCACTCGTCAACAACTCGGTATAAGGGAACTGTGGGACGGCATTTCAAACTCCTTACGTACAGCTGCAACCGAAACTATTGGTTTTCGGAAAGTGCAAAAGAACAGCTGGTACGACGAGGAGTGCCGTGTCGCAGCGGAGAGAAAACAGGCTGCCTACCTCGCAACGTTACGATCGACCACAACACGTGCGGGATGGGATAGATACCGAGAGTTGAAGAGGGAAGCGAGACGCATTTGTAGACAGAAAAAGAAAGAGGCCGAAATGCGTGAGTACGAAGAGCTTGATAAGCTGGCCGACAGGGGTAATGCTCGAAAATTCTACGAAAAGATGCGGCGGCTTACAGAAGGTTTCAAGACCGGAGCATACTCTTGTAGAACCCCCAAAGGTGATCTAGTTACCGATGCCCAGAGCATACTTAAATTATGGAGGGAACACTTCTCCAGCCTGCTGAATGGCAGTGAACGCACAACACCAGGAGAAAGCGAACCCGATACCCCAATCGATGACGATGGAGCAGACGTTCCATTGCCCGACCATGAAGAAGTTCGAATAGCAATTGCCCGCCTGAAAAACAACAAAGCGGCAGGGGCCGATGGATTGCCGGCCGAGCTATTCAAACACGGCGGCGAAGAGCTGATAAGGTGCATGCATCAGCTTCTTTGCAAAATATGGTCGGACGAAAGTATGCCCAACGATTGGAATTTAAGTGTGCTATGCCCAATCCACAAAAAAGGAGACCCCACAATCTGCGCCAACTACCGTGGGATTAGCCTCCTCAATATCGCATATAAGGTTCTGTCGAGCGTATTGTGTGAAAGATTAAAGCCCACCGTCAACAAACTGATTGGACCTTATCAGTGTGGCTTTAGACCTGGTAAATCAACAACCGACCAGATATTCACGATGCGCCAAATCTTGGAAAAGACCCGTGAAAGGAGAATCGACACACACCACCTCTTCGTCGATTTCAAAGCTGCTTTCGACAGCACGAAAAGGAGCTGCCTTTATGCCGCGATGTCTGAATTTGGTATCCCCGCAAAACTAATACGGCTGTGTAAACTGACGTTGAGCAACACAAAAAGCTCCGTCAGAATCGGGAAGGACCTCTCCGAGCCGTTCGATACCAAACGAGGTTTCAGACAAGGCGATTCCCTATCGTGCGACTTTTTCAACCTGCTTCTGGAGAAAATAGTTCGAGCTGCAGAACTTAACAGAGAAGGTACCATCTTTTATAAGAGTGTACAACTGCTGGCGTATGCCGATGATATTGATATCATCGGCCTCAACACCCGCGCCGTTAGTTCTGCTTTCTCCAGACTGGACAAGGAAGCAAAAGAAATGGGTCTGGCAGTGAACGAGGGCAAGACGAAATATCTCCTGTCATCAAACAAACAGTCGTCGCACTCGCGACGTGGCACTCACGTCACTGTTGACAGTCATAACTTTGAAGTTGTAGATAATTTCGTCTATCTTGGAACCAGCGTAAACACCACCAACAATGTCAGCCTAGAAATCCAACGCAGGATAACTCTTGCCAACAGGTGCTACTTCGGACTAAGTAGGCAATTGAGAAGCAAAGTCCTCTCTCGACAAACAAAAACCAAACTCTATAAGTCTCTCATAATTCCCGTCCTCCTATATGGTGCAGAGGCTTGGACGATGACAACAACCGATGAGTTGACGTTGCGAGTTTTCGAGAGAAAGGTTCTGCGAAAGATTTATGGTCCTTTGCGCGTTGGCCACGGCGAATATCGCATTCGATGGAACGATGAGCTGTACGAGATATACGACGACATTGACATAGTTCAGCGAATTAAAAGACAGCGGCTACGCTGGCTAGGTCATGTTGTCCGGATGGATGAAAACACTCCAGCTCTGAAAGTATTCGACGCAGTACCCGCCGCGGGAAGCAGAGGAAGAGGAAGACCTCCACTCCGTTGGAAGGACCAAGCAGAGAAGGACCTGGCCTCGCTTGGAATATCCAATTGGCGCCACGTAGCGAAGAGAAGAAACGACTGGCGCGCTGTTGTTGACTCGGCTATAATCGCGTAAGCGGTGTCTACGCCAGTAAAGAAGAAGAAGTTTAGGTCGAACGAAAACTTTAGGCGATGAAGAGTTCATGTCAATCTTATTTTTATGGATTTTTATAACTGCAGGTGGCAACTCTTAGTAGTAAAAAATATGAGTCAACTGTCAAAATTGGAAAGCGGTAGCCAATAAAAAATTGTTAAGCATTTAATAGAATTTAAATTGTACAAATTAATATTATAATGTATAATATGGCAATATATGAACATTTGAAATTGAGTATAATTTTTAACAATACGAGCTTGATATTTTCAATTTTTTGGTTTATAAAATTTTATAACCTAACCGTCAAAATATACATATGTATGTGTACAACAAGAAAAACACTTTGAATACAAGCTATTTATTTTTTAAAGAGAAATACGAAAATTCTAAAATTTTAAAAGTTGCCACATATACATAATTTTTATTAGAGGTACATTTGGTTTTCAAAAATCTCATATTTCATTCGTTTATCGTAATGAAAAGAACATAAAGGCGACTCTGAAAGAAATTTTACATGAAGGAACTGTTTTAGTTCTACAAACAGGGTACAGGGTTAAAAGCAAGTTCATGGGCTAAAAGCAACCAATATGTGCTATAGTATATTAAGAGAAAAAATAGTTAAATAGCAAGTAGAAATTTTTAGGTTAGTTTTAGAAGGTGTTGGTACACAGTTTCCTATATAAAGAACACTTAAAAATTAGTTCTCATTTAATAAGCTAATTTTTTTTATCGATTGGCATACAATTTTTTACATTGCGGATTCTTGTAGGGTATAAAATTTGCTTAGAACTTTACCTCAGTGAAAGTTTTTGTCAAATTCATGCATTTAAATGCTTTAAAAAGTAGGATAAGCCGGTCACCTTAATAAGATTTCATCAGAACATTTTCCATTTTTTAAGGTATTTTAAACATAGAAAGGTTTTCAATTCCGACTATAATGGTAAGAGCGTCTACGTCAATAAAGTAGAAGGAAATATTTACAATATTTATATTATTTTAATTAATTTTCGTTTATTTTATTAAACCCACATAATTAAGAGAGAAAATTAATTGTGCGTAAAATATTCTAGTTCAATAAATTTCCGTCGCTCTAAGGTTCAATGCTTGCGCATATAACAGAAAAAGGCCAATACAAATAAGCCTTAACAAATTTGCCTTAAGCATGACATAAGACCTTAAAAATAGGGTTGCTATGGCAAAGCACTGAAAATAAAACTAATAAAAATAAAGCAAAGAAATTTGAAGGACAGACGGATGTAAAATTGCAAACTAGACTAAGCATCCTCAACAAACATTTATCGAGTACAAATTTGGTCAAGCAAAAAGGTGCAAACGAGTCGTCAAAGTGAACACAAAGAACACGCGTGCGATGAAGGAGAAGCAGCTTAGTCAAAGTGAAATGGGTTGACATTTAGAAAAAAGGAAATAAAAAGCAAAAAAAAAATAAAATAAACGTAAGTCCGGCCAACTATGCTGATAAAATATTAAAATATGTTATCGCACACGGACTTACAAATTCACAGAGAGCAAAGGGAGAAAGAGAAGTTAAGAAAAGCAAGCCACAAATACCAAATGGTGGCAGGTTAATGCCGACTTGCACGAAAAGTTAGAAGCACTACAGAGTTTTATGAAGCGAGTTTTCTATAAATTCAATTGCTCACATCTAAAATGCGTATACTGATTTCATATGCTATGAACTAAGAACGCCGCGGCAAAAGCACACACACTTGGAACGCAACCGACCGTTATGTGGACACAAGAAATATGGCGTACAAACAAACGCCCACACTTGGTCATACAAATTTAGCTATTTAAGCACTTGAGCGCTGGACGTTGTGCATTTATTTCTCAGGGGTGACAGGCGGTCTCCCACAGCGTCGTCGCTTAGGGGCCTCAATACAGGAGAGTACGTGTGTGCCAGATGTGGGCATGAAACGAGCAGCGCGTGCCTGCGGTAAGCAGTGCCACCATGCTGATAGCATTTGTGCACTAAATGTCCGACGGAAAGATGGAAAAAAATCGAAAAAGAAAGATTTTAGAGAAATATTCGTCTAATATAAATATTGGATGTGTGTACAGGGTGAACAAAAATTAAAAATACCAGAAAAATTTTTTGAATTGAATAATATGGTAATACTTTTTAGCATCAAATTTAAATTTCACTTGGCCGTAATATAAAGGGTATTCCGAAATTAACGCAAGATAGATACAGGGTGTCTCGAAATAAGAAAAATATTTGAAATTGAAAACGTGACAATATTTATAAAATAAATTAAATACAGGGTGTCTCGAAATTATTAACAGCTGACAGTTCAGGCTTAGTAAAAAGGTAGAACAACATGCATTCTTTATTAAATAGTCTTTCAAAAATTTGAAAATTTGGCGGCTGCAATTCGAAACCAAATATGGTCGAATTAGTGTTTTTACTGTCAACTGTGAAGATATAGTTAAATGGCGGTAAATTTAAATCTTACATTCATTTTGGGACACTCAAATATTATATAAATGATAAATAAAAATTAACAATATTTTTAATAGAGAGTAAATAATGTGTGCATATAACAACCCTTTTCCAATATATACCTCAAATAAAGCACGACATTGTGTTAATTTCATGGTCATATTGTATTATTTTGTGTATTATACAAAGTTGTCTGAATGAAAAATTTTAAACGCATGGCAACACTGCTTAAAATCATTCTGATTTATAAATTTTTAAAATTTTTAGTTTTTTACTCATTTTACTCACATTGCAAAACAATATTAAAAAATTAAAATTTATTTAACAGGTGGCAACTCTCTTTAGAAAATATTTTTACTTATAGTTTTGTTTACCTCCCTCGCTAATAGTGTTTCTTCAGCTTGACAATTTTAGAAAATTGAAATTTTTTAAATAGGTGGCAACTCCCTTTAGAAAATATTTTAATTTTTAAGCTTGGTTTACTTCCGTCACTTATAGTGTTTCTTTATTTTCGCAATTTTGGAAAATTAAAATTTATTAAACAAGTGGCAACTCACTTTAAAAAATATTTTCGTTAATATGCCTTGTTTAACTACTTTGTTTGTGGTGATTCTTAATATTTTTTTATAAAGTTAAAATTTTTTAAACAGATGGCAACTCTCTTTAAAAAATATTTTCAATTATAAGCCTTGTTTAACTCCCACGCTTATAGTGTTTCTTTATTTTCGGAATTTTTTAAAATTAAAATTTATTAAACAGGTGGCAACGCTTCTTAGAAAATATTTCAGTAATAAGCCTCACTCGCTTGTAGCGTTTCTTTAACTTATCAAATTTTATGCCTTCAAATTTTAACATCCGCATTTATGTATATGCATTAAGGTTGTTCTTAAATTCCGATAGAAATTTTTTACAGCCAATTTTCCAAACCTCCAACCCCTTACAGAACCCCTTAGAAACTGCTTTATACGAGGACCTTGCAAATAGTGTTTTCCATTTTCTATTATTATGAGAAAAAAATATTCACCCTGTATTCACCACCTACACCTCAGCATTGTTTTCATTTATTTGTCTTCTTCTAGACTCACCAAAATTAATTTCGTAAATTTGGATTTTAATGCGCCGTGTCTCACACAAAAGCCTCGCATCTCATACAATCTTACCAACTTTAGTGCTTTCATTACACATTACCCATTCTACATTTTATATGTATGTATGTATGTGTAGCCAACAGCTGACTATAAATATGTGCTATTTGCTCAGCTGTTTGTATTTTCACTTTTGTGCCAGCAGAGCTTAAGAAGCAGCGAAAAGTGAATGAGTGTGCCGCCCACAGCGAAAAGTAAACAAACAATTGCCTTATGGTCCACAAAAAAATTTAATGAGAAAGCAAACCGGTGGGAAATCATAAAAAGCGACTTATACGCGAGTGTATATGTGTGTGTAAACAAAGGAAAAGTCAATTCACATAATTACATAAATCAAGTAATTTTCCTATGGCAATCGGCGATTTTCTACGAATTTTTAACAATTTGAGGTCGGTTGATAAACAAATTGCCATTTTTTAATGTTCCATGGAAGTCATTACTCAAAGCGAAATTAGAGGAAGACCGGGAAAAATTTTTTATCAAAACAGAACTCTAACAACATATCTGAGCTCTCTATGAAAATATAAAAAATAATATTTTTTATAAAAAATATTTTCATATATTTCATGTTTCAATTTCTCTATAAAACCACAATTTCCAGAAAAAACGACATAAATTTTGTTATCGAAAAATGCAGCAAAAAATATCGAAAAGCCCATGTGGCAAGCCGCGCACATGTTTGTACTTGCCACCCACTCGAAATGATTGACACGCGCTTAGCAGGCACCCTATAACATCAAACTGTCAGCTGGAGTACCTGTCAACCATATCGCTGACCTCCATTGGCCCCCTGTTGCCCAACGCTTGCCATCAATCATTCTTGTTTTTCGCCTTCTTTTTTGTTATAAGCGAGTTCCATACACTTTAGTCGCGCGTCACAAGCGTAAATATGTGCATAAATTGAAAATCTAAAATTAGCTTCGCTTTGTGTATTCGCCCATTTCCATGAGCGCCCACACGCCAGCGACGGGACACGGCGGCCGCTGTTTACATTTGCAGCGCAAATATCGCACACTTGTTTGTTTTGGTTGTGAGCTGTTGCCAGCGTGTGGCTGTGTGTGTGTTTACAGTTGCACAAAAATTTAACGGCGTCGGCTGAGCAGCTTCCGTTTGTTTATGGCGCTTAGAGAAAATATGATATGAATTTGGATAGGTTTTACTTGTTACAAACTAAAATCATTGGTAATTGTTTTGATTACAAAACTTGTATGTTTCTACAATATGTCCACAAAGCATAATACTCATTCTACATTTGGTTTATTTGCCTACAGTTGCGCCAAAAGTAATATAAACTCACTTCTGATATTCGTTTGATTTATTGATGGATTTTGAGCAAACGCTTTTCTAAATAAAATCCTCTAAAAACTGTCGACAAATCATTGTAAAAATCGTGAATTATGCCACGAAGAAACATAAAAAAATTAAACAAGTACCGAGAGCGATTATCGAAATGAATGACAACAAACAGAATTTTAAGTGAGTGTGTCGCTGACTTTTGCCGTGAGATCAATTTTAGGTTATTGACAAATTGCTGGCAGATGTTCAGAGAATATACAGGGTAGGCCATTTAAAGTTGACCCATCTGGCAACGCTGTAACTTTTAACAGCGCTGACAAATCGGCTAATGTCATACCGCGTTAGAAGCGTCATTCGAAGACAATTTATACCATGGAACAGTACACTCCAAAAGAACGCGCTGAAATTGTTCAGCTTTATATTCAAAATAACTTTTCAATTGTGTTAACTCAACGTGCGTTTCGCAAAAAAAATAAAGTGAAAAGTGCTCCAGTTAAGAACACAATTAAGTCTTTATACGCAAAATTTGTGAACACCGGTAATCTCAGTATTGCCAGTCATGCATCCAGACAACGCACAAGACGTTCTGATGAAAATATCGAAGCTGTACGAGCCAGTATTGAGGAGACTCCATCGACATCGAGTTATCGCCGCTCTCAGGAATTAGACATCTCTCGCACCACTCTCCGACGCATAATTCATAAAGATTTGAAGATGTTTCCATATAAAATTCAAATGGCACAAAAACTAAACCCAGCTGATTATCCGCGACGCCTTAATTTTGGCAAACAAACAAATGGGTCAACTTTAAATGGCCTACCCTGTAATTGTACGCAGACATATATTGTATGATATGTATGTATATATGAATAAATGTTCACAAATATGTATGTATTTCGCTTTATTTTTTTGTATGAATACAAAATAAGAAAATAAGTCAAAATTAAAATAAAAACTAGAAAATAAGAAAATAAGAAAAACGAAAGCTTTAATACACTTCTGATATACAATACATATAAATTTCAGGCTGATATCTTAAAAACCGAAGGAAAGTTTGTGTATAGACAAACGAATATGACCAAATTGACTGAACTTGTCAAACTGATTATTTACATATAAAAGGTATTTTTTTAAACAATGCTACAAAAATAGACCAATAGGAACAGCAAACGACGGCATATTTTTTCCCGCTCTTTTGACATTCATCTCCAGTAAGGTTTGCTATTTCATCATAGAAAGATATACGATCCAACAACGAGTCGTAATTTTTACTATTTAATTTACTACCGAAATTCGGAGTCAGGGGCCTCAACTTTAACAGCGCTACGTCCAATTTATGGTCGTCATAATCGTCCTGTCAGATCAATAATTGAGCATCTAGTGGAAAAATTGAAATCCACAAGAGACGAAGGAGTGTCCGTAGTGTCGATAATATTGCTGTCGTTAGCGTATCAATTGAGGAAGACCTAAATCAGTCTCTCTTTGTGGCAAATTTTACGAAAAGATCTTGACCTACATCCTTACAAGATCAAATAGGCGCAAGAACTATTGACCACCAAAATCGTTGTATGGTCGTGAATTGGGCTGAGCAACAACTCGGAAGAGATCCGGCTTTTCATCGAAAAATCATCTTCAGCGATGACGCTCATTTCTTGCTGTATGGCTTCGCCAATAAGCAAAATATGCGTTATTGGTCAAGGAGCAAACCACACGCACTCCATGAATCACCATTTCATCCCGAAAAAATTACGGTTTGGAGCGGTTTATAGGCCGGCGGCGTCATTAGGTCGTACCTCTTCTGTAATGATCAAGACTGGCTCGTTTTTGTGAATGGGAATCGCTATCGCTCAATGATAACCGAATATTTTTGGCTCGAATTGGATGATATGAACTTGAACTATATGTGGTTCCAATTAGATGGCGCCATAAGCCGCACGAATTTCACAGTCGACTTATTGAAAGCCAATCTTGATGAACGTGTTATTTCACGAAATGGCCTAATCAGTTGTCTGCCTCGGTTGTGCGATTTGACGCCATTCGACTATTTCCTAATTTATGAAATGAATGGAAACAAGCCAGTGACATACATAATGACATCGAATGTACTCTTACAAAAAAAAATTTCTAGCGCTCTTATTGAAAACCCCATTATTTTATAGGGTTACAAACATCTTGACAAAAAACTTAATATACACTGTTCAGGGTATAAAAAATAATTTTGTCATTAGCACTATTTTTCAAAATCAGCTGCAGAAATCAAAATGTAAGTTTTCGAAGTTCGAACTTGGATTTCTTTCAAAAAGAAGAAAGAAAAAGAAGAAGAGAAAAAAAATCGCAGAAACTAAAGCCTATTCTAAAGTTTCTAACATCGCGTGACAAGTACTTTGCTTTCTTCAAAACCCTCATCGATACTTCTGTTTCTGATTTTGACAACGCTAGTGTGTGTAGTATCGAACTAAGACTTTTTCTCACTCGAAAAGAAAGATTTCTATTTCCGGTAGAAGTAGGAGCACTGATTTAACAGATCCGCTAAGAGTATAGATATTTTATCCACGATTGAGTGATGAAACTTCTTCGTTGCAGAGCTATGCAAAATACTCAATTTTAAATCATTAAGGAATATTATTTTTATACCCTGAACAAGGTATATTAAGTTTGTCACGATGTTTGTAACACCCAGAAGGGAGCGTCGGAGACCCTATAAAGTATATATAAAAATGATCAGTATGTTGAGCTGAGTCGATTTAGCCATGTCCGTCTGTCTGTATATATACGAACTAGGCACTCAGTTTTTAAGATATCCTTTTGAAATTTTGCAAACGTCATTTTCTCTGCAAGAAGCTGCTCATTTGTCGGAACGGCCGATGTCGGACCACTATAACATATAGCTGCCATATAAACTGAACGATCGGAAGCAAGTTCTCATATGGAAAACTTTCGCATTTGACAATGTATCTTCACTAAATTTGGCATAGATTATTTTCTAGGACAATAATGTAATATCCGAGAAAATTGTTCAGATCGGTTAACTATAGCATATAGCTACCATACAAACTGAGCGATCGGAATCAAATTCTTGTATGGACAACTTTCACATTTGACAAGATATATTCACGGAATTTGGTATATATTATTTTCTAAGGCAACAATGTAATCTCCGAAGAAATTGTTCAGATCGGTTAATTATAGCATATATGTAGCTTCCATACAAACTGGACACATAGTTACTAACAGAAATGCACCTGTGAAGGGTATTTAGTTTCGGTGCAACCGAAGTTAACGTTTTTTCTTGTTTTTAAGTACAAAAAAGGCAAAAGAACATGAAAATATGTCATAAAAAACTTTTCACCTCAACCAGTAGCTGAATGAGTACTTTAACCCACTTGAAATTATAATATAAAGTTTTCAGGACAGTGCACAGTCTTTCTTAACTCAAGTAGACGTTTCTATAAGTACTTTTTACAGTCTGAACCTGATAATATTACTTATGCAACGCCTCAAAACTACTAAAAATCCCAAAAATCATTATTACTTTATAGCGCCTGCAAATAAATTTCACCAAAAAAACCCTTCCAGTTCATAAAAGCAAACCTTTATCTCGAGGTGTCGCACATAAACGCATCCCTTTTATTTATAGCATCGACGAAGACAGAGTTGCATTAAGTGCTGCTGCACTTAACCGCCAATGTTGCCAATATCGCCATACTTTTTGTGCTGCCATTTGTTGTACTACAAAAAAAGCTGTGTTTTTCCACTTTGCACTCGAATGGTAGAAGGCGAACGACTGGCTTAAAAAAGTTTTGAATTTTATCGCCCACTCACGCACACTTATCTATAAAGTAGTGCAAATAATCTTGCACACACACACACACACGCACGTGCGGCAAATTGTTGCATTCACTTAGCCAAAGGAAGCGTTCGAGCCTCGCATGTCGAAAATGGACGGACGGACATACCGGCCAGTGCAGCAGGGCGGCGGTGGCACAAAAGTGGAGAGAAGCTATGCTTCAACCTGTGCATAGCTTGTTTTTTTTTTTAATTTTCTCAGTGTGCATAGTAAAGCATGAGCGAAACATTTTGCAGCGAGGAAATGAATTTAACAACCTCGAGGGATTTTCCCGACAATTTTTTTCGTGTTGGCTGCAAGTGCCGCACGTGCAATTGATTCTGCACACAATGACTAGGTGGTGGTGGCGTCCGTGGAAGTTTTCTGCTTCGTGAATATGCGGTGTATCCATATTTTTTATCTGGCAGATACATTTGCCCGTCCACCTGCTCAGCTTTCAAGCACTGTCTTGTATGAAGTGCACAATTTACTTGAACGTGAAAAACGGTGCGTTTTTTATTGCTTTTGCCGCTTTACCCTCCAGCTTTTCAAGTGCAATGGCAAGCGTGAAATGCAGTTGAGCATATTTTGAAGAATGTGCATGAGATCTTCAAATATTTTAGGGAGAACAATGTCTAGAATATATACTGGCATTAATGTACGAAGTAAATGTTCATTGATTACACCGAAGCTTTAAAACCCTTCACAAATATAAAAAATTCCTTACAGGAACTTGATTTCGTTCGGTCAGGTTATATGGCAGCTTTGGAGATCCTATAATTGCCTTAGACAATAACCCATGCCAATATTTTTGAATATATTAAGTCGAATTAAATATATAGAACGCGACAGGGAGATGGATTTTGTCTCGGGGGAGTTTGATCTGATCTGCTGCTTACTGCCAGTGACGTTCTCTCCTCACTCTCTTCTCCTTTATAGTGCTAAGTGCACCGCAATGCATGGTTCTGGCCCCATCATCCCGGAAGCTGCTACATAGTTCGTCGGCCAGCTCATTGCCGACTACCCGTTTATGCCCCGGCACCAAGATCAGGTTTACACTGTTGCAACCTGATAGGCGGTTCAGCCTTCCAATACACTACTTCACTAATAACGATTTGACCTGATAAGCTGAGATCACTTTTAGTGTCACTTAACTATCACTGTGTATAGCGATACGCTGGTTGCGATATTTGGGACGGAGATTGATTTTTGACACTGATTAAAGACTTCTGCTTGAAAGATGCTCGGAAAACGTCCCATTAATATGGACAGTTTTGTGTGCGGTTTCGCACTCCGAGGGTCTCTAGAGTAACTCTAAACTCCTTTGCAAAGTTTACCCTTCACGTAATGCCGCCACTTGGAAGAAGGGCCCCTAAGGCCTTCATTTTTTGAGACGATATTATCTTCCTTGAGCAGCATTGTATGTTTCGCTGCCTGTAAGATCACTCGACGCAGCGGTGTAAGCTTCAGCATTACTTCAAGTGCTGCAGTTGTGCAAGGGCGTATTACTCCTGAAGCAAACGCAGGCGAGTCTTAACAGCATCTTAACAGTCTTGAAGGCCTACAGAAGACTATGTTGTCTTCGATGCCCGTGCAACCGGTCCATAAGTACCAATAGGCCTTACGACCATGGCATACAGCCATCTGATGATACCTGGCTTGCAACCCCGGAATCTGTCGCCGAATGAAACTGGGAATAGATCGGACATGCGAAAGATCACATGTAAAATATATTAAATGATCTGATTTAACTAAATACTGGAATCGCAGACCAGAGGAAAAAGCTGCACTGGCATAGACTACAGACCATTTTAAAGTTAAGATGGAACAAGACAAGAGGGTATTGTGGAATTAAGGCCAGACTTTATTACAAAGTGAGCTGCAATTTATAGTCTGACTAGATTTTGACAACTGGATATTTAGATAGCAAAAAGCTAACTTTTTCGGAGCAGATACTGTTCTTGACTAAAGATCGTCTAAAATAATCTGTACTCTAAATAATCGACACTAAGCTAATCTAGAGTTAAACACAAGACTTTTCACGAGCATCGATTGTCCGCATAGACCTTAAACTTTACATATCCCACAGGAAAAAGTCTAACATTGTGATATCACACGATCCTGGTGGCCAATCGACCGTCCCGAAACGTGAAATCATCTGCTCACCGAAGTATTATCTCAATAAATTGATTGATGTGATATGAGGGAAGTGATGCCGTCGTGTTGAAACTAAATGTCGTCGTGTACACGAGCTTTAATTTCAGGTATCAAATAGTCTTGGCGTGGTAATGGTCGCCATTGACGGAGACGTGCTCACCGGCATCATTTTTGAAGAAATGTGGAACGAATTTCCACTAACCCACAAGCCACACAAACCCGTTGTTTTTTCTAGATGTTATGGCAGCTGTTTTTTTTTTTTTTTTTTGTTTTTTTACATATCCATCGAGCTAGAAATGGTCCTCATCGCTGAACAAAATTTTGCTCGAAAATGTCAGGTCTTCTCTGAACTTTTCAAGAGCCAATGGAGCGAAGCGATTTCGGTTAAGAAGGTCGAGCTGATTGCTCTTGTCCTAGAAGCTGCGCAATGCTAGCAGTGCGACTATTTGTCTAGATTAAAGACTTTCTGTATATGATTAAGACCTAGTTCGGAACTAAATTGCTACAGTCGAGAACTAAAAAGAATATCAACAGAACTGGATTTTTAACTAATCTTTTAAAGTCTAGGCTACACTTCCATTCTTCAATTTCAAATCACAATTTCCTTTCTCCCTTTAAAGGGCACCCACAGTGCAGTAAATGCTGCACCTTTCTGCAATTTACAACAGATTCCAATATTTTCACCTCACCTACCTCTCAACACATATTAATCTAATCAGTAAGAAAATATTTATGAATTTTCAGCAAAAATATTTGAAATTCTTTTAATGTCTTCGCACACTAACACACTGACACACATTATGTCCTTCAGCCTGTAGCGTGTGTAATGTTTGGTAAACATGGCAATCCTTTCGGGTATTCAATTGCTCGTTTATCACTTGAAATGCACTAACAAATGCCAAACAATGATTGATGATGCAACACAATGGTACTTTAAATTGTATTTGCAGCAATATTTCCTTTCACCTGCTCAAGTATGTTGCATGCATATCTCACCTTTAACAAGATAACAACAACAAACGCAGAGATATGTAGTTGTGCTTGCTAGGGACCTGCATGGAATTTTCAGTTTTGATTGATGGTTGTGCAGGCAAATATAAATTCGGTGCACACAGCACTTAAGTGAAAAGAAAATGCAATAAATATACCAAATAATTTAAACAAATAGACAGGTGATTAGTATTGTTGATAGGCAGTTATTAAAATGTTTTGGAAAAGAAAATTTTTATTTTTTTCAAGTGCAAGGAAAATTAACTTCATATTTACACAGAAGGTTATATGTACCATGAATTTATTATATATGTACATATATACAAAAGCGAAAATATATTTTTTAATTTAATTTTCTTGACATCCAGCGCACTCACCTTGCTGCTTCCGGCAACGCACTATGGCTAGGCTAGCAGCGGTGCACGAGGGAGCCTCACTGCAAATAGTAATATGAATTGAAGTGGAGGCTATAAAAGAGTGAGACTGTAACACCTGCGCTATTCTAAGTAATTCACGAAATACTTTTACTTTTTTTTACTTTCTTTCATTAATTTCGCAAGCGGAAAGTGGGCCGGAAGCGGAATAAAAAATAAGAGAAAATAATGCTGCCTGACGCCGCATACAATGAGTGTGGTTTCTTATTTTGTTTTAAAAAAAAAGTGTGCAGTGAAATGAAATTACGAAAGCGGGAGAAAAATTATTACAAATTATAAATTAAAAATATATTAAAGAAATCATAATAATTTAAAAAAAAAAAAATTTTTGTTAAAAAAAAATCATTTTTTGCTCAACTTTGACCTTGAATAACTTTGATGGAAGTGATTTTTTTGAAAAATTTCAGAGAAACTTTTTGTAGAACGTTCAATTTCCTACAAAAATATTTCGGTGCCGCAGCAAAGTATCAATTGGTTTCACAAAGAAAAAATTAATTGCAAAAAGTACGAAAACCCCATGTTATTTAAATAGAAAATA
Organism: Bactrocera correcta; assembly: GCA_027475135.1. Classification (NCBI taxonomy): domain Eukaryota; kingdom Metazoa; phylum Arthropoda; class Insecta; order Diptera; family Tephritidae; genus Bactrocera; species Bactrocera correcta. The sequence goes on from CM050326.1 coordinate 19,686,639, forward strand.
AATCGTCTTTGCGCCACGGGTTTTTATCAATATTAAGAGCTCATATGGGTTTCATAATTTTTTTAGGGCATTTACTAAAAATTTTGAGGGCGCTGCAGACTCAAAAATAAATTTGGGAAATAACGGACAGCCTACTGCATACGCAACATGTCACACTTCGAAACTTATTTTTTAGTTTTTCGCAAGAAATATTTTGAAAGCGAACCGAGCAACCTTTGAAGGTAAATAATCGTACCGAGATAAAAGATGTCGCCCCCTATATAAAACGAAAAAGTTCCGCAATATAATATACTTGAGCATGCCATTAAATGCTATAACATGAGTTCCATTAAATTTTATTAAGATATAAACACACATTCACTCCATTAATATTATCTTAATGAAGGACATGCGTATAATATTACAAGTATATGTTTATGTATATATTTCAAGTGCCGCCCGTTATCTAATACAGTTGTGTCATATTTGTGGTAACGAGCGCTAACCTTGTCATCATCGCATTCTAGTTGCGGACAACTTTATCGACAATTTCATCTACTCCTCATAGCTATCGGCAACGTCGTCAAAGTTATCAAATATATACATGTACATATTATATTATGTATTTTATATACTATATATGCATATATATTATGAATGTATGTATGTATATATTTCGCTTCTACAGCACTCAAACCACCACACAGCCATACTTATATATTTTACAACCTCATTGCAGCGCGTTCTAATTTAATTTGGGCTGCAATTTATGCCATCAGATTATTATTTAATTTTTCTTTTATGAATTTCGTACGCGATCACGTTCTGCCTCAAGCGCTGCAAGGCGACGTCAGGGCTCTGGCTTGACGAGGAGACGAAAATTTACATTTCCTTTTCCGCAACTACGTTCGCTGCATCCTTAGCACTACACTAACCGTTCGCTTAATTTGGTGTTTGGTGCGTGTTGAAAATGGAAAATGGAATGTGCAACATTGTTAAAATTATTCGGCGCTGCTTCGTGGCGTTTGCGTTGCTTTTCCTTAATTTTCCATGTTTTCAAGGAAAGAAAAGGGGGAAAAAGTAGGAAACAATTTTTTGAATAGCGAATCTATTTGCATGCATATTGGATTCTATATTTATGAGCTTCCAAGTGACAAAAACATTTAACTGTATTTTGAAGGAAATTGAAATTCAAACTTGGAATTTTCCAAGATTGATTATTATATTATATAAAGGGTGATTTTTTAAGAGCTTGATAACTTTTTTTAAAAAAAAAACGCATAAAATTTGCAAAATCTCATCGGTTCTTTATTTGAAACGTTAGATTGGTTCATGACATTTACTTTTTGAAGATAATTTCATTTAAATGTTGACCGCGGCTGCGTCTTAGGTGGTCCATTCGGAAAGTCCAATTTTGGGCAACTTTTTCGAGCATTTCGGCCGGAATAGCCCGAATTTCTTCGGAAATGTTGTCTTCCAAAGCTGGAATAGTTGCTGGCTTATTTCTGTAGACTTTAGACTTGACGTAGCCCCACAAAAAATAGTCTAAAGGCGTTAAATCGCATGATCTTGGTGGCCAACTTACGGGTCCATTTCTTGAGATGAATTGTTGTCCGAAGTTTTCCCTCAAAATGGCAATAGAATCGCGAGCTGTGTGGCATGTAGCGCCATCTTGTTGAAACCACATGTCAACCAAGTTCAGTTCTTCCATTTTTGGCAACAAAAAGTTTGTTAGCATCGAACGATAGCGATCGCCATTCACCGTAACGTTGCGTCCAACAGCATCTTTGAAAAAATACGGTCCAATGATTCCACCAGCGTACAAACCACACCAAACAGTGCATTTTTCGGGATGCATGGGCAGTTCTTGAACGGCTTCTGGTAGCCATTCAACCAGAAATGAGCCTCATCGCTGAACAAAATTTGTCGATAAAAAAGCGGATTTTCTGCCAACTTTTCTAGGGCCCATTCACTGAAAATTCGACGTTGTGGCAGATCGTTCGGCTTCAGTTCTTGCACGAGCTGTATTTTATACGGTTTTACACCAAGATCTTTGCGTAAAATCTTCCATGTGGTCGAATAACACAAACCCAATTGCTGCGAACGGCGACGAATCGACATTTCACGGTCTTCAGCCACACTCTCAGAAACAGACGCAATATTCTCTTCTGTACGCACTGTACGCATTCGTGTGGTTGGTTTAATGTCCAATAAAGTAAACTGAGTGCGAAACTTGGTCACAATCGCATTAATTGTTTGCTCACTTGGTCGATTATGTAGACCATAAATCGGACGTAAAGCGCGAAACACATTTCGAACCGAACACTGATTTTGGTAATAAAATTCAATGATTTGCAAGCGTTGCTCGTTAGTAAGTCTATTCATGATGAAATGTCAAAGCATACTGAGCATCTTTCTCTTTGACACCATGTCTGAAATCCCACGTAATCTGTCAAATACTAATGCATGAAAATCCTAACCTCAAAAAAATCACCCGTTATGAACTTCTTAATTATTTTCAGCAGTTCAATAGCAAAAATGGGCTTTCAGCTTTAAGATTACTATATGATTACCAATAATTACCATTTTTTCAGCGTAATTCAGAAAATATTACTTTAACTTGCGACTTTTTGAATGATTTTCACCATCCGCAATGGCAAAAGAGATTTCAGTATTACGATTACATCTCGATTACTTTTCGATTATCTGTAATTACCATTTCTATCAGTGTAATTCAGAGAATATTACTTTTATTTGCGACTTCTTTAGTGATTTTCACTATCCCCAATGGCAAAATGAGATTTCAGTATTACCATTACATCTCAATTACTTTTGATTACAATTTTTATTGCAGTAATTTAAAAAACATTATTTTCATACACCAATTTTCTAATGATTTTTCGTAACCTTAATAGCAATAATGGACTTTCCAGTTTACGATTACTTCTCGATTACTTGTGATTACAATTTTTATTATTACATTCGAATTATTTGATTGTAATTCAGAATATAGGTTACTATTGCATCAGGAGCTTAGTTAAGAAAGTAATGATTACGAATATATGTATAAATCACAATTATAATTTTATCATTACTGCAATTGTAATCTTACAAGTTTTTTTAATTACACCAGAAAACTGTGATTTTTGTTTTTAAATACCGTTTTTAAAGTTGACTGTAATCAAAAAAATATTAATAATGATTACTGTAATTATGATTGCGCTTTTAATCATTACAACTACTTTAGTGTAATTACAAAAAAAAATTGAAGGATTACAATTGCAATAATGAGTGAATTATTATTACGATTTCTAATGCTGTAATTTAGAACATTTAAAATCTTTACATCAAGAGCGTACTAAAAAATTAGTAATTACGACTACAGTAATTATAATTACAATTTTATCATTACTGCAATTGCAATCCTTCCATTTTTTTTGAAATTACACTTATATACTTGTAATGATTAAAAGTACGATCATAATTACATCAATATTTTTTTGATTACAGTCGACTTACGGGTATTTAAGAACGGAAATCAGAGTTCTACAAATTGCTGCATTACAAATTTTTTAATTAAAACTACAATTATTAATTTTAATTAATTAATTCTTGAAGTTTTCAACTACAAATAATGTAATTGTAATTAATAAAAATTTAATCATGATTACAGTAATCATTACTAAAATTTTTTTTAATTTAAAATAACATGTTTGCAATCAATAAAAATTCTTTTATTACAAATAATGTACTTGTAATCAATAAAAATTAAATCAAGATTACAGTAATCATTACTAATTTTTTTATGTTGTACTTTGATCAATTAAAATTTAATCATGATTAAGTACTCATTACTAAAATATTTTTATTAAAAATAATGTACTTGTAATCAATAAAATTCTTTTATTACAGTTAAAGTATTTGATTACAGTAATCAGGTCTTTAAATTTTTTTGGAATTACGAATATTTTAATCAAAATAACAAAAGTGATTACTACTAGACTAGTAATTTAATGTAATTAAATTTGAAATTTTCTGCTTAGCCTTGCCAAACTGGCATAAATTAAATACTCTCAAAGCATTACCGAAACGAATAAGCCTTTAATTAAACCAAAAACTAGAAAGAGAGAGAGAGAAAGAATCTTTATATATAGTATACTTTTATATTCTGCCCATTGACCACGGCAAATTCACCCACATTTTCTCTATTATTTTATATATTTTAGTTTGTTCATTTAGTTTCGTGGATTAGTGAGAGATTTTATATAAAACACAGCAAAGTTTAAAGCCTTCTATGAAATCCTTGCTGTTTGCACAGTATTAAAATAGCTACATTTTCATATTTCCAAATCTAACGGAGCGCAATTATTTAAACTAATAACATTTATATTAAACTTCGTTGTAACACAGCATTTGAACATTTCAGCACACGGCTTCGGCTTTCCGCATAAAACTTTGTGCAAATATGCCACTTCAAATCCGTGCACAAATCCCCAGAAATATGCAACGAACTGTCATAAGCTGGGCAACAGAGCGCACGCTGTCACAACAACAAAACGAGCGCAAAGTAGAGAGGAAGAGAGAGATAGCAAAAAATGATAATAATAATGTAGTTGTGAACGGAATTTGCATATTGCAAAATGCGAACAGTCTTCCGCAGCTAACTGTCTCACCGACGCGGCGCCAAAAAATATACACGGCTTTACAACGACACATACAAATCAGTATCTAGTTTTATTCACTTTGAAACGCGTTGTTCTACAAACGAGAGTCGTCGCTGCTCGTGGCAACCTTGACAGATGGGCATAAATATTGCAGGCATAGCATACTTTTAAGCGCCTAACAGCAGGTGGCACAACTGATAGATTTATGCCGTCAACGGCTGTGGCGTCGGCCGTAAAGTTACTGCGCGGTGTGTGAGGCGCGGCACGTGCGGCTGTCACTCTATAGGCATTGTGTCTGCTGTGTCCTGTTTAAAAATGGCGTATCTTTAGTATGCAAAATTGTTATGGTGATTTGTAGTGGCGTGCAAATTTTGACAAATCTATTGCTTTTGTCATGGATGCTGTTCAAATAGCGGCGCGAGATGTCACAGCGGAATATTTTTTATTTATAGTTGAAGGTGTATAATAGTGGATGCCCATAGAGGCAGATGTTGTAAAATGTTTCTACTTGTTATTGTTTTTGTCTTTTTCAGTACGAAAATTTGTATTCTATATTGCTGCAGGGCTTTTGTGTTCTTTTTACGGTTTACTTTGGCAGACGACTTTTTGCCTGCAGCCCAAAATGTTCTACAAATGAAATTAAAGTTTGGTCCAATAGCAATTATATAAATTGATCTATTTATGTATGTATGTATACACAACTAATTGTTGTTGTATTATACTTCACTGATGTTTTAAGCATACAACTGAAGTCTTCATGTAGTAATGTTCCCCTAAGGAACGGTATTTCTAAAAAAAAAGTTTATGGCAATATTTATTTGCTATAAGAAGAACAAGTATAAGGATTTTTCGGAATTAGATGTAAAAAAGTTTCAACAGTTGGCAATACTTTGCAAACATATGTTTTGTTAAGCGGTCTCATTTATCTTCATTTTTTTACACATATTGTAATGTTTTCTAGAATCAATTTATAGACTTACGATTTTGAAAAAGTTTGAGCAGGTGGCAACTCTTTCCAAATATATTTTTTGCTAAGCGATCTTTTCTCTTCAGTTTTTTTACACATATTGTAGTGTTATTGATTTTTAAATTGATTGACTTACGATTTTGAAAAAAGGTGGCATCACTATCATATATATTTTTGTACTATAAACTTCATAAAGTTCCTCAGTTTGCTACATTTATTTTAATGTTTCTGTATTTTAACAATTTCTTTCATTTAAAACTTGCAAACAGGTGGCCACCTTTAAAAGATTTAAAAACAATTTTTTTTTATCAGCTGAGTTTGAAGAACTAAAATATCATTTATTTTATGGATTTTGTTAAGTGTTAGTGTAATTTCGGAATTAGGTATAAAAAGATTACACTGGTGGCAACTCTTGCAAAAATTTTTTTTGTTATAAGGCTTAATTTAGCTTCTGTTTGTTTTTACAATTATTGTAATGTCATGGATTCCTAAACATTTTGACTTACAATTTTTTAAAAGGTGGCAACACACTAAAAAAATTTTAAATATAGGCTTCCAAAAATTCTTCAGTTTGATAGCTTTATTTTAATATTCCTTTATTTGAATAATAAATAATAATTTTTTTATTTTAAAAATTTGCAACAAGTGGCAACCTCGCCAACAATTTAGGAAAATGTATTTTTTTCGGATTAGTTGTAGCACCTGATACTATAATTTTGGTTTATAGATTTTATAAATATTAGAGATATTTAGCAATAATTTATAAATAAAACTTTAAACAGGCGACAACTCTTTGCAAACATATTTTCTGGCAACATTATACAAATTTTGTTTTTTTTTTTTTATAAATACAAGCTTTATAAAGTTCTACAGTTTGTTCGCTTTATTTTAATGTTTCTGTATTTTAACAATTTCTTTGATATAAAATTTGCAAAAGAGTGGCAACACCTTCAAAATTGAAGAAATATTTTTTAAACCTCTTTAACCTCTTTTTTAATCATCTGATAATAGCATATTATTTTATTATACTTATTCTTAGAGCTAATTTGATAGCCTTACAGTTTTATTGAATTAAAATTTTTGACAAGTGGCAACTGTTCGGAAAAATTATTTCTGACATAACATTTTTTGAAACACTTCAATTTATACTACTCCTGCTTCTTATAATTTTTTTACTTATAAATTTACAATTCAATTTTATTAAAAATTTTAACATGTGGCAACTCCAGAAAATATTTTACGCTGTAATATTTGCAAATTCGAAGCAATTTATGTATTTCTTTTCCTTAAATTTTTATTTTAAAATTTCAAACAGGTGGCAACATTTACAACTTTTTCATTTGAAACTCTAGAGCAATATGTTTAGTAATCTAAAAATACATATGTATGTGTCCACAGTCTTAGCAACTTAGCAAAATATTTTGTTTTTTTAAATATCATTAACCCGAAAATTTAATTACAATTTCCATGCACTTTTTTCTCACAATGTATTATATATGCAAATACGGCAATAAAAAATGCATATATGTATCAATATTTATTTTCTTTCAAGTACACAACGCCCTTACATATTTTTCCCCATTTTTATTAACATTTTTACAATGGCTTTACTTTACGAGCGCACCAGCTTAAGATTTTTCTGCTTGAAAAAGCATGAATTCCAGCTGGTTCGTTCACAAAAGCGCACAAATACTACAAATGGCTGAAGAATAAGTTTTTGGCGGCGAAGCACTGCAGTTTCCCAAAGCAAATATGCTTCGTTGTTGTGAATAAGAAAGTGCAACTGCCGTTGACGGCAGTGGGTGTTACATATGAAAACCAAATAGTGAATGTTCATCGCTCACCCGCATTTTCTCAGCGCGCTCACACTATTGTCTGTCTATCAGCGCTGTCATTTTCATTATTAGAGCCACCTTTGTCATGGCTTGTAATCAAAGCCGTCATCGATCCTTGTCTCAGCTATAGAAATAAAAATGTAAGTTACTCGAAATATATACACAGCTACAACCTCTACAAGCGCTGCCTCATTCGCTAATATGTCTTGCAGCTTTTCGCCTGAGCTCACACCACGCCAATGCATCGCAATGCTTTGGTGTCATAAATCCCCTGCCGACGTTTAGAGAATGTGTTGGCTTTAAATGCGCAACTTATTGACAGCCAGCCAGCGCTCACCCTACAGCGCAGAGCACTCATCATTTTAACGATTCACTCACTCTTCATATCGGCATTTACCTTTGTTCATTCACCACACCCGCACTCACTCAACCACCCAACCTGGCGTATACGTAACATTCGGTGGTTATAAGCACCAGCACAGCGGCAGCATTGAGACCAATAATTGTGATTGTCATTAATATATGTTGTACGTGCGCGGGACACAGACATTTACATATATATATATATATATATATATAAACCACACATTCATACACTCACACATAACATCACCCTACCATATAAACAAATTGATTTGGCAGTAAAGCGAAAGCAAAGAGATGCCTTTTCTCTTAAAGACAGTCGCTCGCTCCTTAGCGCTGTAAGACTGTGTCGCCTTACGTATGCAAATAAAGTCAGGAAATGCGTGAACAGTCGCACAGACCGGCAGACAGTCAGCGTTGGCAGTGGCGATGGCAGCTGATCATATCAACGTCGCGGCGTATCAAATTTAATGGCTCTTAATGCTTTTATATGATTCGTTTTTGGTGCGCGTCGTTCTCATTGTTGTTGTTATTTACATCTTTAAGCAGTTGACGCCATGCAGAGGGTGTGAATTTATGCATATTTGATTTTTTTTTTTGCATTTTCTTTCTTTATTTTTGTTATGTAAACAAGTTTTATGGCTGTTTGATGGTGATTTTCACAGTTGACTTGCTTTTATGAGTTTTCATGTAGAGTCGCGAAAGAATGAGATATTAAATGTAAGCGTAAAAGCGCAATATAAAGAGTAAGTGATGTGTGGGGGTTATTTTCTGATTCAACGCCTGTCAGTTTTGTATGAGCTCTATATTTTTTATGGGATCTTATATTTTATTAAAATTTTAGACTATGCTGTTTGGTTATTTGAGGGGAGGTGACCAATATTATGGGGGAGCTGGTCGGATTGACTTCAGTGAAATGCACGTAGAGTTGGTTGGTTGTTGTATAGCATTTCCAGCATATTTTATGCTGCTACAATAACAACAAACACATAATATTGGGTAGTTGATAAAGTCTTTTCGTATTTCTAATCAAACTTCAACATATTTCTTTTTTTATATTTAGAATAAACTTTAACGAACCAAATATAAACCATTTTGGTCGACCACTTTTTGCCATTTTTTCGCTAGAGACTTTATTCATCAGTTTAAAACTGGTTTCTCGGTGAAAAACTGCGACATGTAATTCTCTCAGGCTTCTCTTGAAGCCAACTGTACTCCCTTAAGGGAGTTCTGCATTGATCGAAACAAATGGTAGTCCGATGGCGCAAGGTCAAGGCAATATGGTCGATGCATCAAAATTTCCCAGCCAAACACTCCCTGTTTTTGCCGAGTCATCAAAGATGTGTGTGGTCTTGCGTTGTCCCGATGGAAGACGAAGTCCTTTCTGTTGATCAGTTGTGGCCGTTTTTTTCAATTGCTTGCTTCAATCTCATTAGTTGTGGACAGTAAAATGTAGAATCATTCGTTCGACCAGGCTGGAGTAGCTCATAGTGGATGATTCTTTTCCAATCCCATCAAACACTCAGCATAACCTTTCGACTCGTCAATCCTGACTTTGCGATCATTTGTTGAGCTTCACCATGCTTGAATCATGACTTTTTTCGCACATTATTGTCGTATTTGATCCACTTTCCGTCTCCTATTACCATTTGCTGCAGAAATGGCTCGATTTCATTTCGTTTCAGCAAATAATCTCGGATGTTAATTCAGTCCATTAAATTTTTCACAGACAATTCGTGTGGTACCCAAACATTGAGCTTCTTTTTGTAGCCTGTCTTTTTTAAATGGTTCAAAACCATTTGATGATGAATGCTAAGTTTCTTAGCGACGTCATGGCTGCTTATGTGACGGTCCTGATCAATCTTTTCCATAATTTCATCGAATTTTTTATGAAAGGTCGACCAGAACGAGGTGCATCTTTCACATGGAAATTTCCAGAACGGAAACGAGTTACCCATTGTGGTGCTACACGAACTGATACAGCATCGTCTCTGTAAACTTCACAAATTTTATTGGTGTCTTACGTGGCATTCTTCCCTTTTTTATACAAAAATTTCGGAATATAGCGAATTTTTGTATTATTTTCATTACTTTTGAACTGCTGTGACTTTTTTTCTAACTTCACCGAATTTAATTAATTTTTTTTGTGTAAATGAAGCTTAAAATCTCACAATTCCAACAGTATGTGGTACGACATAATGTGATTGGTAGCACTGGAGATATACTACTGCAACGAAACCTATTGACAAAATACGAAAAGACTTTTTCGACTACCTATTATTTACTCTAGCTGCGGCTTGTAAGGCATAAAATCATATTAGATCAACCACAGCAAATAATACGCTCTTATAAAGATTACGAATACTTTCAAAAAGGTCTGTTGCGGATTACTAAAATAAAAAAAAACAGCAAAGTTCCGTTGGTGTTGGGAAAACGAAGTAGGCGGAAAGAGCTAAAAGTTCTCTGACAAAGAAAATTTCTTCAAGAAATATTGCAATAGCAAATTGTAGGGTATGTAATGTTTTTATTATGAGGAAAACTAATGTTTTCTGGGTTATTCTAACACGATTTCATGAAAGCCAAACAAAAAAAAAAATATTTAATGAATTTTTCTATGGTTTAAAGTACTTCTTAAACAAAATTTGATTCAAAATATTTAAATTTTTATCATTCAACTTATTTGTACCGCTCAACCAACGGCTCACTGTGATGCAAACACAAAACTTCACTGAAAAAATGTGATACCACACTGCGTATACGTAACATTTAACATCGCATTCGCATTAACTGAACTATAAAATCCGCGCATATGACTTGCAGGCATACATAACTTCCACACAACCATAAAACATACAACAACAACATTGGAAGGAATATGTCACATACGCAAGCGAAAAAATTCGCAGAAAATTTCGCACTCAGCTAATCCAGAAAATTATTTTACTTACACAGCCAACACGCGCACTTGACATGCCACATGCAAAAACAACAATGACAGCATTGTAGAGTTGCAGAACAAAAGAGCGCAGATAAGAACATATACAGATAAAGATAAATAATATATGCACATATGTGGCAACAACTTTGTAGCAATTGCATGCAAAATATGGCTGATAGCAAAAAGCCGAAGTAAAACATAATAAACATGAATTAGAGAGCTTAATTTAGGTGTGGATGCGGGTGCGGTGTGCTTAAGAACAAACGCTACTGCAAACACTGCAAAAAAAATTTCGAAATCTGCAGCTCCCTTTACTATGCAAAGGGAAACTGTTAAAAATGTGCCAGCGTGGGAGATTAAAAATAGCTGAACAGCTTCAATAAACAAAGAGTATGTTACACTTGTGTGAGTATGTGTGTGTGTGCAAGTACTCATATATGCAGATGAAAAGCTCAGGCAGCCAGCTTTAGCAACTGAAATGCTGCTCCACTTTCATAACCAAGTAATAAAGACACTCTACCAAGCCAAGCAGCGGCGCAAAGCGACAGTAAGCAGATGCCGTTAAACAAATAAGCCAACAAAAGCAAAGAGAAGCGAACAAACTCTAAGCCAAGGCAGCAAATAGAAGACAAAAAGTCACGTGCGACATGGCAGTGGAAGATTCGTCAAACAACGTGGGATTATTTAAGTGTGTGTGTGTGTGCATAGTTAGACAACCAACACGCCATCAGATCGGCGAGATTTAACAAAGTGCTACATGAAATGAGAAGACTTATGCAACTCGCAGTGATTACAAGCAGCTAAACTCTTTCCAACTTACCTTAACTTGTCTTATCGAACTGACTGACTAGCGCGTTGAGGAAAGGAAAGGTGTAGCAAGAGAGGAGAGTTAGGCAGTAAGCGCACTAATACTCAGCTTAAGCAAAAGACTACATATACATAACATACATTAGGGTGTCCATTATTTCATAAGTTGATTTTTGTATATCCTGAACCTGTTATGTGTAGTTTTTAGCACCTAGAAGGAAACTTCGCAGACCTATACAAAATGTATGATAAATTTTTGAGGTATCGATCTGAAATTTTGCACACAAACTTTTCTCCCCAAGCAGATGTTTATTTGAGGAAACGGCCGATATTGGTCCACTAAAGCATATAGCTGCCATATAAACTGAACGGTCGGAATCAAGTTCTTGTATGAAAAGATTTATATTTGAAGAAATATCTTTACCAATTTTGGCACAGCTGGTTGCCTAAAGCAATGGCGCAATCTCCAAAGAAATTGTTCAGATCGGATCACTATATCATACAGCTGCCATACAATTTTGCATTCAGGAAGTAAATCTACAACTTTGAAAAAGCGATATTCTAATACAAAATTTTGCGCTCTACAAAGAAGACCTTAATAACTTTTTTCATAAAAACACTTCATTAAAAGTTATATGTCGTTAAAATTATACATCAAATAATCTGAGCTCATGCAAGTGTTTTATACTATACATTCCATGTTACTCATACGACATGGTGTACTTTTTGAATACAATACATTTGATGCACAATTTTAACTGTGTATTACTTTAAAATATAAGAAAAATCAACAAGACGTATCTTTGTAGAGCGGAAAATTTTAAGAAATTAATTTAGGAAATAACGGTAACCCTAATATTCATATGTACATATGTATAACAGTGCATAAGCAGTTGCTCTATTTATAAGCGCTGCGCGTAAGCACGAGCCAAATTAATTCCTAGAAATTTGCTGTTCCAAATCTGCTGTTTGCGCACGTGCCTACTTCCCACCGCACCTATCCGTCACACAGTCAGTCGACTGCTGAGTGCTTTTGTTTGCCTTTTCGCTCGGTACAAGTGCTTTTGTATTTGACAGCGGCATTTGGTGATGCGCACGGGAAGCGCATAAATTAATTAAACGCAAATTCACCACATTTAATTAATGTGTGATGCACGTGACATGCCGTACAACTACAACATAAACCGCTACAGCCATGACTCACAATCATTATAGTCATTAATGTCCTCATAGAAGCGAGCACAAGCAACTAATCTGCGCTAACTTTGGCATTTGCATGTTAAACCGAAGGCGGTTAGAGCTCTGGCGTGATTACCTGCTAGGTGGGTTACTGTTTGAGTTTGTGGCTGTGGTGGAGAGTTGAACATCGAACAGCGGAACATTAGTTTGAGAATAAAAAAATTGATTTTGTCTTTAAATCTGAAGCATTTAAGACACTAAATGACTTTCAAACGAGAGGTCCTCAGTTCAAAAAAAAAGTACAGAAAATAAATTTTTAAGTTAAACTTCTTGGAATTGTGAAAAAATCGACAAAAATCTATTTTGTACCCCTCGCAGTAAATTAAACGAAAACATGAAGACAGAATTGGAATGAATAGTTTTAATGGCGATCAGATTTAAATTAAAAAAAAATTTCGGAAGGTTGCCACTTAATTTAAATTTTTATTAAAAAATATGATCAGAAAAAAATAAAAAAAATACTTAAAAAGCACATCCACTGTTTAGTGTTGTAAATATGTTTGAGGGTTGCCACCTGTTTAAAATTTACGATTTAATGAAATTGACAAAACAACATAATTATTATATAATACAATGACAAATTTATGAGTCGAAAAAAATTTATACATTACATTATTAGTTGAAAAATTTAAATAGTTAAGAGAGTTGCCACTTTTTTAGAATTGTTCACACATCAAAGCTTAAACTAAACAAAATTATATAAATGCGGCACCGTACGAAATAAGTTAAAGAAAGATTTATTTCCAAGATATTTTTCAAAAGTGTTGCCACGAATTTAAATTATTCTTAGTGAGTTGCCAGTCATCTATAAATTTTTAAACCATAATTAAAAATTATCATGATACTAAAGGGTGATTTTTTAAGAGCTTGATAACTTTTTTTAAAAAAAAAACGCATAAAATTTGCAAAATCTCATCGGTTCTTTATTTGAAACGTTAGATTGGTTCATGACATTTACTTTTTGAAGATAATTTCATTTAAATGTTGACCGCGGCTGCGTCTTAGGTGGTCCATTCGGAAAGTCCAATTTTGGGCAACTTTTTCGAGCATTTCGGCCGGAATAGCCCGAATTTCTTCGGAAATGTTGTCTTCCAAAGCTGGAATAGTTGCTGGCTTATTTCTGTAGACTTTAGACTTGACGTAGCCCCACAAAAAATAGTCTAAAGGCGTTAAATCGCATGATCTTGGTGGCCAACTTACGGGTCCATTTCTTGAGATGAATTGTTGTCCGAAGTTTTCCCTCAAAATGGCAATAGAATCGCGAGCTGTGTGGCATGTAGCGCCATCTTGTTGAAACCACATGTCAACCAAGTTCAGTTCTTCCATTTTTGGCAACAAAAAGTTTGTTAGCATCGAACGATAGCGATCGCCATTCACCGTAACGTTGCGTCCAACAGCATCTTTGAAAAAATACGGTCCAATGATTCCACCAGCGTACAAACCACACCAAACAGTGCATTTTTCGGGATGCATGGGCAGTTCTTGAACGGCTTCTGGTTGCTCTTCACCCCAAATGCGGCAATTTTGCTTATTTACGTAGCCATTCAACCAGAAATGAGCCTCATCGCTGAACAAAATTTGTCGATAAAACACATTTCGAACCGAACACTGATTTTGGTAATAAAATTCAATGATTTGCAAGCGTTGCTCGTTAGTAAGTCTATTCATGATGAAATGTCAAAGCATACTGAGCATCTTTCTCTTTGACACCATGTCTGAAATCCCACGTAATCTGTCAAATACTAATGCATGAAAATCCTAACCTCAAAAAAATCACCCGTTAAAAAGGTTGAAAAGAGGTAATAAAAGATATTTTTCAAAAGTGTTGCCACCTAAGTAAATTTTTTTGTGCTGCCAGACGTTTAAAAATTTTTAGACTACAATTCAAAATTAGAAAGAAACTAAATGTGTTAAAAAAATAATGTTTTTGGAAAGCGTTGCCACCAATTTTAATACATATTTTTGGTGAGTTGCCAGACGTTTGATAAGTTTTAAACCTTAATTCAAATTGGCATGAAACTAAATTGGTTAAGAAAGATTTATGTTTTGGTTATTTTCAAAAAATATTGCCACCTGTAAAAAAATATTTCAGATGCTGGGTTGCCAGCTGTCTGAAAATTTTGAGACCTTGAAATTAATAACCTAAATAAAGACTTGCATTTATGGTAGTTATCACATAAAACAATTTATAAAAAAATTTTGTTTGAAGATGTTGCCACCTGTGTGTAAATTTATTTTTTTTTTGTATTAAGTATGCTCTCGTTTTACTTACATCACAATACTGATATTGCAACCTTAATCAGAGTATTTTTTTAAGGTCAACTAAATAAAGTTTGGTTGGATTAGAATGGTGATATCACATCTTGAACCGAAGTACTTCCTAAGGACAGATCATTCCAAATGAAAATACTATGAAAATCATCGTCCTACGTAGAACAGATAAATTCGGCGTCTTAGTAAAATATTGATCGAAATTTTGCCTCTATGACATGGACTACAATAAGGTTTTCGGACTCGATAAGTTTCACTGAAGACAAATTTTCGGACGAGAGACCTTGTAAGCATAAAATATACCTAACAAATCACATCGCTAAGCGTAAAAAGTCTAACCATTCGATTATTCTTTTATTTTTTTAGTCTTTTTCTTCTCTTCGAATAAATCCCGTTAGCAATATGACTACTCTCCACTGAGAACACTATCGAAGTTGTCTTAAATCAAATACGGTCCAAATATCACCGCTACTAATGAAAATATTGGCGATTGTCGGTCAGAGTAAACGTCAACAGCTTTTGTTTCCAGGCCACACATATCTCAGTCGACTAAAATTCTTCCTCAACCCTTTTTAATTGCTTTCCAGTGCAACCAACCGTTCAGTTCTCACTAATTAAAGTCTCTCCAAGTCAACTCTTATTTCTTTCAATGCAATTTACTGTCACATAAAGTACCAAGAAATTATAGGCTCGAGCATAAATTCGCTCTAGGCTAAAGCATTAACGCACAACAAGAAAAGAAGAGAGAGAGAGAGAGAAGGAGACAATCTAACAAAGGATTATAATAAGCACTGAGAGTATGTAGTTGAAGCAATTACTTCCGGCCGCTCAGCACTCGAACATTGTCTAATTCCATTTCAACTGCGTTCGGGATAATAACAAAGTGCCTTAGCAATAACAACAACAACAATAATGCGTTATGACACAAAATGCGACGTATTTATTACGCCCGCTGCCGACGTAACTGTAACGGAGCTGAACGGCCTAGCAACGGTAAAAGCACAGCAATAACTACTAGAATAGAATGGCACAGAAGAGCTCTTGGTAATGAGGAAAAGAATAACTGCAATGCTCGCAATAATAATAAATAAGAAGAACCAGAAGTAATTTGCATAACAAAACAAAAAGGGCCAAAGCCGAGAAAGTTAGACCCGTAATGTCATCAACAATTTCCACATGCGGCCGAGTGCGAGGTTAATGGCAAGAAAAGTGGCGAAATGGTAGGCGCACAGCACAAAAGTAATCATAGAAAGTGAAGCCGAGCAACGACCGAAGGCGACAACCGAATTTATGGCAGAAGGCAGCCCGAAGATAGAAAGTTGTCGTAGGAGAGTAATGAAGCCACACTTTGTCATACATATACATATAAACATAACGGCATCTGGCAGGGCGCTGACGGTAGCTCTGAGGATTATACATATTACTGTAAGCCAACTACTGCGCTGCACACAGATTATATTTATTTGCGGGGCGCGACTTGTGCGCCGGCGGCGCTCGACTCGCAGAAACTTGTGGCAATCCTAAAGTAAACTTTTTATTAGCCTTGGTAGTGCTGCTCACCACTTCGGTCGCATGACAAATAATCATAAAACGACGGCGGACCCACGGACGTCAACAGGCTAAAGACTTAACTACTGTGGGCGCACGTCATTTTTGTTTTTGTACAAAACAGCCGCAGCAGCAAGCTGAGCAGCTAAGCAGAAAGTCAAATAAGTGTGTTATGTGCGAAGGAGGCCGGCGAAAACCGAGTAGCTAACGACGGCAGCAGAAAAATCAGTCATGAATGAATTAGTCGTAGCAATCTTGGCCTACTGTGACCTCCCCGCTGGCTTAACAAAGTTGTGTAAAATTCGTTGAAAAAACTTGAAATGACAAAGAGAAGTTTTTCTTCATAATTTCGCGCTATCTTCGCGAGATTGCTGGAAAATTGAAGTGAAGGTTAATATTTTTATGTTCAGCAGAGCCGAAAAAGTTTTATGGCGTGAAGAAAATAATGGTGGAGCATAATCGGTGCTGAAAATAATACAGGTTTTACGAGAATTGGTGAGGCGCTTATAATCTACTCTAAAATATTTTTATTGCTTTTGCTATAATTATTTGTCCGTTGAGTCCAATTTTCGGTGACGCGTTCGAGCATTTCGGCTGGTAACTGACGAATGACACGAGTGATGTTTTGCTCTGAGGCCTGTATCGAGGCAGAATTGTCTGCAAATATTCTTTAGATTTTACATATCCCGCCTGCAAAAGTCTAACGGTGTCATATCATACGATCTTGGTGGCCAATCGACCGGCCCAAAACGTGAAATTAGCTGCTCACCGAAGTGGTTTCTCAATAAATCCATTGACCATTGGCGCCATCTTGTTGAAAACAAATGCCACTGAGATCACGAGCTTTAATTTCTGGCATCAACTAGTTGGTCGCCACTGATGGTTACGTTCTCACTGACACAATTTTTGAAGAAATATGAACCGATGATTCCACCGACCCACAAACCACACCAAACCGTTTTTTTTCTGGATGATTTTTGCGTCCCAAATGTGGCACTTTTGCTTGATTACATATCCATTGCACCAGAATTGGGCCTCATCGTCGAACAAAATGTGGCTCGAAATCGTCGAATTTTTTTGGAACCTTTCAAGTGCTCATAGAGCGAAGCGAAGTCGATTGAGAATGTCGAGCGGTTTCAGTTCTCGTACAAGCTGAATTTTTTATGCTTTCATCTTAAGATCTCGACATAAAATGCGTCAAGCCGTTCCATACATCAGTCCGAGTTACTGCGAACGGCGCCGAATCGACTAAGTAAGTTCCACTGGCTGGCTTTCACACATAGACTTATAGGACTTACGTGGAGGTTTATTATTGATACGAACTGAAGTTTAAGTAGGTCATGCGGGACATCAACGCTTTTTGCGAAGTTTAATAGAGACTTGATATCTAATTCTGAGACTCCCTCCAGTCACTTGAACTGTGAAGCTCCGAGACATCTCAAACCTGAATTCTAGATAAGGCCGGTCAATGGCACGCTTATGTTGCCAGTCTTGCAGTCTTTTTGAGACCATACAAGTGGCAAGCTTGCTTGTTTTCCTTTCTTTCCTTCGCACATGATTTTGTTGATCCTGCATATTCCTATGGTATTCCATCTTACCTGTCAGCGCTTTCGATAATTTCGTTGAGTATCGTTTTTAATGAATTGCGTATATCTTGAATTGCTTCGGTAGTCAAGCGGATGGCAACTTTGGTAAATTCATCAGTTACTCTGTATATGTTTGTTTTCAGGCAGCCGCTATTTGTACTGCCTCCTTGCTTCTAAGAACATTCTCCGATGAAATGATGTAAGATTATTGCTTTAAATGTCGCTTGGTGTTATGGACGTATATATTGATATTCTTTACTTCGGTTCCTGCGTGGTTAGCTATCTCAGCAGAAAACTGCTGTCTGAAATATACTGCAGTATTCCAGGGTCGCCTGAAATTCAACTTAATGCAATAGATCCCGGCGACCACTCCATCAGCCTTTTGAATCCGTCCGTATAGATGTTGAAAGTTCCACCTGTGAATCGCGTACTCTTCCACCATCCACCTTTTTTTAGTGTGATTTGAAACCTTCTCTCCCAGAGGATATGAGGTATATTTTATCTACATTCATTTCATAAGATTCTCTATAAATTTCCTTAGTAAAATATATATTTCTCACTTATTTTCTTAAAAAATTCTATTAGGCCAGACATAGTCATAAAACATCTTCCCATTATCTTATATTTATGTGCTTTTACACCCATGTGAAAACTTATACACTTAACTATAGGCCATAAGACAGTGGCGATAGCTTTACCCAGCTGGGCGTTACGACATTCAGGGAAGGTAATTGCTGTGCACTTAAAGAAACCCAAGCCCACCAAGTGCGGCACTTGACTCGAGCGCCAATCGACATTGTGCGCCCGCCACTTTGGCACAAGGCAATCAAAGCGACCACGTGGCGGTGGAAACCCTGTAGGAAATATTTTAACTAATGGAACCAAGTGATATATATGGAAATTAGGCACACATATAGACGTGTAAATGAAATAGTGCCCAACAAAAGCATCGGTTTTAAGTTAAAAATTCTCATGCCAATACTTTTACAGGGTGTTCCTTTAAAAATTTTAGTTATCAAAGTCTAAGAAACCCAAGCAAACGACTTGGAGCTTCTAAGTTGTATATTATATTTGGAACTTTCACAATATTTTTTGGGTACGTAAGACTACCCATGCGCTTCATTAACACACTTAATTGGGTGTTCTTGTTAGATAACTGTCATACATTTTGTTTCTAATAAATTTATTAACATTTTTATAATTATTTTAAAAATAAAAAACCTAAAATTTTAATATTTATGGTATGAGTATCACAGAAAGAATGAAAAATAGGTATTCGTACTGTCCAAACTTTCAAAACTTTAATTAAAAAACTCTTCAACTTTTTTAGAATTTCCTACAGGGTTACTATGTAGCTCACACCGACGCCGCTGCAACAGCGCCACAATGAAGAAGAAATAAAAAATTTGTGGCAAGAACCTTTCAACTATTTAATATGCATACTTATACAAAATAACTGTAAGAAGGGTGTAAAGGTGTGAGCTGCTGTGTGCTCTTGTATACAATAGATGCGCTCTCTCATAGACACTACTAGTTCATGAATTACGTGAGCGCGAGTGTGAAGCGCGTGATTTGCATAATTTAAATTATGCACAATATGCAAATATGAATGCATGAAAAGCTTTTATATAATACATTAAATTATATGTGCGCATTCGCTGAACAAGCTGAATAGGCGAGCGTTGTCGCGTGCAAGCAATATATTTTGTGTGGGTGAGAGAGGAGACTGTGGTGGTTGTATGTGCGCTTTTAATTTGCTGATATTTTAAATTATATTAAATAGAATGGCGAAATGTGTAAATATGACGGTGAAATATTAGTTCAAAATTCAAACGGACAATATGAGGTCATATGGCTCTGGTTAGTAATATACATATGTACATATATATGCAGATCTATGTCTATATGAGTAAAATCATTGAAAATGGAAATTTGAAATTTAGCAAATTATTTTTGGCCAAAACACATAAATTTCACAGCATATTCAAAACTACACCGTGTAACAAAAGAAAAATCATTAAATACATATAACATTTATATTCAAATTATCCACTGAAGCCGATCTAATTTAGCTAATATGGAGAAACGATTCAATTTTTTGCACATAACTATTCGCAGGACATTATTCACAGATTATCCGTTGTTGCGGATAAAATTCGGATAATATGGATACTTTAAAAAACTCTTTTAGAAACTATTTTTTGAAACGGACAAAATTCTAATAACATGGAAATGCGATTAAAGCAAGTAGAAACGAAGAAGGAAGCTCGGATAATATGGCTTTATATTTAATTTCTGTTAATATGATCAACTGTTGAAACGGATAAACTTCAGAGAATATGGTAAACGATTAAAATTTTATCCGAAACTATACGCATAATATTATGCATAGATCATCAGTTGAAACCGATAAAATTCGGATAACATGGAAATGCGTTTAAAGCTTTTACAAAAACGAATAAAGCTGGGATAATATAGATTTTATTTTCGGTTAATATGGATAACCGATACAAAACGTCGCCGAAACTGGGGCAGAGTATTATCCATTGAAACGGATAAACTTTAGACAAAATGGGTGAGAAACTATATCGTTGCTGCGGATAAAAATCAGATAATATGGATAACCGATAAAAAATATTGAAGAAATCAACCTGCATACTTTGTAAACGATGAAATTCGGATAACATGGATATGAGATAAAAACTTTTGCAGAAATTAATAAAGTTCGGATAATATCGATAATTTACTAATACTATAACGTTATATTTAATGTATAAACTAATTTTATATTTTATATGCGGATAAAATTTGGATAATATGGATAACCGATAAAAACTATCGCACACATTTTCTCATAGTTATCTCACAGTTATCCATTGAAACGGATAAAATTCAGACCACATTGTCTAAAAAAATAAACGTTAAAAATTTTAACAGACACTATTCACACAATAAGATTGATATAATACATTATTCATGAGAACGGATACAATTCGGATAAAATGTATGTGCAAATAAGACTCTAGCAAAACTAGATAAAGCGCGGATAATGTGAATAACTTAGTATTTAATGAATATACAGATATTTTATTTATTTTTGGATAACCGAATACTCGAGTTTTTCTATTAGTTACACGGCTATTGAAATATTCAGTGTATAGGGATCAAATATTCGGATTAAATTAAAAAAGCAATATACCAGACATACAAACAAAAATAAAGATATAGAATTTCATTGACTTCTCCTTCTATTCCGTACCCTATACTACTATTTCTTTACACTCGCGTCCAAATTAAAAACTTACCACAGAAATTTCTAAAAATGTGTTAACTAGTGTAACATTTTATTTTTTAATTTTCTATTTCGAGCTAATGACTAGCAAATTTAATTAATTTCGACATTAGCGAAAGTGCGGTTACCAAACAAAACGACTGTCATGTACAATGTGCGAAAGCATTTTCAAAACCTCGAGGCACATTTTGGCACATGAAATTCGTGTGATTATGAATACAAATAAGCGCTCGCATAAATCTTTTATCATTAACTTGTGCGATTAATCAAAGACAATTAAAATTTATTGCAGCAAGAACAATTAAAATAACTCAGTTTAATATTTGGACCATTTGCATAATAAAATGTATTTAATTTTCTCCCCACTTGCTTTCTTTTGCTCTTTTTCTAGGTCATTGAGGAGCGTATTGTCCATATACCCTATGTACCAGCGCAGCCGGAACCTTACAATCAGCCATCGGGACATGAATTAAAGCCGCGTCCGGTGGGTGAAGAGAATGGTGTGATCGTTTTCAATTACAATCCCGTTAGCGCTGTCAATTACGTAAGTTTATAAAAGAGTTTTTTTTTTGTTTTTTGTTTGATTTTATTTACTGACATATGTATGTACAAGTAGTATAACTTTGACAGCCGCGATTAAAAGCCACAATTGTAATTCTAAAATTTTAAATTTCATAAAATATTAAAGGAGATGCTTGTAGTTTGATATTAATTATATTTCTTTAGCTCTATGTGCATTTTCGTTTATAATTTATTTCTATTAAGTATTTGTTTAGTTACAATTTGTTGTATTTGTCTAAATTTTTGAATGTATTTCGAGCAATTTTATTTTTCAGTTTCAAAAAACGTGAACCCCAGCACTTGACATCGGAATTTTCTAATATTTTTTTACTTTTCTCAAGCAAGACTTTCGTCTGAGTTATTATGGAGTTGCGATTTTCATATCCCGAGGTCGTCGAATTCTAAAATTGCTTGCTATTCGAAGCTTTGGTGCTTAACTACTGGCCTGGCGATGCCCTTCCATTTATATATGATAAATCTTCTCCAGCAGCAGATTGAAGAAGGGAAACCTCCTCGTCTGAAACCTCACTTGGTTTCGAACGGCTCGGAGAGGTCCTTTCAGTTCTTTTTCATGCAGTCAAAAGCGGCTTTAAAATCGACGAAGATCTTCCTTTCATGGGGTTTTTTTGAGATTTGGCGCATAGTGAATATCTCGTCAGTTGTTGATTTTCCTGGCCTGAAGCCACACTGATAAGATCCAATCAGCTTTAATCTTTCACACAGTACGATCGATAGAACCTCATATGCGATGTTGAAGAGGCTTATCCCACGGTAGTTGGCGCAGATTGTGGGTCTTCCATTGCGTGGATTGGGCAGAGCGAACTTACCTTCGTTCGACTATATTCTACAAAACGCTGATATATGCTTCTTATCAGCTCATCGCCGCCGTGTTTGATTAGCTCGGCCGGCAATTCATTGGCTCCCGCCATTTTGTTGTTCTTTAGATGGGTAATTGCTGCATCTGCTCCATCGTCATCGATTGGGGAGTCGGGTTCACCATCTCTGTCCTTGAGCAGGCTGGAGAAGTTTTCCTTCCATAATTGCAGTATTATCTAGGCATCGGTAACTAGATCACCTCTGGGGGTTCTACAAGAGTACGCTACGGTTTTCAAACCTTCTGTTAGTCGTCACATCTTTTCCTAGAATTTTCGAGCATTTCCCCAGTCGGCCAGCTTATTCGTCACTCATTTCGACATCTCTCTTGTTTTGTCTGCAAATACTTCTCGCTTTCTCTACAACTATATGTATCTATCCCGCTCGTGTTGTGGTCGACCGCAACATTGCGAGGTAGGCTATCCGCACATCTAAAACACTGGAGACGTGTCTTCCGCCTATCCCAACATGATCGATCTGTTTGGTGACTTTTCGATCCGGAGATAGGCAGATTGCATAAGTTGATGAATTTTCCTCCACTGGAATCTAGTGGTATAGAGTGGTACTGGCGAAGTCAATCAACCTCAATCCTTTTGGGGAAGTTTCACGTAGGTATAAACGGAAATTCGAAGAAAACAACTTGGGTTGTTAAGGAAAATCTCGAAATACTTGAATCTGTAAGGGTAAACTAGTTAATCCACGGCGATAGAAGGTTACAAACTATTGTTTAGACTTTTTAGTAAACTTTTCCCTCACCTTAAAGGCTCTTGTTGAGCTTGATCGCCCTTTTTTGTGACGCTCGATTACTAAGTGGATAACTGTGGAACTTGCAAAGCATAAAGGCGTATAAAAGAAACAAAATTAATATATTTTGCAATCAATTTAATTAACAGCCATTTTTCAAACAGCATGAACTTCAACTGCCTACGCTTTTTTATGCATGGTCTTTCACGTATTGCCGCCTATGACTCAAGACTAAGCAGACACCCGAGCAAATTCTGGTTCTACGACAATACAGAGGCCTTATTATTGGACCAACTGTAGACGACATGACTTCTAAGGCACTTGTAATACTAATTAAGATCTTATTTAAGTCTTAAGAATCAAGCCGAGCAAACATTCGAATCGGCTGGGAACAATCGACTACTCCTATTTCACGAATTATTCCTCAAGCAGGCCGAACTCTTCCAAGTTATATGTCTTAACGGCTCATTACAAATACATATGAACGATGGTGACGCATGTGGCGCCAAAAGCTGATTGTGACAGTGGCAACAGCTGCTGCTAATTAGTCAACGGTTCAATAAACTGTAACGGCGCGCGGCAAATATGGCGCGAAAAATCTATTAAATAATTGGGCGCCCATTCAAAATGTGTAAGCGTGTGTGTGTGTGTTTGTTGCAATTGAATTTGAACGCGTGCAAATGCTGGCACCTGCAGTTGTATGCGTGTGTCTGTCTGTCTGTGTGCGGACGTTAAGCAACCGCAAATTGTTCAAAACTTTCTGGCGTTTTGCAGTTGACTAGGCAAAAGGAGAGGCAAAAACAACAGCAACATGCAATTATAACTCACCATAAAGTATTTGTATGTATGTATGGGTGTGTGTGTGCAGTTCAATGTGTTCACGCTTGACTGGCCGCAATATGCTAAATGAAATTTGTAGCGGGGCGTGGCGGGCATTTGTCGAAAATTTAATTACTCGCAAAAATAAAATCGAATTGTGTGCTGCCGTTGTGGCCATTGTTGTTGTTGTTATTGATGAAAAGTTTGGCAGCGCACGGGCGGCCAGCAAGAACAATAGCAATGCCGAGTGGCGGCCAATCAAATGAACAGTTAGCACATCCATTGTCGAAGGGAATCAATTGTGAATGAGCGCAACAACAACAACGACGCAATTTCACACGATAACTGAATGTAATGAAATTAAAATGAATTAAATTTAAATGAAATTAAGCGCGCATGAATTGTGCGAACAAATAGAGTGGCTTTTGCGCCGATGTTGACGGCGTCATTGCGCTGGGATGGCGGGGACAAGTGGTGGCATCGACTGTTGCTGTTGCTGTTGTTGCACGGATCTGTCATTGCCATTGTCAATGGCATTACGAGGCGATGTGGCAGGTGTTTGTTTATACAGGTATTTGAGTATATATATATATATATACATATATATATATATTTATATATTACACATACATACATTTGTATATATATGTATACATACATTTGCTTGTGCTGCTGTAGACAGCCAGCATCGCACGTCATCGTCTGTTTGGCTTACTGACCACTGTGACCTAACTCAACCAATGACGTCACTGCTGCTGTCGCCTGTTTTGTCTGACCGTGCAGCTCTTTGCTGTGCTGCTCATCGCCGCCAGAAATTACACAATTTAAATTGTTTCTTTTGCATTTGTAATCATTTGTAAATATTCCTCGGGCCGCTGGCGTTAATGAACTTCTTTGCTTCCGTTTGCCAATATTTTTTTTTCAATTTTTATACCCTTGCAACATGTTGCTACAGAGTATTATAGTTTAATTCACCTAACGGTTTTACGTGTCACCTAAAACTATGCGAGATAAGTATAGGGTTATGTAATGGGTTTTCAGTACGGTCGCTACTTAAGTAGACCGATAGGGACAGCAAAAGACGCCATATTTTTCCCCGCTCTTTTGACATTTCTCTTCAGTAAAGTTTGCCATTTCATCGTGGAAAGATATACGATTCAACAAGGAATCGAAATTATTAAAATTTACTACCGAAATTCGGAGTGGCTTCAACTTGTGGTAGGCCAAATTATGGTCCTCATAATCGTCCTGTCAGACCAACAATTGAGCGCCTAGTGGAAAAATTTTAATCCACAGACATAGTACATAAGGTTCCCATGTTAGTGAGACTAAGAAGTGCCCATTGTGTCGAGAATAATACTGCCGCTAGCGCACCAATTGAGGAAGATCCAAATCACACGTCGTTCTCAAGCGTTGGGCATCTCTGTGACGTCGTTGTGGCGATTATTGCGAAAACATCATGGCCTACTCTTTACAAGATCAAATTGACGAAATAACTGACGTCCCTTGACTACCAGAATCATCGTATGTCTGTGAATTGGGCTGAGCAACAACTTGAAAATTATCCGGATTTTCATCGAAAAATCATCTTCAGTGATGAGCCTCTTGAATGGCTTCGTCAATACGCAAAATATGCGGTTTTGGTTAGGCAGCAAACGACACGTACTCTATAGTTACGAGTACCATTGCTTCCCGAAAAATTGCACGTTTTTATGGTTTATGAACCGGCGACGTACTTCTTCAAGACCGACGTGTTACTATGAATGGGAATCGCTACCGCTCAATGATAACCATATAATTTTGGCACGAATTGGATTACAAGGACTTGGACAATATGTGGTTCCAACAGGACGGAAGCCACATAGCGAATGTCACAATTGCTTTGTTGAAAATCAAGTTTGGTGAACGTGTTATCTCACGAAATGACCCAGTCAATTGGCCGCCTCGGTCGTGGTCGTGCGATTTGACGTCGTTAGACTATTTTCTTTGGGGTTATGTCAAGTCTATGGTCTATGCCAACAAACCAGCGACGATTTCTGAACTTCGTACGAATATCGAACGTGAAATTGTAGCAGTATCGGCGATTTATGCTTGAAAACCGTCGAAAATTGAGTTCAGCGTCTGGACTTTTGCAAGCGTGCCCATGGTGGTCATGATAAAGAAATCGAGTTTCATAGTTAATGGTATGAAATGTACTTTCACAGGAACGAAGAATTTGATTTTATTAAAAAAAAAAAAAATTTGTAGCGCCCATAACTCGAATTTCTATAATTCGAAGTACTCCATAACTCGAACTCTTGCATTCGCAATAGAAATCAAATTTCATACAAATTTTCTTCCATCACTCGAAGTCTCTCTAACTCGAAGTTTGTTTGTGGATTATGATGATTCGAGTTAGGGAAGTTCAACTGTAAAAATAATTGCTTGGGATTCGATCTTCTGGTGGACGTTTTACACCTTGAAGAATTTTCTTGGCTTTGATTCTTGCATGTTGCAAGAGTATAAAATGTTAGGTTGCACCCGAACTTAGCGTTTCCTTACTTGTTCTTCTCATTCTTATTCTTCTTGGCAATTTTTCGCGTTCACGCCTTCGACTGTCTGCTTGTCTACAATGCAAAGGTGACTTGCTCGGTATTCACTTCCTACACGTTTAAAGAAAGCAAAAGTGTTTTGGGAAATTTTTTGCTATTTTGTGACGGAGGAGGTGAAGAGGCAGTCTATGTCGTCGCTAGTTCAAGTACGCCAAATGTTGCAAAAGACGGCAATACTAAAAACAAAAAAATCGCAATTTTTAATTTATTGAGACACGGTAAGGTGAAGCATGATCAGCTGAGACCTAGCCAAGGTGAGGCTGAAAAATCTGTGTTTCTTTGTGTACCGATTTGGTCATTAGCATACATTTGTGTTCTATAAAAATGTATAGGTTTGCTCGTGGTTCCAAATATTTCTTTATATACCTCGGCCTTCGATAATAGCCTTTTGGCACAGGAGTTAGTTAACCAAAGACCGACCCTTGCTCGATTAAAGCGCTAATTCAACCCAATTTAACCGATTTAGAAAATAAAACTTTTATTTTACTACTTTTACTACTTAAAGGTATTTTAATCGAGTTGAAACTGAGAAAAAACTCGGCGGGTTGTTGTCCACACTGAAAATTTGGTTGTATTTAACTCTGCTGGTTGTTGTCTAGGCTGCAAATTTTGTTGTGTTTAGCTTTGCTGGTTGTCGTCTAGGCTGTAAATTCGGTTGTGTACATTGATAATATTCTTAGCTCAAATTAAAGGTTCAAAAAGTATTTTTGGGAACCCCAACAACTGTTTTGAGTTGAGTTGGTTTGTGGATATTAGAATGCTGAGATTTTATTTTTATTATCTAAATTTTCTTGAAGATTTTGCCCTACATTTGAACTATTCACAATTATTTTAGAAATTTATTTATCATTTTTTATTTTTATACTTTATCATAAATTCCTTAACTTATAATTTATTTTATATATTTTTTTTATTTTGCTTTTTTATGCACCAAAAATAACTGCACTGAATACCACAAAACGCACAGAAGAAAAAGTCTAAAGCACAAAATTCGTCAAGCGACTCGGATATATCGTCTTCGGAGTCACGTGGCTCTTCGCCCGATCGCAGTACACCCGATCGTCGTAAGTTAAAAATGAAAAATTCATTCACGAAGCTATTGGCGAGCATGGAAAGACGATCGTCGAGCAATTCCTATGACGAATATGATGAAGACGACGATGAGAATGATAATGATGATGCGGACGATGACAACGATGAGGAGAATGAAGTGAAGGACATAGCCAAGACATTAACCAATGTCATCGAGGAAAAGGCGGAGGATGATGACATCGATGATATTTGGGCTAGCAAATCGCCAGAGTATCAGCCAGCCACGCCCACTTATATTAAAAGTCAATTTGGCAAAGACTTATCAGCCATTAAGGGTAAAGCTAAATTTCCCGAAGATGTGCCACTACCAAGCATACCGACGCGTCCGATCGCACCGGTAAAATTAACTGAAAGCAAACCTAACGCACTTAGCAAGCCGCCAGGCGATTTAGGTTCTCAAATAACTAAGACTAGTGATAGTAGTAGCGGTAGTAGTAGTAGTAGTAGCTTAAGCAGTGACATTGATATTGAGGCGAATTTTAACGAAGCCGAGGACGATGATGATGATGACGGTAGCAAGACATTGCGTGAGACGGTAACCGCGACGAATATGAACTCGCAACAAGCGGCGGTAAAATCGAAAGAGCAAAATTCAAAATCATTAAACAAGCAGTTGGCGGAAATATTGGCACACAATCAGGTTTTCAAACCGAACTCGAATACGTCCAGTAGAAACGGTTCGCAGTTGCAGAGTGTAGACTTAAATGTGAATTATGATTTCAGAAGCAAAAATACTATACATACAGAAAATCAATATAACAGTTATGTTCCAAATAGAGATAATGAACTTGTCTATTCTGATTCATTATATGACATTCAGTTTAGTCGCTCAGCGGTTGGTGGCTCCAAGATACTGATGAATTGTCATCCCTGCAGCGCGGAGGAATATGACGGTTTGGAGTTCGAGTCACGTTTCGAGTCGGGCAATCTGGCGAAGGCGGTGATGATTACACAAACCTACTATGAGCTGCACTTGCGTTCGGATTTGTATACGAGCCGTTCGAAGCAATGGTTCTACTTTCGTGTGCGTCGTACGAGAAAGAATGTTATTTACAGGTAAGTGAGGTTATGCCGCAGGTTGAGAAAAAAAAGCTTGCATGTAACAGCAGCCATATTTATACTTAACGGTCCGATGGTTTTACAATTAGTTTGAAAAAGGAAGATTTCACCAAACACCGAGTTAAAATTTAAAGCTTTAGACGAAATCATAGAAACTTTTCAAATATCACAAATTGTTTTAAAGGAATATTTCTGCTCCCTTGAGTTACTTTCCAAGATTTTTCCTAATCATGTAATCTTACATGGTTCAGAACTCGTTGAAGCGAGATCTCAATCTAAGAACCATCTCAGACATTGAACTAAGTCAGTTAAGTAAGTAAGTATTCATTGTTTTGGGGCAATCCAAATTCGTATACGGGACTTTAAGCTTATTAATTCATTTCGGATCTAAAAAGCAATATTATAGAACCTCGATCCAATATTGAATCCTAAGAACTAATTATTTTACAACAAAAATCATCAGGTAACTCTCAAATTGGATCAACTGACATGAGAGTGTATTGATCGTCGATTTTGGTGCTTCATTCCTGGTGAGATGGATCGAAGGGAGGAACATTTCGTTAATAATAGTGATCTCTACATTTAGAGAAATTTTTTCGGTTTTCCTCTAAACGGTTTAAAGTATAAAAGCAGTGAGAAGTAATTTTCTTAACGAGTTAATCCTAGCACCGAACGCGTGGAGATTCTCTGAGATTGAGATCATGTTCCAGCTCACAAGCGTTGATTAGTTATGAAGCTCTAAAGTAGTCGATAATTCCATATATTTTTTTGCATAACTAAGAGCTCCAGAAAGTAATTCCGAACAACTTAGTAGTCCCTCCCGTAAACATAACTTAAACCTGAGGTTCCTACAAGTTTAAGGCAGGCTCCGAGTGACTGCTTCATATTTATGAAAAAACTTATGAGGAATTTTGGCTTTAACTACATAGAAAAAAGGGCTGACAAAAAGCAGGCTTCATAATCTCAAACTTACCGATCCAAACGAGCTTAGATCTCCAAAAAAAACCGCACTTGGCCGGATAAAATCGGGGTCAATTTCGGTAACGTAGAACCGGCTGTCGTGGGAAATGTGTCCGCATGACTCTAACCACCTCTTTGCATGCTCAACTAACCCAACACATCTGACATCCCTCTCCCTATGGTCCAACATCGTCGAAACCGCACGTTTCCTGGGCCTACGGATGGATAACCTCGATCACAAGTTATCTGAACTTTACCACGCTAACAGGAACTAGATAACCGGTTAAACAACAACAGGAGGCTTCATAATTTTTAGGATTTCGGAATGAAAGTTACGAACTTAACAGACTCTTCTGTGTTAAAAATAAATAAGAGACTTTTTAAATTATTTTTTTTTGTCACTGGGATTTGAAGCCACGACTTCCGAGTTACCGCCAATTGGAGATACCAAGTGCCTCTGCACCATATAGCAGGCCGAGAATAATAAGAATTTGGTCTTTGTTCGTCGAGACAGGGCTTTCTTTTATCCGAGGCTGTTGTTTCTTTTTTATTGTAGGCGTTTTTTACGTGGCGGCTCCCACACCCAGCGCACAACCCTGTGGAGGGATGTTTCGCCCTCTCACTTTAGCTCGCCCTCAAACGAATGTTCTTTGGCTACTCAGAAGATACTTGGTCTAAGAACGGAAGTCGTGGGCTGCTTGAGCCATATTTAGAAAAATCGTTTCTGGCCACTCCCAAGTGAATGGCGCTCAGAGAGCTTTCCTCCCTTGCGTGAGCTTCTACACATGACTTCATCCTCCCCGCAAAGGAGTCTTCTAGCTTTCCGAAATGAAAACTGTTCACTTCCAAATAGAAAATTTAAACAATCTGCTGATTTGCCACATTCGTTCACTTTAGATTTTCAACTCAAAGAAGATCGAAATGACGTTAAATTTCAGGTATCACAAATCTCGCACACGAAGTTAACATACAAACTATATATTTACAAGTGTCAGTTTTCATAGATTACCAACATCACTTGAAATTCGACAGCATTGAAAACCATTAGGAATCAATTTTCAACCATTTTCCACTCATCCTTTGATTGGAACTCGCACAGATCATACATATTCCACAACCATGCATGCACCCATATCACACCCATCAAGGCCGCACACATACAACCCATAGCACTGCTCCAATTTTCCACTGGTCAACGCCAACTAATTTGCAAAAAAAAATGTTTTTTCATTTCATTTCCGCTTTCAAATTGCTTCGTTCATGTTGCACACACGCCAACGATGCCTGCTGACGATGCTGCAACGTGTCTCTGGCGCCCTCGCCACTCACGCCACCGTGTGCAACTGTGCAACATGCAAACGGTTAACACGACACAACATGCATAACGGACCATCATCGGCATGACGCAAAAGGTTCTCCATCGTCAACCTGGTGAAATCGGATAGCCTGTACAACGATGGCATGCGCCCGCTCATGTATTCGACCATCAGCGCCAAGCAGATAAACGAGGGCTGGAGGCGTTGTGGCACAAATATCGCCTACTATCGCAATGATGATGAGTGAGTTTATTATGATGGCAGACGAAGCCGCTGCCAAGCAGACACTCAGCGCCATATTTATGTATATGTATGTATGCATACAGATATGTAGATGTGTGTGAGTGTGTTGGAGGCATTTCAAATGAAAATTCCAATTATAGTCCATTTTTCATGGCAATGCCTTGTAATCTCACGTGAATGTGTTGATTTAAATTTCCCACATCCTCACTCTCTTCCTCTTTCTCTCTCTGATTCGCTTTGCAGCACACCATCCGAGGAGGAGGACGAGAACAGCTCCTACACGTTAACGTTTAATATTGAATTTAAACACGACAACGATACGGTGTACTTCGCACACAGCTATCCGTACACCTACAGTGACTTGCAGGTGAGTGCAACAAATACACAAACACACATGAGCAGCCGTGTAAATATGAAAGTGTGTGGACACTCGAGACCCTCATTGGCCTCTTAAGGACCTTTGGGTTGCCTTCGAGTGCGGCCAATTCGTATTTGTGTCTGTGTGTGTGTGCGAGTTAATTAATAAAGCCAGACAATCATCATTTTAATACTCAATTTTCACATGTCACGGTTAATTCTTTTTTGCAGGATTATCTGATGACTATACAAAAGGATCCTGTCAAATCGAAATTTTGTAAATTAAGGCTTCTGTGTCGCTCGCTTGCGGGTAATAATGTGTATTATTTAACGGTGACAGCGCCGGTGGCGGATGAGGAAGCGATGAGGGTGAGTAAGGTTGCCATATATGTACATATGTATGTTGTAGATATATTACAAAAAAAAAAGTTTAGTAAGTACATACATATGTATGTTAAATATTTTCGTAAAAAGGGTTGCCACCTGTCAAAAAATTTTTATTATACAAAATTATAAAATAAATAAGATAAAAAAGACAGTAATATGAGCTTACAGTCCGAATTTTTTAGAAGGGTTGCCACCTTTTTTCAAATATTTTAATTGAACAAATTTTAAAATAATTATTATAAAATGGGCAACCAACTAAATATGTAAAATATTTTCGTAAAAAGGGTTGCCACCTGTTAAAATTTTACCGAAGAAATTAAATGATAATGAAACAGAACAGTATGAGCTTACCGTGTACTTTTTCTTTTTTGAAAGGGTTGCCACCTTTTCACATATTGCAATTGAAAACAAAAAACGTTTGAATATATATTTTTATTTTAAAGGCGACGCCTTTTTTGAATTCAGTTGACAAAATAATTAAAAAATATATATGTACATATATTATTGGAAAGAAGCTAGGTTTATTAAGGATTTATTTCGGAGAAACACGCAAATATTTTATTTTTCCTTGTTGAAAAGTAATTCTTTGACTATCAATAACAGGGATAGGAAGTTTAAATTACGGCGGTAAGTAGTTAAAAAATGTGTAGAAAAAAATAAAAAATAATAATAAAAAAGAATTCTAAAAAAGTAGTTTAAATACGTACAAAAGCGGCTTCGAAAATTAAAAATTTTTTAAGTCAAAAATTATAGGGAGTTAAAAATATAGATATTCGAATATCAATAATTTATCCAATAGAACTTAGGAAAAATATATAAATTGAGATGTATCCTAAATATATTACGGTATTATTATTAGACACCAAACCACAAAAAAACGTTCCTTCTTCGTCTTTATTGGTGTAGACACCGCTTACGCGATTATAATCGAACATCTTACGTATTTAAAAAAATTTGAAAATGAATACTTTATTATTTTTACACAAACAATAGTTTGAAAACGAGCTTGTTAAATTTTTAAATCATAGTGATAAATAATAACCGGAAACACGATTGTTGAACGAACCCATATATCCGGTTTAGTACTCAAGCATCTATTAAACCAATACCTATACCGATTTCGAAATATTTGGATACTCGAAAAGCTCTCAATAAATCTGGAATTTGAATTCGCACGGTTAAGCAAAGATGCGCGAAAAGACGTAAACAGGTATTTTTTTGAAAAAAGTTTAGCTTTATCGTGGCGAGTCGAGCAAGAACACGTTTCATACCCAAAATATCTACTAAAATCATTCGAACAGACTCGCGAGACTCTAACACTTGCCTGACGATTTTCAAGCACTATATCCTTTACTCGTTTAATGTTTTCGTCAGTTGAAGAGGTCGAAGGTCGTCCAGAACGAGGCACGTCCTCAACATTTTCTCGATCGCAACGCATTGCTGAAGTGTACCGACTTAAGCAGCTGCTGTAAAGAAACTGGTGACAGATCGCGCTTATACTATTTGGCAAAGTAATTAAGGACAGTTGTACCAACTCAGCAAAATACAATTTCCGAGTACTTTTTTGTCACAATATAGTACAAGATTGCCATATAACTTTTTCTATAGGAGCCGTAGTTTTTTCGGGTGTTTAACCTTTAGAAATTCAATCACTTCCCTGCCCTTTCTCTTTCCGACCTCCGATCGCCCTCAAATTATTTTTCTTTTCCGTCTCATCGTTTACGAATTTTCATCTGTTTATTTTCCACAAATGAAAAAGGAACTAACTCATTCGAAAAGCTAATCAAAATAAAGATACAAACCCAAGGATACCCAAGCAATTTATTAATAATATATTTATGTTGTCTCACAGCAAGTCTCTTTCTTATTGCTCCATTAAGTCATTTTGCAATCTTTCTCCTTCTGACCATCAATAATCTTCGTCCATTGTGTGCTATAAATTCTGTTTTTATTGTTTTCTGCATGAAAGCAAGAAGAAGCACTAGAATAGCGAAGCGCAGTAGAAATTACCGCTATTATTTATGCAAAAGAATGAAATTAAATGTGCTGAAAATTAAATGCTAAAATTTATAGCTTTTAAAGTATTTGACGACGGAAAATGTTGCACATGAATTTTTTATGTCACTGTAAATACGAACCTTGTACAAATAGCACAATATACATATGTAGGTATATATAAAATACATATCCATATAATCGCTACAAATATAGGCTCTTTTATCAAAAGCTTACACGCCGCTGCTTCTAAGCTCAAAAATTAGTAGATATACATAGCTTACTTAATTCTTTATACATATATATGTACATATGTACACCTAAGTGTGCGGTTGAAGTCTCTTGGAGAACATAAACGCTGACTAAAGCTGATTCTGCTGCAATGAGCTCATACATAATCCTCGATTAGCAACGTAATGACTTCCGGTCCCATGTTGCAACTTGCTATTTGCCTGCTTCAAGAGCTTTCGGCATACGGCATACGACTGTGCCACATGCAGAGGCATGCAAAATTGTTTGAGCAATCAGCAGGTAGCTGAATTCTCAGTAATTTTCGTCTATAAGTATGTGTATATATATCTGTCCATACATATGTTTGTATGTATATACAACACGTGAAAGCAAATTACATTAGCATGCAGTAATCGCATTGAAGTAGTTTATTAAGCATGCTTTTGATATACTATTGATGATCCTTATGTACTTTTGATTATGAGTCATTATCTAAACATTCCCACAAGGATACGCTGTATCAAATTTACATGCAATTTTATTAATTCATTTGAGTTATGTTATTTGAGCAGCAGGAAATCGCCGAACACAGCACCGACGGTGCTTTAATTTATGTGAATTATTTGCTACGGAATTTATGTGGAAAATTGCTACAAGCACAGTTATGCTTAAGATTTGATTAAATATTTGGAACTCTTAGAGGAGAAGGTTGGTGAAGAGCTTGTCTGTGAATTAAAGCAATTTGTATGATATTTGAGAAATTTTTGTAAAGTATTTTGGTAGCTCAAAGCATGCGACTTTAGTTCTCTAGAATTAGAAAATTTAAATGATTATTGATCGGTTGGCATAGCAGCAGTTGCTATCTTCGATTCCCCAATTCTCCAGTCGCTATATTTGAGTTCTGCTCTCTTGTCTACAAATTTGGCAAAAACAGAGTTTTACAGTTGGATTCAACACAAGAGGGTATCTGGTTCTGTAAAACTATAACCCTAGCTCTGAATTATAACAGCTGTTTGTTCGATTCACCACTTCTTTGGCACCTTTCGAACCAACTAACCAACAAAAAGTGTTAAAAATGAATTCACTCTCTCTAATTAGGTAGAATACCGTACTGATTATGTCAATCATTTAATTTATACCAGCTGTCTGTTCGATTTATCACTCTTTTGCTCGCAATTTTTTAGCTCTACTCTGTTGTGAAAACATTTACGAATGAAAGCAACCACAAATTCTGCTACTAATTCAGAGAGTTTATACCAATCTATTTTAATTATACCAGTTGTTTGTTCGATTCGTTACAATGCAAAGCTCGGCAAATCTGAGTCTGATTGAGAATTTTGGTATTATAAATTAAAGTCGATAAACGAGGCTTTTAGTACATTCACTTCAAAATAAATCGAGAGCTATTCGAGAGCTATCCAAGTTTTTTAAACTCAACAAAAAACTCAATTTCCTCTCAAAACAAGCTTAGTTTTCTAATAGGTTTTTAATTGGTTAAATGAGTTACTTCCGAGCCAAAATTATCATTGACAGACGTGTTTACAAAAAACTGGAAATTTTTGGTGTTGTCATTGTAATTGAAGAAAGGAGGATGGAGTCATGTGAAGAAGATCAAGCAAGTGAGGAAAGTTCTCCGAGTACCATTCACTAGGGAATAGCCAGAAACGATACTTTTACACGTGGCTCAAGGCTCACGACTTCCGACTTCGTTTGAAAACAAATGAGGTTTGACCACGTTAAAAACATCCTTAATGAAAAGGAAACAAAGGCCTCGGACGAGCGACCCCTCTTTTGATGACACGACCATGGCAAACTTATTAAGGATTACGATTTGAGGGCATGCACCTGGAAAATCCGGTCCCTTAGTTGGGAAGGTACCCAGATGATTGATGTCCTCGTAAAAATAAAGGCTGACATCGTGGCTGTCCAAGAAGTGCGATAGACGAGACAAGGACTGAGAACAGTAGGTCTTTGTGGCATTTACTACAGTGACCTTATAAAAGAGTGGAAATTCGGTGTGGCATTCGTGGTGGAAGAGAGACTCCGTCGTCGAGTCCTGGTATTCAACCCGGTGGATGAACGTCTAGCCACAATCCAAATCAAAGCGAAGTTCTTCAACTTATCGCTATTTTGCGCCCACGCCCCGACCACGGATGCCTTCTATGAACGCTTGGAGCGCACCTATGAGAACAGCAGAACAGATGTTGCGAGTTTCGACAGAAAGGTTTTGCGAAAAATTTATGGTCCTCTTCGCATTGGCCATGGCGAATATCGCATTCGATGGAACGATGTATGAGACATACGACGACATGGACATAGTTCAGGGAATTAAAAGACAGCGGCAACACTGTCATGTCGTCCGAATGGATAAAAATAATGCAACTTAGAAAGTCTTCGACGCAGTACACGCCAGGGAAAGCAAAAAATGAGGAAGATCTGCACTCTGGAAAGACCAGGGAAGAAGGACCTGGCTACACTTGGAACCTCCAATTGGTGCCAAGTAGCAAAAAGGAAGAACGACTGGCTTTCTGTTGTAAACTCCGCTATAAATGCATAAGCCGTGTCTACGCCAATAAAGAAGAAGAAGAATTGAAGAAAAAAATGCTTCGGTCAAGACCTTGTAAATGATATCTCAAACGAATGATTAAGTTGAGTAGTCCTTGAGAAATCTTGTTTAAAGTTTTAAGTGACTATATGGCTGATATAGAGCGCTTTGAAATTCCTGTAACCGCTTAAGGCATATTTTTAATCTTGAATTTAATATTTTTAATGGCAATCCAAATCACAGTGCGGTTTTCACGAAGTGTTAAAAATTTTTAAACATTTATTTCTATCAAAATATGATTCATTATTAATTTTTTTAATTGAGAGCTTTGTTTCAAGAAATAAATATAAATAGTTTTCAAATTCATTACAAAATAAAGCAAAATTTTCAATCATAAAAAATTTATTCCAAATTTAAAAAGTTATTATTAAAAAATTTTATTTGCTTTACATTTGCAGAAAAAGAAAGCAATCGTTGTCTCAGCGCGTGTACATCCCAGCGAAACGCCCGCCTCGTGGATGATGAAGGGCCTCATGGATTTCATCACCGGCGACACTTTGGCTGCCAAAAGACTACGCCATCGCTTCATTTTCAAACTGATACCAATGCTCAATCCGGATGGGGTGATTGTGGGCAATACGCGTAACTCGTTGACGGGCAAGGATCTGAATCGCCAATATCGCACCGTTATACGGGAAACATACCCCTCCATTTGGTATACAAAAGCCATGGTTAAAAGGTAAATTACTTTGGCCCACGCATAGATAACGGCAAAAATGCTTATATATTTTTCGAAACTAAAGATTTTATTTTCTCTTCTTTTCTCTTTCTCGAATATTTTACGCTTGCCACCCGCGTCGGACCGCAGACTGATTGATGAATACAAAGTTGTCTTGTACTGTGATATGCACGCCCATTCGCGCAAGCACAATATTTTCGTTTATGGCTGTGAGAATAAGCGGAATCCCGAAAAGAAGCTAACGGAACAAGTATTTCCGTTAATGTTGCACAAGAATGTGGCCGATAAGGTGGGTAGACGGCGGGGCGGGGTAAACGAAAATTGTAGCTTAATAAATTCTGCCCACACCAAAAGCTACATACACACACACAAGCTTGGTGGTGCTGATAGAAATGCCGTTAGCTTACTTTTTCGTTGAGCTCATTTTATTTTAGCTTTTAACAAAGCATAACCCAGTTTAAGACTCCGCCACATTATATTTTTTGTTGCCACATTTTGCGTGCTTTTTTTCTGTTTGTTTGTGCTACTTTTCTCTTCGCCTTTTACTCTTTTGCTCATTACATCATCATGTTTTTAATCTGCTTTTCGTGTCTACCTTTTTGCAGTTCTCCTTTGAAAGCTGTAAATTTAAGGTGCAACGCAGTAAAGAGGGCACCGGCCGCATTGTGGTTTGGATGCTGGGCATCACAAACAGTTATACGATTGAGGCATCGTTTGGCGGCTCATCGCTGGGCTCACGCAAGGGTACACACTTTCATACGGCGGTAAGTAGTTACAAAAATGTGTAGAAAAAAATTAAAAAAAATAAAAAAGCTTAAAAAAGTATTTGAAATGTTCACAAAAGCGAATTCGAAAATTAAAATTATTTTAAGCCAAAAATTATGGCTAAACTATTTAGCAACTTAAGGCTGAGTGAATCTGTTTAAGATTATTTTTTATTAATTAAATTTCAATAGAACAAATTATTGTAAATTGTGAAAGCTTTTCATTGAAGTTGACTTTTTGGCTCAGCGCGCCTAAATGTAGGCAACAAAATAGTTCATGTTTCAATTTTTGGCTCGGAGCTTCGAATAGATATGATAGCATTCTATAAAATTATGACCTCATTTGCTATACGATTCTTATGCACGCTAACACTACAATCCCCGTATAAATTGCTCAGATCGAACTACTATAACATATAGTTGACATACATACTGACCGATCCAAATCAAGTTTTTGTATGGAAATTTGTTTTATTTGACAAAGGATCTCCGAGAAATTTGGCATGTATTATTGTCCAAGGTAGTTCTACAATCTGCGTAAATTTTTTTCAGATCGGACCACTATAGCATATAGCCACCATACAAACTGACCGATCCAAAACAAGTTTTTGTATGGAAAACTTTTTTATTTGACAAGATATCTTCAGGAAATGTAGCGAAATTTGTTATCCACACCAACACTACAATTTCCGAACAAATTGTTCGGATCGGACCACTATAGCATATAACTGCCATATAAATTGTTCGATCAAAAGCAAAAATGAGATAATTTTATATCCTTTTATGCTATAAGAAATGAACACGTAAAGGGTATTATAGCTTAGGTGCCGCCAAAGTTAATACTTTTTCTTGTCTTTTTGCTCAGCGCGCCAAAATGTAGGCAACGAAATAGATTGTGGTCAAATTTATCAATCATAAAAGTATTATACAGTATTGCACTTCCTCCAATAGTAAACTATTTTTTTATACTTCTTACTAAAAAAAATAAAAAATATTTGTTTTTATCATGAAATCTAAGTTCATGTACCTGCGGTTGGTACACAAAATGAATATGCAAATCTGATTCAAAAGTATGCAGCAAAAGTAATAGATAAACCCAGACATATCGCATGTCGTATGTGTCGTAAATTATATACACAGTCATGTCTGCTAGTAAATTTCAGTTTATTCGCACTCACCTTGTGTTGACCTCGCTGAAAAATAGTAAGAAAATAGAGAAAATATTAATGAATATAACAACCAGCATATTTTAACTAGTAAAATGCAACAACAACAAATATAACAGCATCCACAAAACACATATACACCCAGAAACACACATACATATATAAACAACTAGTAGTCAAGTCGCCCTCATAGTCAAGTGGCGCGCCATGGCGTATGATGAACATTGTGTTACTTGTATACCGACGGCAAGGAACAACAGCGCTGCTTGCTCTATTATTGATAGCGAATTGAGGACCCGATACAACAATAATAACAACAATATTGATAGATAGACAAGTAATAACGGCATGCTAATAAAACGTGTATATCACAATGATAAATAAAAGAAAATTGTAGCCTTTGGCATAAGAAAAACAACAATAGTCGAAGAATAACACAAATTAAAGCAAACAAAAGATTGATGCTTGAGAAAAAGATTAAATTAAATCAACAAAATTTGCTGAAGGGAAATCTCAGGCAACACAAAGTGTGTAAATAGGGGAGCTGGTGTTACATGTATAATGCAATGAATTTGTAAGAAGGCTTACACAAATATGTAAACACATGCACACATACGTATTTATATAACGGTTATAGCAAAGTTTCAGAGAAGCTTAAGAAATTTATATAGAAATAGAGCTTGCTGCTGCTGCAGGGGTGACAAAGAATTCCATCAGCTACATTGCAGCCATCTTGATATGAGTATATATGTGTGTATATGTATATATGTATGTATATATATACGCATGTTTGTATGCTTGTAGACCCTTATGTCATTTCCTTTGTTGCTTGAAATTTGTTGCTGTGGTTATTGGTTTTGCTGATGACAGCAACATGCTTCATAATGTCGCGCAAGTCATGCGGAAATTGATAATAAAAATACTGATAATCATAACGGTATATAATGCGCACAAAACGAAACACACACACACATACGTGTAACAAATAAATGCGTGTGTGGGTTTGAGATGCTTTAGGAGGCTGCTACTTTGGCTTGGCATACTGGTACACAAATAACGGAACTACACAAACGAATGTATATATCTGTATGTATGGATGTTTTCTTATTGAACGACGCCAATACACCACAGGCTTGAGGTTGTAGAAAATGGTGATTATATAACATAAATTATGCATTAAATCACTGGGGTCTTTGAGATAAGCAAGTCAATTAAAGAATTTTTTATCAAATTTACATTGAAATAGTTGAAAAGTATGGCAAGATTTGAAATTTGAACGGTGGCTGAGAACGCTCACTCTAGACAGGGAAAAATAGCATTAATGGCTATAATTGTCTAGAGCTTGATGGGGCTAATCCGGGTAGTTTTAATTTTTATAGATTCCCCAATGAACTAGTCTGCCTAAATCATGGCAATCACTGATGAATTTTATGGAAATTGAATTAAAAAATGACCTTTCTTTGTGAGATACCAGCCTTGAGAAAAACCATGCATACATCATCTGATCAATTATTACCCGGACTGACAATTTTTTCAGATATTTTAACACAAATCGCCTCCAAATATTGAGATCCAGATTCTGAGCTAAAACAAGCATGTCAACACTTAATTCAATTTTCCATGCAACATCTCGACTGGGATGGCCTTCAGTGCCTTCAGCGCGTTTTGGTTGTACTTTAATTTCGGCTCATTTTCAGAGCGTCAGAGTCCTTACGTTTTTTTAAATGTTGATTTTTCAATAAGATGTAATTACGAGAAATTATTATGTAAATTGCACACTCAAGCGTTAGATAAAAAATAATTTTTTGAATTCCGAAATTTCGGGATCGGGTTCCGGGATCCCGAAACTTTTCGGAATTAAAAACAAAATACGATTATGCACATTCTTTCACTAAATAACAAATAATTTTTTATGTCCCGAAAATTCGGGATCGGCATCGGGATCCCGAAATTTTTTGAAACAAAAATTAAAATACGATTATGCACATTACATTATTTTCCTAAATATTTAATAATTTTACAATCCCGAAATTTTGGGATAGATTTTCGGGATCCCA
Source organism: Bactrocera correcta (assembly GCA_027475135.1). Classification (NCBI taxonomy): domain Eukaryota; kingdom Metazoa; phylum Arthropoda; class Insecta; order Diptera; family Tephritidae; genus Bactrocera; species Bactrocera correcta. Next base: position 19,728,627 of record CM050326.1, read on the forward strand.
ACATTTTTTTAAACAAAGAACAAGGTACCATTGTTTACATTTGCTCAATATACATATTGGTTGCATATCTTTGAAAGATTTTTTTTTTATTTAAAAAACTAGTTCAATTTTCAAACTTAGCAGTGGGCCCTCGTATTCTATATACTAGTACCTACTATACATTCATATTTATACTCAAACAAGCATTAATATAAATATATATGTATTTAAGCAGCTGTTGGTAGCGGTCATCTGAGGACATAATCAGCTTACAACACAGTTAAAATATACGATCAAACAAACATACAGACAGACGGAAAACCGCTCGAAAAGTACATATATATGAGCATACGCATAAGAAACGACAGACTAAGCACAAAGAGAAATAGCAAAAGTCAGAATCGCACACAAACAAGCAGACATTTATACTCGTCGAAACATGCATACATATGTATACAGCTACTTTCATTTATACTTAAATACGAATTTGATACTTAGAGAAGCAAGTCAAAAGCAAAGCGACTTAGAACGAAGAGCAGAATGTGCATTTGTGCGTAAAAGTACTAATGGCTTAAGTTTCGCTCTGAACTTGACTGCTTATTTTGGTATTATATACATACATATGTATGTATGTATATACGTATACCAGTATATAAGAGGGAATGAATATTCCCGTGCAGTCCGAAGCCAAAGATGGCAAAGGCAATGTGTGCGTCTAATGGAAAAGTTGCACAAAGTTCTCAAAGTAAAACTGAAAGTAATTAAAGTAAGATATTGTAAGTCCTTTAAAGTATTTGAAATTGCAAACGAGTGTTTTGAACGGCTTAGCAACTTTTTTCGGTTGTTGTATTTGCTGTTGGAATTATGTGCATACAATGTAATTATACTTTTGTGTAGGGATTACTCTACAGTGGTTTGTACAAGGGACTTTTAACTATATTTTATTTTTTAGTTTTTGCTGACGTTCATTTTGATTTTATTTTTATTTAGCTGAAATTTAGGGGTTTTCATATTTTAGAAAGGATTATTAGCTGATGTATTGGAGAAATAACTAAAAGAAATAATATAATGTATACATATGTAAATAAAGTACCTACTAGACATTTTTTTTAATTCGAAATTTCGGGATCTGAGCACTATACTTTCGGGATCCCGAAATTTTTCGGGACTTAACGGGATTAAATTTGTTGGAGAAATTCATCGTTATTATTCACTACTTAAGTTTCGGGATCCCGAAATTATAGTTCCGAAATTTTTAGAAGCCGAAAATGATACGTAACGGCTTTGAAGTTACATATGTCCGAACAATATTATATGATATTTATTGCAAATTCCAAGCTTAGCTTAGCAAATTTTAATGAAGTAACTAATTATATTTGCGCTCTCTTTGCAGGATTACGAGCACATGGGGAAAGCATTTTGCGAAACACTACTCGATTATGGCGATGATACACCGAATAAAGTAAAGAGAATGACAAGACACATGAAACAAATTAAAAGAATAAGAAAACGTGAGAAACGCGAGAAGAAGGCATTGAAATTGAAGAAAATGGCCGAACAGGGATGTATAATCGCTGAGAAACTCGAGGTTAAGCGTACGGGGAAGAGTGTTTCCTAAGAGCGAGAGAGAAACAAATTTATTTTAATGAAATCAGAGACAAAGCCGAAAATATTAGGCTTCTCAGAAGCAATAAAAATATAAATATTAGCAAAATATGTAGAAGATGCATGTTGTTGCTTCCAGTTGGGAAGCTTAGGTATTTCTATAAGTAGAAGAGTTGACGGATGCTGCCAAAGACGTAGTGTATGTGTTCTTTATGTACTATAAAATTTGGTGCGTTTGAGTTATGGATACTTTGTATTTTTGTTTGAATTCAATTTTAAATTTTAGTTTACTTTTTAAATTTAATTTATTTTTAAATTTTAATTATTCTTTAATTTTAATATTTTTTTGTTTTAATGTTTTAATTAATTTTTAAATTTTAATTAATTTTTTGATGTTAAATAATTTTTATTTTAATTAATTTTTAAATTTTAATTAATTTTTAAATTTTAATTGATTTTTAAATTTAGTTCATTTTTAAATTTAAAATAATTTGGATTATTTTTTTAATTTTATTTTATTTCATTTTAAATAATGATTGTGTTCATTAAATATTGAATTTTTAATTATTTTTCACTTAAACTAATTTTTAAATTTTAATTAATTTTTGTTTTAACTAATTTTTAAATTTTAATTAATTTTTGTTTTAATTAATTTTTAAATTTTAATTAATTTTTTGATTTTAAATAATTTTTTAATTTTAATTATTTTTTAAATTTCAATTCATTTTGAAATTTATTTAACTTTTAAATTTTAATTAATTTTTTAATTTTAATTAATTTTTTTTTTTAATAATTAATTTAATTTTAATTAATTTTTAAACCTTAACTAATTTTTTGATTTTTATTAATTTTAAAATTTTTTTAATATTATTTTTGTCTGTTTTTTTGTATTTTTACATGTTTTGCTGTTACCATTGTAGCTTAGCGTAATTATGTTTTGTGGTACATAACCTCCAAAATTCGAATCAGAGAATTTTAGTGTAAAAACAAATTTAGAAGCCGGAAGGTTTTAAAAATCGCGTACAAAAAATTACAAGAAAAGATTTTTAAATCAAATAATTTATTAAATTTTTGTGTGTCATTCATTACTTACAATTTCTCTTGATCTTTGGAGAATAGAATATATATTTTAGTATTTATTTTTGTCTTAGTTTAAAAATTTGTTGATTTTATATAACATCTTACTGCCTTTCTTCTAGATATTCGTCTACTTATAAAATACTTAAAACACGCACGTGTTAAAAACTTCAAGAAAATATAGAAAATAGTAACGGTTTGCATAATTAAATTTTGAAAATAAAATTACCCTTTAAAATATCATACTAAGTCGTCAAAGTAAAAATTGTCAATTTAGGCTACTCTGACCAACTTACAAGTACACCAAACTTGACACCGAATTTTGCCTCGAAAAATAACTTAGAAAGATAATTCGGTAATTTCGTTAGCTTACGGACAGTAGAACTGTCTGGAATCGTAATAAAAACCAAAACACGAAAATTAGGTTAAGTCGACTTAGGCTGCTTTAACATTTTGCCGGAGTTGCGTATTTGCACAATAACTTGATTTTAGAGAAAAAAAAAAATAAATACGCATACACATATGCCAACAACAACAATAATTTTAAACTTTAATACAAAAATAATTATCTTAAATACAACAACAATAATTTTACCATTTAATACAAAAATAATATATCTTAAATACAACAACAACAATTTTACCATTTAATACAAAAATAATATATATTAAATATACGAAGATACGTATATAAATTTTCTACTAACAGCGCAGTATTTAGTAACTTAAGCTCTCAGAAAATGTAATTTCCCGACAAACAATAAATGTTGCTTTCCACTAACTTTGAGCTGCTCGACGGTTATACAAAAACAAATATATACAACAAAAAAAGAAATTTTAATGAAGTTAAAGCTCCGCTTCGTGCCATTTTGATCAATTTTCATATGGAAATGCTCTCTTAGCGCGCTTTCTCTAACAAAGCCTAGCCTTACCTTAAGCTTAAGCATATTTATTTTCATGCAGAAATATTCGTTACACATTCATTTCGTCAAAAGCACATAACTGTAATTTATGCATAGCCTCATATTGCCACCCATACCCCAAACGCACACACACACGCTTTAATAGCGAAATCGAATTTATTTTTCAAATCCTCGGTGTGCAAAGTAAAGTACACAATTACAATCTATAAAGGCAATTTCGCTTGTAAAAACATTTTCTTATTAAATTGCGTTTGTATGTGTGTGTATTTTAGTTATAAAAGTACAATTTATTTAAGTGAAAAATATTTTTTATGAATTTGATTTTATTTATTTAGTTAATTTAGTGATTTCGTTGCAATATCTCTGTATGTACGTTTGTATTTGATTAAGTACGTTTGTATGACGCAGATTTCATTTGTAGCGCCAATTTGTATTAACAAAAGTAAATAATAAATTTTAAGTTTTTATAAAATGAATTTTGTAGTTTTGTGTTTTATTTTTCACATTCATATATTGAGCACTTAGCACAAACGTTGCAAGGTAAATTGTGTAGTGTGTAGTTAGCCTTAGTAAAGTTGGTAATATTGGAAATTTGATATTTCCGAAATTTAGAAAATTTTTCTTTTTGTAACTGAATTTTTAAGGCAGCTAGAAAATTATTTTCTTAAGAAGATCCGAGTTAGTGCCTTGCAGAAGTATGAAAACACAAACCATCTCGTTCTCACAGCAAAAATCATAAAATTGTTCGTGAATTCTTCTTGTGACAGTCAATTAAACCGACAACTACCACAATTAATGGAACTTTTAGACTGACTTCCACAGGCTTTCGTACATTTTGATCTTTTAGCTGGACTAATGATTGCCATTATTCCCACAGCAGCCTTACACTTCGACGGACAAATCACTGGACCCCTGGTAACTGTTAATAGATAATTCTTCATCTTTGTTGGCGTAGACTCCGCTTACGCGGTTATAGCCGAGTTTCCAACAGCGCGGCAGTCATTTTTCTTTTTTACTGTTTGGCGCCAACTGAAAATTACAAGTGGAGCCAGTCCTTCTCCACCTGGTCTTTCCAACGTAATGGAGGTCTTCTTCTTCCTCTGCTTCCTCCGCCAGGTACTACGTCGAATACTCTCAGAGCTGAAGTGTTTGCATCCATCCGGACAACATGACCTAGCCAGCATAGCCGATCTCTCTAAATTCGCTGAACTATACAATGTCGTCGTATATCTCGTATAGCTCATCTGTCTATAGACTGCTGTATTCGCCGTTGCCAATACGCAAAGGACCATTAGTCTTCCGCAGAAACTTTCTCTAAAAACTCGTAACGCCGACTCACCACATGTTGCCATTGTCCATGCCTCTGCACTATATAGCAGGACGGGGCTCATGAGTGACAAGTAGAGTTTGGTCTTTGTTTGTCGAGAGATGACCTTACTTTTCTGTTGCCTACTCAATCCGAAATAGCACCTGTTGGCCAGAGTTATTCTGCTTTGGATTTCGAGGCTGACGTTGTTGTTGTTTGTGTTAAGGCTGGTTTCAAGGTAGACGAAATGATCCCCGAGTTCGAAGTTATGACTGTCAACAAAGAGGCGAGCGTGGGAATCAAACCTTGTTTGGTATCGAACGGCTCGGAGAAAATCTTCCCGATCATGACCAAGCTTTAGGTATTGTTCAACGTCAGTTCCAGGCCTAAAGCCATATTTAATCTTTCACACAGAACGGAAGATCAGAGTCTCTGCAAGACCTTGACTCCCGACGATGGTTTTCAGTAGGTAAGACACTCAACAGTCTGTGCTCCTTCACCCTTCACACTACCGTAATTATTGCCAAAGTACAGATTGGCTAAAAAATTCTCAAATAGCTAGCCGGCAACACATGGGGAAAAGACAAAAATGCGTTGTTGGCAACACATAAGGCAATCGGTACTTAACTACGACGCACTAATTGGTTGGGTGGATGCAGTGAGAGGCAGACGAGGAAACTTCGGACACATCAGAACACTACGTCGACGATATAAGGCAATACACCGACCCAACTTCGGACGCAATTAACTTCAGACATGAATTGACCGACATTAACACCTTAATCGACTCCCTCTCAGTGAATGACGTACTTGGAAACAAACCACCACCCCTTAAAGACGACAAGTTCGAGATACCGCATATTGGTCTTGATACTTTAGTAGATTAAACTTTTTATTATCCAGAATCGACCCTGATATATTAAATATATGTTCAGCGTGCAACGAGTCTCCGTAAGACACTAACCACCTCTTTGCATACCCTGTTTAAACTACACATCTGACACCCCTCTCACTATGGTCCGACCCTGTCGAAAGAGCACATTTCCTGGGCCTACGGTTGGATGATCTCGATGACAACTTATCCAAACCATTCCACCCTAACGGGGACTAGATAACCGTTACTACAACAACAACTACAGGGTTTCCAGCCATGATTAATCCTAAAACAATATAAGAACTTCAAAGTTCACCATGTTAAAGAAGTAAAGGTAACCCACAAACTACTGTTTCCTGCAACAAAATATTGTAAAGTAGTTATTAACTGTTTCGCTTCCCAAACCAAGAAAAATAGTTTCCTTTATTAAAAGAAGAGTGTATTCTAGATATAGACAAGGGAAAATTGTTGATTTTTTCACTCGAAGGACACAGCTTTTATTACATCCGTTGTATCGGTAGACAAAGATATATGTTATGTTCGACTTTCTTTTATTTATTTGACACAATTAAGATTTCTTTTGCACTTTGCACTCTCGATCCTCTTCTCTCTACGCTTACTTGCAACATTTGCTCACGCTTTCTAAAGCTATGCTAGGTTTTACTACGATTTCATCAAAGAAAAAAACACTGTATCTCACAACACACTGTGGAAACTGAGAGACCCAATCGAAATTTTGATATCAACTTTTTAATAAATTTAATTGATTTGCCCAACAACAGGAGCGTTTGCGCCTGAAGATCATCGAGCGGCTCTTGAAAGAAGGTTCGAATGCTGATGAGCCACTAAACATACCGTTATCAGATTATTCGAGGTAAGCACTCCAATAAGAAGTAGAGACAGAAAGTACTCACAGTGATACAAAACTTTCCAAACAATTTAGCGACGAGGGTGGCATCTCTAGTTCCGAGAATGAATGTCGCGGTTCGAGTTTTTCCGATTTGGAGGGACCGTGCTGCGCACTCAGCCGAGCACCGCCATCTACGCCCGAGGCAGAGGCACAACATCGCCGGGTATGTACTCACAACATTTTCACTAGTAAAAGCAGTTATCCGTAGTCAATATCTCCCAACTACCACCCGCTCCTTCTATCCCTCCCCACCAAATGCACAGCACAAATTGACACGAATGCGTCGCGTAATGCGTGAGCTTGATCGCATTTACTTCCAACCGTTATTCCAAAGGAAATTCCGTTGTTTCATCAAAGTGAAACGCAGCAAATCGAAACGCTCCGATAAGAAGAACTCGAAGCGGAAGAGCACGAATAGTTTCGAAATTGCTACAAATTCGCAAATACGTCGTCTGCAGGGTGGCGCTGAGACCGGCGATGGCGTGAATAGAAAAGCGTGTATTTATGAGGAGATTTTCCAAGATGCACACGATGGCACTTCCAATGAAAATGTTTCGATAGCGTCACCGGGTTGCGACTCCGTTACTAATGAATCCGATGAGCGCGCCTTTCTGTCGGCTGAAGGTGAGGATTCGAAACAAGATAATAGAAAAGTGGCGCAGAAGCCGCAAACTTCCAAGAAAAAGATAAAGGAAACTTCGTTGGTGCAGCGGCCGACAGTCTCAAGAAAGCTACGCACGTGGCTGGCGGAAAGAAAAATATTCATCCTCCGCAGAAAGCAAAAGGTAAAAAGAGTTTACAGGTATTATTTCGCGTCAGTTCAACGAGTTAGATAAACAAAAGTCGAAAAAGCTTGACTTTATTCAGTTTTTTGGTTACCAATCTGCATTCCGAAAGTAGTTGATTTATAGCTTGAGTTCTCGGAGCTCAGACAAATTCACAGTAAAGCATCTATTATTGGATTTTAGTCCAGTTTTCGAATAAGACGATGTAAAATTTGTTGAAGCTCCGAAGTTATATCCGAATTATGACTGATTTCGAAATCAGTTCGGGTCAGTAAAAGTTCGAATCCATAATTATACCCTTAACAGGGTAAATTAAGTTTGCCACGAACTTTATAATTCTCAAAAGAAAACGTCGGGGACTCTACAAAGTGTATATATAATCGATCAGCTTGACGAGCTGAGTTGATAAAGCCATCTTCGTCTGTCCGTCTGTATATATGCGAACTATTCTTACTGTTTTTTAGATATCGATCTGAAATTTTGCATACGTCCTTTTCTCACCAAGAAGCTGCTCATTTGCCGGAACCGCCGATATCGGACCACTATAGCATATAGCTACCGTACAAGCTGAATGATCGGAATGAAGTGCTTTCATTAGAAACATTTTTATTTAACGAGATATCTTCACGAAATTTCGCACGGACCATTATCTAAGGCATTAATACAGTCTTTGAAAAAATTGTTCACAACCACTATAGCATACAGCTGCCATATAAACTGATCGTGCAAAATCATCATACGACCCGCGACAGTCTGGTCTAAGTAATCGGAACGGACCCGGATTTTTATCCGTCCAAAGACTGTGTAACTCGGCACCATTCCTCGAAATTACGACACGAACTACGACAATCGGGTCTAAGTAATCGGAACGGACCCGGATTTTTATCCGACCAGGACTGTCAAGTCGACACCATTTCTCGAAATTACACGAACTACAAAAATCGGGTCTAAGTAATCGGAACGGACCCTGATTTTTATCCGACCAAAGACTGTCAACTCCCCACCATTCCTCGAAATTACGACACGGACTACGACAGTCGGGTCTAAGTAATCGGAACTGATCCGAATTTTTATCCGACCAAGGGCTGACAACTCGGCACCATTCCTCGAAATCGCGACACGAACCCCGACAGTCGGATGTAAGTAATCGGAACGGACCCGGATTTTTATCCAACCAAAGACTGTCAACTCGGCACCATTCCTCGAAATTACGACACGAACCAAGACAGTCGGGTCTAAGTAATCGGAATGGACCCCGATTTTTATCCGACCAAGGACTGACAACTCGGCACCATTCCTCAAAATTACGACACAAACTACGACAGTCGGGTCTAAATAATCCGAACGAACCGAATTTTTATCCGCTCAAAGACTGTGTAACTCGGCGCCATTCCTCGAAATTACGGCACAAACTACGACAGGCGGGTCTAAGTAATCGGAACGGACCCGGATTTTTATTTGACCAGGGCAGTCAAGTCGAGATCATTCCTCAAAATTACTTCTGGAAGGTTTTCAAACAAAATTATTGTGGTTATTCCATATAAAATCTGTTCTAGCGATTCTTCTTATTGCCACATAGCTTTTTAGGAACCTATCTTCAATTGTCTCAAAGACATGAAAACGTGGAGAACACTACAACTTTGTGTGGATTTCTAAGACGTGAGTTCCAGTGATATTTTAAACCATCTAAAAATCATACTCCACAAGTTCTGAGTATCTTTAGCTCGTCAAATTATATTTCGGAGTAGTTTCCGCAGCTGTTCGGACTTTCTTGGCACCATACAGAAGTCTGCTTATAAATTGAAAATTTACAGTTATTTTTCATTTACATACTCTCCTCTCGCTTCTCCTACTTCCTACTTACTGCCTTTATTATTAGAGCTTTCTAAAATACTTCTTCCACAAGATATTTGCATATAACCTAAAAAAGTCAAAAAAAATGTGAGTAAAGTGAGTGTGGCATGTGAGCGCTTTCTCACACTTTAACGCCGCTCTCACTCACAAATTGCGGCAACGGTAATTTCGTACCCCTTTTCAATAGAGTTCTGTTTAATGCCACGAGATTTAAAAACTGTCACATTCCGCCTCCACAATGTCAGTGCGTTAAGCTTTCACGCCTCGCACCAAATCCATATCCTTTTTGCAGTACTCCAGCTTAAAAACAAAAATAGACACTTCGCACAATTCACAGAAGGTTCGAGTATCTACCCATGCCTCACTGCAGCGCATTCTCGGCATGCTTGCAATGCCACCTGCATTTTTCCAACGCGGAATTTTTACTTTTTTCACTCGAAAAAAAAAACGTTGCAGCTTTATTGTAATGGCGAAAACTGAAAACCGTGCATTTTTCAGACATTTTCACTTTTTTTCCGATTGCCAGCCGCCAGCCGAGCGCATATTTTCCCTTCCACTGCCAACAATTCAGTTTAGCATTGTTTTGCCACTGGCAAAAATGCATGCGAAATTCCTTTATTTGCTTTTCGCTTTGCATTTTACTTTCGCTCCAACTTTTTTGTTTGCATTTTTGTTTTTATATTTTTCACTTCCGCTTTGCATTGAGCATTTCATTTGCTTTGTGTTTGCTTGCACCTTTTGCCATTGTGCGCTGTTTGGCAGGCGGCTTTACATGCCCATCGGCGGTAATTGTTATTTGCCGCCCCTGTAAAGTACTAGGGTACCCACCCTTTCATATACATATGTACATATGTATGTATATTTTATATAATAACCCGTCATTTTGTCGTCGAAGAATATATTTTTTTTTAATTCTTGTGTTGCAACACACGCGATTTGCGCTGTTGAAAAGGTCAAGTCCACCAGAGGCCTTTCAGCGACGGCACAACTTGGGTTCAACTGGGGAGCACCGTAGGCCTTTTAAATATTTCATAACCTGCTCTATGTTTTACACGAGTTTCTTATGTGTGTGTGTGTGGGTGCCAGTGAATTTCATTAAATAGGCGTTGCATTCAGCAAGAAAAAAGCGCCGCCACACCTACAATTCAGCGCTGTGAGTGTGTGGCGCCTAACAATACCGTTATGCAAGCTTTATTGCAAGCAGTTCGGGTGCAAACCCCACCGTCCCTGATGGGCGTATTTCAGTGTCATTGTCGCCGGTGCAAACCGCATACTTTTGACTTGCAAATTACCCGTCACAGCGCCAACCTTCTTAAGCTCCCCTTGGGGTAATGCACTTGCTCACAAAGTTATGGCCACAACAAAAGCAGAAAGTCTAAATCAATAAGTTGAAAACAAATCAGACCTCATTTACGTCAATATTTCTCGTAGTAATTGTCGCTCGGACTGCGTTGAGGCGCTGAACAGTGTTCTGTTGTCAAACAATTTTGACAGAAGAGCTAAATTCATGCGCTCATCTGTCTTCAAAATGATGTTATTGTTTACTAAATATTTTTTGAGGTTATGATCCACTTTTAACATATTTTTATTTTAACAAAAAAAATTTTTTTATTTTCAAAGCTACTTTTATCTTTACTTTAGTAAAGATTGAGCGACCTACGGTCTATTGTTCGCTCCCCTATATCACATCTGGTCACCAAGGTCCAGCACCCTGAACAATTCCAGAAGCCTGCTGAGCGCGACTGAGCTGATATGATTCCCTGTCCACGTAGATGGAACCTAGGCATGCAGCCTGCTTTTGCTTGCTGGGAAATCCAGAATCAGATGTTCTGGGGTTTCCTGTTCCATGTCGCAAAACCGGCAGTTTACGCAAGAAACTATATCCAAGTTAGGTGTACCCGGTTTCACACTGAAAGCGGTTCAGCTTTCCTATATACTTCTCCGCTAAAAGTGACCTAACCTCAAACGCTGAGATCGCTTTTAGTGCCACTTGAAGTTGCGGTAAAGATTGAGTTCCGCGCACTGACTTATAGCAAAGACTTCTGCTTGAAAAATGCTCGGAAAGAAACCCATTGGTATGGAAAGTTTGGTAAGCGGTCCCGCAATGTCTGATCAAATGCCTTCGGTGTTTTCGAGCCGACAGTGTAAGACTGGACTGCCTCTCAGCAGTATATCGAGCGCGGAGTCATTCCACTCTGCTTTGCTGTAGAGAGTAACCCTAAACTTCATTGTAAAGTTAGTCCGTCCTTTGGAACAAGGGCCAGTGTTGTGTTTTCCTCTAAAGTCTTCATTTGATGAGAGGACATTATGTGAACTATTTCGAACTTACATAAGATTCTTTTTATTAAGATTCTATCACTTGTTTTCTCAAGCCCGTCTTTTCAAATTATTTGTCAAAATTTATCAATTTTCGGGTTTGAAAAATGGTGAAAAGAAAACACTTTGAGCACTACGACTCTGAAAACCGCGTTTCGAGAGGAATGTCTTTAAAGTTTGGGAGCCGTTTACACTAAGTTTATTTAATATATGGAAACACAAAGCATGTTATTAAATATCGTTAATATCTCCAAAACTATTAGACGGATAAAATTTTCGGAGATTATTCTCAAATATCTACAGTGACATGTCTACAGTATTAGTTTCTGGTGTATGGAGACAGATTTTTAAGAACGATACGTAAAATTATCAAATAAATTGTCTTGCACTGGTGCCGTCTGGTTCGCGGTGGCTTCAGACTTTGGCTCACATTTTTTAGTTCAATAGAAATGTAGTTCTGAGTTGCAGGACACATTTTAAATACTCGTTTTTGCCACGCTCCCAGCTCCCTTCTTCTTGTTTATTGGCATAGACACCGCTTACGCCGTTATAGCCGAGGTACAGTTCCTTTAGTCGGACAAAAACTCTGCGACGCTGAGCGTCCGGTTATGAGGAATTTCATTGTATCTACATTCGATATATATCGTTTTTTTTTTTTCAAATTCACAAGTCCACATAACCCTTCAATGAATGTTCAATGAAACACTTCAACAAAACTTTAATTTTTGTTGCTTCTATGGAGCGCTTACTGTATCCAAAAAATGTTTAACAACCTCTCTATAACCACAATCAGTCCCATTATCTTATGCGATTAGTTATTTAAAATTAAAATCCAAACGAATCAGCGAATTTTGTTGTTGAAAACTGAAAAAGTGAAAGGCAACCTCGCGTTTAGGTCGGTGGTTCATTGCATTTTGGAGCGAATAAATTAAATTAATTATAAATTTAATGCTGATTTGGGCAAAACAAGATTTCACTTTTTATTTTGGGCGTGGCTTTCTCAACACCTTCGATAGCTCAGTTGGTAGAGCGGTGGACTGTAGACGAGTTCTGAAAATGAAATGTAGATATCCATAGGTCGCTGGTTCAAATCCGGCTCGAAGGATTTGAATTACTCCCTTAGCGATAGTAAGGGAGGATCGAACTTTTTTTTATATTTCATTTGATAGAAAAATAACAGTTATTTCATCATTTTTGACTAAAAAAAAATATTATGAAGGAAGCGTCGGGTATGTGTGATGCAGCAATATAAATTTTTTGTTTTTTTGAAGACTACAAAAATATTATGTCAAAAATTTTTGATATTTTTGTTATTTTTTTATTTTTTTGTTATTTTTTATTTTTTTGTTATTTTTGTTATTTTTTTTTTATTTTTTTTTTATTTTTTTTTTTTATTTTTTTTTTTTTATTTTTTATTTTTACTTTTTTTTATTTTTTTTTTTAAATTTTTTTTTTAATTTTAATTTTTTTTAATTTTATTATTTTTGATTTTTTTTCCTCAGAAAATAATTGTTATATTTTGATTTTTAATTTTCGCTAACAAAATTGGAGTTATTTCATAACGTTTATTTATTGCTTACAGAATAATAGTCAAGCGGCGAGTTTCAAATAACTCTGACGCAATTATAATTGCAGAGTAAGCTTTTTGTTTTGTCTTTGCGATTTGAAAGTTATAACGTGCGAGTATTATTTGGCAAAGCTTGCAAATATTAATTTTAGGATATAAGATATATATTTTTTTACTAAAGAATTCTTTATTAGCAACACACTTTTGAAACGTTTCGAACAATTTTATTTTTATTGCGATTTTACTGAATTTTTTACGATTTATTACAACCGAAGAACTGTGAGATTTGCTCTGTGTGCTGAAATACAAAAATTGCTGAGGGCTTCTTCGATTTTTATTTAATTTTATTTTGTCTCTTATTGCATACTTTATATTTTCAATTTCTTCGTAAACTAAAAATGAAAATTTGTCCTGCAAACTTATAAAGAAACACAGGATAATACAATATTTGTTTCAATTTCATCATTTGCATTAACAAGGGAACAAAAACAAAGTTACAAATGTTTGTTTACCTGTCATTCATGGCAAATACATTAAAAGAGTTGCCAGAACCTTTGTGGTTAGTCATTAAATTATTAAAAATAAAAACTACACTGCTATAAAAGTAATAAAAATAATGGATTATTAAAAAAATATACTTTTAATATATATAAAAAAAAAACGTAGCCCAAAAATTACAAAATACAAGTTCCACAAACCTCTAGCGGAGAAAATGAATTAGCAGAGACAAGAGCCAACTTCTGATGTTTAGCAGTGACAAGCATTAGCCTTTGCCGCTGCCTTCAAACAACTCTACACAGGAAAGTCTCCAACAAAATATACTAGAAATAGTCTACACTTGCACATGCGAGAAAATTAGTACAATTCCAACAGTAGTGAGTTCGAATTACGATATCTGCGCTCGTGTCGGTATTTTGACGAATTTCGCACAACACCTTCGATAGCTCAGTTGGTAGAGCGGTGGACTGTAGACGAATTTTAATTATGAAATGTAGATATCCATAGGTCGCTGGTTCAAATCCGGCTCGAAGGAATCAAGTAGTTAAAAACTACCAATTTTTTTTTTTTAAAAAGGGGTTTGGGAATGACATTATTAAAATTATATAATATGTTGTATATAGCCAAAATTTATCACAGATATTAAGTTTTCCATTCCCACAACAATCGGGTCTAGGTAACCGGAACGAACCCAGATTTTTATCCGGCCAAGGACTGGCAACTCGACAGATTTCTGTTATCATTGATTATTTACAATTATTATTTTTTTTTTATAAATATTTATATCCATAAACAGACACTTTAAGTAGAAAATTAATAGGATTTTTTGTTACTTAAATTTAAACTTATTTAAAAAAAAAATTTTTCAAGGATTGGATACAAGCACATATAAAAACCCGAATAAAAAGTAAAGACAAAAAAGTTCCTAGTTTTTAAATTAGTCTTTTGACAAAATTAGTCAACACCTTCGATAGCTCAGTTGGTAGAGCGGTGGACTGTAGAGGAATTTGACACCAAAGCATAGATATCCATAGGTCGCTGGTTCAAATCCGGCTCGAAGGAATAAATTGACAAATTTTTTTTAGAGAAAATGGATGAATATTTAAAAAAACTAAGAGATATAAAAAGAGCTACAACAAAGCTATTCATAAAAGCAAATCGAGTTCGGTTAAATATATCCAATATAATCACATAAAAGTCTCTGGATATCACTCGCGTTTTTAAACAGGAACCTTTTTTTATTCAATGCTTTTTAAATGTTTTTTTAAATTGATAAAAATTAAATTTTTTTTATAAAAATAATGTGTTTTCAAACACATCAGGCGAATATGTAAAAATTTTTTATATCAATTCACTCTCATTGTGTTTTTTTTAATGTTTTCTGTCCAGCGCTCAAAAAAAATTTAGAAAACTCTTGGTAACTATTTTCTTTTGAATTTTCTTCAAAAATTTTCAAAAACATTCGTTTTTTCACACTAATTTCATTTGTAGCATTTGACAAATTTTGAATAACACCTTCGATAGCTCAGTTGGTAGAGCGGTGGACTGTAGTGGAATTCGAAAAATGAACATAGCCATCCATAGGTCGCTGGTTCAAATCCGGCTCGAAGGATCGTGTAATTAAGTTTTTTATTGATATTTCAAATATTTATTATCACAACTTTGCACCAAACAAATAACCTTCGCTAATTAAAAACTGATATGAAATCTAAATATTACTGTAATCTATTCAGTATTATCTCTATTTATTGTCTGCCTTTCCTTTTCCCTACCGCACAGCAACGCAAAGCGCGTCCACGTCGCTCGCATAGCAATCGCAAACGCAGCGAAACACGCATAGCATTGGACCTGCCCACAACCGATCCCAGCGCCGATTTGATATTCTCCACCGACGACGAGGCAAATCCACGTGACGAGGATGGTAATTTGCCGCAATATTGTGTGGCACCAAGAGAGCGCACACGCCGTTTGCTACAAAGTGAATTGCAACGACGCTACATTGAGGAGATCGGCGATAATGGAACAGAGCGAGGTAGAGCCAAAATGCCACCCGAATTGATTATAACATCACCATCGAAAGGTACAAAAATCACTATAAGACCCAGTATGGCGCCTACGCAGAGGCTACCCGATGCGATCGGTACTCTCGAATTTCCGGTGGCATTTAAGCCGGCACGACGCACCAACTCATGGCACAACCTCAATAATGGTGCGCTCAAGCCGGTGTGTATGGCCCGACAAAAGTGAGTTCATTAGTGATTTGGATGCCTAGCATGGAAACATACACGCTTAACATAAATGTCTAATCACAAAAATTAATGTTTGGGTGCACACTTAGAATTAAAAGATTTCAGAAAACTAAAACAACGAAAAAAAAATATATATAATTTTCTTTTTCAGTTCTAGAATGACTAACCCTTACACTGCGAACGAAAACAATATTGAAGAATTAGATTTGAAACTCTCATTAAAGAAGAAATACTGGACCGGAGTGAAACCTGAAAAAATCAAAGATGTTCCTGAATATCAACGGCCACTCTCATGGAATCAACCCATAATAAGACGTCCACACCAACTGAAGAAGCCATCACGCGAGAAATTAGACAATCAATCATTCCAAAAGGCCGACAGTGAGGCCTTTCTCAAGTGAGTGCCCAGAAAAGAAATTAATTAAAAATACTGGCATTATAATTACGTTATATTACAGCGCTTGTTCTCAAAAACTGATGCACTGGCAACAGGAGCTTAACAACGTAGGCAAATCGTGCGGGGAAAATGGTGGAGATGCTTCACCAATGCTAACACGAAAAATTGATATTCAACTGGACGCCATAGCTCTAGGTATGCCAGAACTCATTGACGACGAACGCACTTTGCGTATTTTTAGAAAAGTCTCACAAGCGAAAAAGGAACTAAAAGCGCCAACAAAGGAGGAAGTAGTAAATGTGGAGCACAAACAACGACGCCGCAGGTAATTTAAACCGCAAACAGGTTTCGCACTGGCAATTCGTTACATTTAACGCATATTAATATTTTTGCACATCTTTTCAGCAATGCACTCTCGAAAATAGCCGACACAACACAGCTCATTACCCGCCTAACCAAGAGTAAATCGAAGACACGCAGTAACCATAGCCAATCCACTGCCAATCGCAATAGCAACATCAGCATTCAACAACAAGGCGCAACACTGACGCAAGTGACCAAAGCCGGTGTGCAGGGCATAAATCGTTTTAAAACTGGCGGCATTGTAGTTACAGCGGTGCAACAGTCCTCTACGAAAAAAGTTAAGAAGCATCATCGTAGCAACAAATCGCAGCACTCACTGGTAGTCACTGGCGCTGGTGGCGCGTCCAAAAAGGAACAGAATAATGGCACTGGGGGTACCCTGTTAAGTAAAACGAATCTGTCAATGAAATCAACTGTGAGTTCCAGCACGTTTGCCCGGAAGGTTAAGACGAAACTAGCTAAGAAGAAATCACATCACTCACGTGATGAACCGTCCATTATAATACCTAGTAACCGTAATTTAGTTAATACTAATGGTATCATCGTCGCCAACAATAGTATTTTCAGCATGCCTTTGTCACGAAAGACGTAATAATTGTTTAATATATTGATAACAAAAAAAAATTATATGATAACAATGTGAAGCGATTTTATATGTAATAACGAATCAACAATAAATATATGTATATGTAATTTATGAAAATGTAACTGCTGCTTTATAATAAAAATTTCACTTGGGGAATGTGTGAAAGTTTAATTCAAAATCACTCGTCACAATTGGTTGAATTTTACACTTCGTTAGTTTGCAAACTAAATACCTCTTAGCCGCGTTTTCCATTCCCGCGCTTACACAGTTGTACCCGCTTATCAGTAACAAGCATGATATTTCAGAAAAAAACATACACAACACCTCACTAATGCAATCATGCACAATTTGACCTCTTCTCATCATTGGCCCTTATGGCCCACTTCCCTTTTCTTGTGGTCAACAAAAAGTGTAGCAGCAAACACGGCAAAGGCGAGAAAAATCAATTTCGAACACTTTTATCAAATTCCTTTGCTTCCATTCAAATTCTAATCATTCAATATGCACTTACGCACTTTAAACACTCACCTTTACACAAATTGTAATTAATCTTTCACTTTCGTTGACCCGCGATTGTTGCAAATTTATGCAAATTCTCAAAATTCTAATTTACTTACACAGTGTAAACAATTGTTCAACTTTTCACCTTGCTCGCGAACTTTAAGTTGTCAAGCTCTGACAGTTCTCACAATGACTGCGGTTCCAATTGGATTGGTGGGTGGTAGGAAAAGTGCAGCCGTACTGTACAAATATTGTATTAAATAAATATTGTTGAATTATTGTTGTGTTTAATTTATTGAAATATATATTATTTGTATACCTAGTTCTAAGTATTAATCAGCTTTTATTATGTTTTTGTTCGTTTAATAATACAGTCAAAATCTCTAAAACTAAAGAAAGCAAATTTTTTATGCTCAGAAATGTCTCCAATAATTTTCTTTAATGCTTAGGTTCTGTGGCAACTCGGTAAATGTCATTAAATTCGCGCAAATTACCGGTATGAAGTTTTCAACAGCATACCGCTTTTTAGATAGTGAAGTTAGCTTTCCAAGTATAAAATAAGAAATTTTTCAAATAACTCTTTTAAAACTAGACAGAAATGGTGTCCCTACAGGATGTTTCCACATTCATTGTGCCGGGACAGCTTTGTGCGCTACCTCAAAATGAAGTGGACAGCTGCTCTGTGGTAAGCAACAAAAGTTTAAAATTTCCGCAGGCCAGCCATAATGACCAAATTTTGAATTTTTAGTCGGAATACTATCCAGAAATAAATTTGAATTGTGAGATGTTTAGCACATCAGTCAGCGGCCACGCAAACGACACCTACCGCAATGTTATGATACCAGTGAATGAAGGTGTCATCAAGCGTATAGTACGCACATTTTTCGAAAGTGGTTTTATGGAGGCACTCAATGAGGCGCGAGACCAAGAAACAGCCACCGTTAGTCCATTGATATGTGCAACAGCAAAATATACATGTGAAATGCTGGAGTTTGTAAAACGGCTGAAGACCAAAATCTTTCCGCATATGCGTGAGGTTAGTGTAAATAATGTGGCGGAATTCTCTGAAACGCGTGACTGGCTGCGTTCATATATACGTTGTATCGTTTGGCATCCGAATTGCTTTAAAATCGCTGTAGCGGGTTCAGACGATATTGTCCGAATATATACAGACGAGCCCGCGATGGTGCCAGTGCTAAAGAGCGGCTCACAAAAGTGGATAACTTCGATGGCTTGGCGTCCATTGACCGCTGCTGAACTGGCAGTTGGTTGCCAAAAAGGTGTGTGTCTCTGGACCATGGATACAAACATGCACATAACACGAAGTGCAACACAAGCAGTATTTTTAAAGCAGTAAGTAACATTTAGAGGGATTTAAAATATATATTAACTTATATAATTACAGTCCCGGTCACTGCCCAATCAATTCCCTGCAGTGGAGCCCCAGCGGCACACTACTTGCTACAGCCTCTATCAGTGATACCGATATTCTAATATGGGACGTAGATAAATTAAAAAATACGCCTCTAAGACGTGTAGGCTCACCATGTTCGCTCTTAAAGTGGTCGCCTGATGGTGCATACCTATTATCTGCCACAGTTGGTAGTGTGTTTCGCGTTTGGTCGGCCGATAAGAAATGGACACCGGAACGTTGGACTATTAAATGTGGTGTGGTGCAATCGGCATGCTGGTCGCCATGCGGCAACTTCTTGCTCTTTGTGACAACAGGCGACAGCATACTCTATCGCTTACACTTCCAGGACGAAACGGTATTCACATGTGAGTAAATTATAGAAATTTATTAAGAAGACATTTAAGGCAGTGAACGCTGCAAAGCATTTGTAAAACTTATTCCGATGTTTTGTTTGCTGTTGTCCATGAGGCCGTTGCCAATATTAATACTCCGTGGAAAGGCAAGCTACAGGTGAGTCGCGACACAAGCACAGTCGCGGCTTGTATAATGCTGCCTACATAATTTTGACCAGGCTAATTTACATTTTATTTATTTCTTCTGTTTATAAGTAAATATTTTTATTTTCTATTTTTCACAACAGCCGGCACCTCCACTAAAGAAGCTTTAAAAATTGCCGACTTAACGAAATTCAATGCTGGTCGTCGTGAAGTGGGCGGCAAACCGCAAGCATTAGCCTGGGATGCAGACGGTCGTTACCTGGCGGTTATATTCAAAGATACCCCGTGCATAGCGCTCTTCAACACGTGTCTAAAGAAATTCGATATGACAATCTCGCCACTTTGCTTTCTCACTGGCCTGTCCACAGAGTACCCTTCATATATCTGCTTCCAAAGCAAGAATCGCCGAATTAAAGAGACTGTTTTAACCATTGGCTGGTCTAGTGGGCGCATAGAATATTTCCCATTCGGCAATATGTGATAAGAAAAAGTGTTTGTTGTTTTGGTACATAAATATTAAAATGGTTTCTGTATTTATTATATGAGGTAAATTACGACATAAATTTTTATAAACAAATAAAGCGCCAATTAAAAATGTAAATTGTTTTTGTTTTTTCTAAACTTAATAAATTTGACTGTAAACAATTTTGTGTGTACTTAAAACCATTTGACAGAACGGAAAACAACAAATTAATAGAAAACAAATTCGATATTTACATTAACGTAGGCGAAGCACAGTTCTTCATATGCACAAGCGTGAAAGGAAAAATAACAATAAATGATTTATGCGCATAAATATTTTTAAATGTGTGTAATACATGTATAAATACAGGAATATATATTCAATTTATAAACTAATAATATATAACTTAACCTAATTTCCTTTAATCACATCAACACGTTTACGTACGGCCATTTAGTTTCTTTTTAGGTACTTTGCTTTGCTGCTGCTTTGTAAACATGTTTTATTTTCTTTTGGTTTCAAATAAACACATATGCTTTTTACCGAGCGTTAGCGACTTTGCCAACGGTTTTTTCTTTTCAAATGTCACCAAAGAAATAGCCCAAAGCCGTAGCGGCCTTCACGCGCACAAAGTGATTTTCATCCTTTAGCAGCACTGCCAGCTTATTGCCCACCGACTCGGTTTGTGTGTTGCGCTCCGGCAGGAAATTGTGTAGTATGCCTAAAAAGAGTGCAGGGAATTGTAATAACCAACAAAAAATTACAAAAATGTGTAATACCTATAACAATGGCAGCGCTGCCACGCACCTCGGCCCATTGACTGCGCAATTTCGGTATGGCCGAGTCAATAAAATCTTGTATATGAGCCGGCAAATCCATAGCCTGTAATTGAAATAGAATTTGCTTTTAAAAAGCGATGATTTCAAAAATATTTTACAAATACATACAATTAATTTAACGAAATCCACTATGAAAACGCCATAATTCAACTGGCCGTGATCTATGAGATGTCGCTGTGCCATCTCATTCACCTTCGGCGCATTTAATAAACCACAAACTTTACGCAGCGTACCCTTGCAAGCCTGGAAATGTATATAAATTATTGAAAACAAGAAAAATTGCTAGAAACCTTTCACAAATGAAAACTTTTCCATGCAAGGACTTGATTTGGATCAGTCAGTATATACTTATATATTATACATGCAATGAAACCAACTCACTCGTATGATCGTCGCTTCACCCTCGCTCAAGTGCAGCAGTATGGGAAAGAGATTTGCAATCAATTGCTCACGTAACGCCTCGGTGGAGGCGGCATTCGGCGATATGCTGCCGTCCCGCTCATACGCCTTCTTCGACTCGCATAGATCGCCGAAGAGTATAATGGACGCTTCGCGTATTTCGATGGAATAGCTGCCGAAGAATGGACGAATGCGTATGGCCAAGGAGACATGAAAAGACTCCAAACGATCGCTGGGCAATGTTTGCAAAATGCGTGCCAAGCCGCGCATGCTCTCCAGCGGAATATTTATAAGACAGTCACTGTAGCAAAGAAAACAATAAACCGTTATCAAAATACTCACTACAAGCAACTGCAATTGATAAACTCACCTAACCGGATCGTCGATGCCCTTCAACAAAGCGGTGACCGCCGTTTCCGTATACTTTTCAACGTCATGCTCCGTCAGGTTACCAACATAACCTAAACCTTGTATACTCAAGCCACGCACTACAGCGTTTGGGTCACTGAGCGCCGAACTCAAGTGCAGCATAATCACCGAAGATATCTCACCGCATGGTTTGAGCGGCACCAGACGTGAGAATAGACCCACTGCCGCAATACGTTGACCATCATATGGCGAGGAAACATATTTGCTCAATGCAGTGACGACGTGCTTCATGCTGCTCGATGAGATTTCCAATTGGTTGACCAAGCCAATGCCTATGGGTGTGAGCAGCTCAATATAGTTCTTCAAGTCGGTGCTGTTCGCTAGTTGAGTGTGCACGGTGAGCACCGTGGCTATCTGTTCCATCTCCAAATTACCGAGGAATGCTTGAAATGTATCTAATACGATTTGACAGGGATTCAATTTGACCAAATCTTTATTCGGCACAAAACCAAATTTCGACTTCGTCGACGAAGCGACAGTTGCGAGTGAGCTGGCAGAGCTGTTGACACCCTGTTGAGTAGGCGAATGACCGCCGGTATGCATGGGTGCCGCCAGATTTGTGTATGTAGCCAATGAGGTTAGCAGCATGGTGAAGAGTTCAGGGAACTTCTTATGCAATTCCTGTAAATGAAAAGTATGGAGTTTACTACAAATACCGCAAATTTATAACAGCACACCGTTACCTCTTTGACATCCTTGCAGGGCATAATCTCTTTTAGCGCGCAGAAAATGGCGAATGGTTGTATGCTCGCGATTTTCTGGCGTTCGCTTGCCGACGACTCATTTGGCTCGTAGAGACACGACGAGTTTAGTATTTGTAGAAAGTTCTCCAGTAGCGCAGCGGTGAGCTCAGGATCATTCGCGATGAGGTGCCAGTATTCGACAATGTTGCTGCGAAATTTCATTTATTGAGTGACTGAGTAATTGGAAGTATAAAGTAAATACACCCCAAATATTTACCTCTCGTACGGTAAGGGCTGAGTCAGCATTTCGAAGCAAACGAGCTTCGGATGATGTTTTGTCAGCGCTACGAGCGCTTTCAGTACACCGGAACGAGCACGGTTTATTTCACAGTCACGTATAGCCTAAAACACATATTTTTGTTGTTGTATAAAGGTATTTAATTGTTGACAGTTGCCAGACTTACGCTCAGACTGTCCTTTACGAGATCAGGTATGGCGTGAAATAGCTCGGAACCTTTGTGTTGTATGAAAAATTTCAACACCACCGAAGCTCCAATCGACGAACTTTGCTCCGGGTCACGTAAGCCTTGCAGCAGAGTTTTGCTATAAAAAAATATATAGAAAAAATCCGGTTATTATAGGCCTCCAAATATTATTGTCAAAACTGTATAGAGTCCGCTTTTTTCGAATAACAATTTGCTCTTCTCATGTTTTTCCTCATTATTACTTCCTTTTACTCACCAAAACTGTAAATACTGAAAGTTGGACATGCGCAACGCGATGATCTTCGCGATTTCACCGGCCAAATTGTAGATCATCTTCGGATCATCGGTTATAATTTGTTCCTTAACCAAATCGATCTCCTTCACCCAATCGGTTTCACTATCGGCAATCGTGAGGGTTTCATAAATACAAGAGATTTCAAGTGTCTTTTGCAAGATATCCACAGACACCTGTCGCACCGTGCCATTCGAGTCAATGCAGCGTGGCACAATCTTTCCCAACATTTGGCCGGTCTGATTGAATTTCGAGGGTGCTTCACAGCCGATTTTCATTGATTTTATATACACTTCCAGACCGTTATTGAAAACGTGCGATGCGCATATGCGCACCTCGGAATTTTTATCTCTGGTCCATGACTCCAAAATCGATATGATCAAATCGAGTGTGGATGGCGAGGGATCCGTTTCAATGATGGCCTTTGCGAGCGCATTCAGTTCCGGCAAGGATTCGTTTAAATGTTTTGCGAGAAAACTGTTGCGTTCATCCTCTTCGGGTGAGTCGAATTTGATTTTTAAATGCTGAGCGCATGAAAAGAAGTTCTTACAAGCAATCTCGAATATAACACTGCCATCTACGGACTCTGTGGGGTCCACGCCACCTGGAAGATAAAGGGATAGAGGATCAATTATCAATTGGAATACAAGAATAACGCCGCTCCCAAGAAAGTCGGGTTTACGTAAACGGAACGTATTCGGATTTTTATCCGGCCAAGGACTTCAACTCGGCAGTTTTCTGCCATACAACAACAACAATAATAAATGCGTTGTGTTGTTGTTGTAGCGGCAGAATTCCGCCGAGCTGACAGTCCTTGGCCGGATAAAAATCCGGGTCCGTTCCGGTTACGTAGACCCGACTGTCGT
The DNA here is from genome assembly GCA_027475135.1 of Bactrocera correcta. Lineage (NCBI taxonomy): Eukaryota > Metazoa > Arthropoda > Insecta > Diptera > Tephritidae > Bactrocera > Bactrocera correcta. The sequence goes on from CM050326.1 coordinate 19,752,784, forward strand.
GGGAACAGATAATAATATGCTTGAAACCCACCAATGCGTATAAAGTCCGTGCCGAGTTTCAGTATTGTCGGCAACAACGGCAGATCGTTGAAGGGCGCTTCAATCGGTATGCTAAACACGGCCTCCATTATCTGCTTGCGATACTTGAGTGGCGCAGTGAGTTCCTCTTTTGTGGCAATGATCTGATTACAGATGCTCAGTAGCGTCTTAAGTATGGCCGACATAATGGTTTGATCCTTGGTCCCAGTCAATTGCAGTATCAGAAAATTGAGTATTGTATCATCGAGGTTCTGCAGCGATTGCATGGGATCCGATTCATCCAAAATGTGACCGAAGGACTTAATCACCAGCAAATTTGTCTTGTACAATTCCTGCTCTTTGTGTGTGTCTTTGATGAAATGCAAATTGCTGAAGAAACCAGTTGAGTGTTTGCGTCCGCCGATGTGCGCCAGCTCCGCCAACTTCTTGATGAGGTGTGTTAAGTGCTTGCGTGAAATGTAGCCCAGGGCCAGAGCGCACG
>CM050326.1:19753803-19966112 GCA_027475135.1 Bactrocera correcta
TCAATGAGGAAGAAAACAGGTTTTTGATTTTAAATTAAAATATAGCTTTAAAAAACTATAAATACAATAAAGTTTAAGTAATTTATTTTAAATTTGTGTAACACTTTTTTTTCCGAATTATCAATAAAATTCAACATTTATGAATTTGTACACCATAACGACTGTGTGGTTTAATTATGTGAGCACAAGTGTATATGTATTCTTGATCTATAGGACCTCACCTATGCGTATATACCTCTTTTTTCTGGGATTTAGAATAGCATCTGCGGATTTCGGGATAAAATACGTATAACTGGAAAGATGACGTTCTCCAGATCACGAAAATATATATATATATATAGTTGCCGCTGACTTATAGTTTTAGATATATTTGTATTTAATTTAAGAAATTACTCACATTCGCCAAGAGGGTTCCTCAGGAAACTCTGCGACAAGGATATCTTCATTTTGTTGTTTACCCACATAATGATAATATAGCTTTTGATTTTCATTTTGTTTAACTTCTGCCCCATCTGCACTTTCGTCTTGATCATATTTCTGTAATATATTTATAATTTGTTGGATACGTCGAAATATTTATACGGATGACATACGGCATAAAAAAAGCCTTTGTTATCAAGAGTCCAAGAAATTTCACTAAATTTTACTTTTTCTAAAGTCTCTTTGAGGTCCTCTCCAGACTTAACATTACGAATTTTTATCTTTAACCAGTCTGACCCATTTTCACTTATACCATACGCCATGTAATTTCCATTCTCAGAAAATGACTTTTGAGATAAAGCGATTGTTCCATCCTCAGACCATTTGTTGGGATCTAAGAAAACCTTCGGTTCATCCATAAGATGCTTTTGTTGAAATAGAACACTAGAAACATCACATATTTTATAATAAACAGAATTAATCTTAAAAAAAAATTTACTTATGGTTCTGCAATCCAGTGTTAACATAAAAGTAATAATAATCTCCATGCTTCGTTGGGCAGCTATATTTAGGATAGTTCCATAATTTTGTCAGTTTTTTTTCAATGCGATATCTGTCACTCCCTTCTTCAATAAATTTTCTACTAATTTTATTTTGCTTTTCAATAAATGTTTTTGTTTCGTCTGCATTTGGATCTTCTAACCATCGGTAAACATCGTACAATTCAACACCATGGAATTTATCCACATATGAAAAATCTTTCCGCGCTATGGGATACTCCATTTTATTTATTAAATTACAATAACCTCTCCTCAATAAACACAAGCTAAACAACATAACAATAACACTGTGTTTAAACGTTAAAATTTTTTGTCGTTGGAAACAAATCCTGCAAGATGGGGATAATACCCAGCAAAACCAACGTGATCGCAACTACTACGCATTTTTGTACATAATTTTTACTTATTACTAAGACCGCTATTACACGCGTCAACTTTTGTTGCTAATTCTCGGGCGATTCTCTTTTGCTGTCGCCCAGTACCTTCACCCGAGCAACTTGTGTTGCGCAACTCTGTTCGAGTTTTTTCTCATTCTCTTTCACTTTACTTTAACCCTTTGTCTACTTTTTACTTTAAATCATTGTCGTTTCTTTTTCCTTATAGGGATTTGGGCCACACTATCACATATATTAATCAGTTCTGTCAATTAAGAAATACATTTTATTTATAATTCAAAATTAAAACAAAGATTACATATATAACATATCTTCAAATATATCACCCTTTTCACTATCGTCTGAATCAATTTGTATGGCTTCCTCCATACATTTCACAATATCTTTAAATAATTTGATTTTTTCGTCGTACTCCATTTTCTAAAATATTTGTATTATATTATGTATATTTGTAAACATATTTGCAAATTACTTACCAAAAGATGAAATTAAATTTTTTAAATATATTCAAAATATTAACTTCAAAAAATGTACGTAAATGCAACTATGTACTACGAAAGAAAGAACACAAATGCCGAAAAACGTCGCAGCGAACTGTTACGAATAAGAACACAAAGCGAGTTGCTGAACACTGGAAACTCGGCGCGATTCTCCTCTCCTCGTCGCCCCCTCGCAAATAATCCAAGAGTTGCCGCAACAAAAGTTGCCGCGTGTAATACGGGAATAACGCGCCCCCACATACTTATGTATGTACATATCTATCAGGGGTGTTTTGGAATCTGATAGTTGTTGGAATCAGAATTGAAACCGATCAAAATAAGCAGCAGGTGTCATGAGTTCAGATATTATTGGTTTGATATTCGAAACAGAATTCGGTTTTGGGTGTCACAGAAACCAATTTTATCGGTTTTGGTGTCAGAAACAAATCAAGAAGATAGTCGCATACAGATTTGAATAGTAAGTTAAGAAATCAAGCTATTTTTTTGTTACGAATTAATTTATCTTTATTTCTTTAGGAGAAAACATAGAATAAAACACGAAATGTCTTAATTATTGAGTTTTGGAAAAAGAATGCGGATACATAAGAGGGAAGCCTTTTTTAGAGGCTTAAAAAATCGATTTCTGTTTTTGGGAGGAAAGAAATAATTGATTAAAGCGAAATTTCTAGGCTTTATAGTTATATGTATATTTAAATATCATCCGCAAATTTTTTGGATACGAAATCTTTAATATTCTGCCTTTGAAAAGCAAATTCCAGATGCTTCTCGCATGTGTATATGCCAGACGGCGGGCAAGATGCAGGTCGCGATTTCCATCGTAAACAATAAATTCAAAGAGATTCATATTTTTTAATAACTTATGTTCAAGTTAAGTTTGGAAAATTTTTAAAGAGATTTAAGCAAAAAAGTATTAAATTTTTTAAAGCTTCTAAATCAGGCTCCCCCTTAAAGATTTACAAAACGTAATAAACGTAATTAAACACCCAAATTCGTTTTTATTCATTCGATAAATGTTATCTCTTAAAATTTTTCTGTAATTCGGAACTCATTAAAAACTTAAATAAGTTTGCTTCCAAATGTATTAATTTGCAAATTTGCACATTAGTAAACAGCTGATTCGAATATCGGTTTTGCTTATATTCGAAACGACGAAAATCCAATCAGATTCTGTGACACCATTGAGAATGAGAATTGGTTTGCAATTCTGACAGTTAAGCAATTCTGTCTTTGATTCCACAACACCCCTGTATAAAATTAGTAAGAAGCCAATCCATTGTGTGTTTTGTTTTGTTTTATATTAGGCTTATTCGGATTCTGTTGTATTCTTTGCGATACAATAGCAAAAACCATATTTTACGAACGACTGATTTTTGCGCAAATACATAAAAATGAGAAATATGCCGCGAAAAAACAAAAGCATTAGATTTTATTGTTGATAATTGTACAAATCAAATTGCTGAGCTGAACGATAACTTAAATACATATATACATACATATAAATAAAGTGCTATTTATTCGAGTTATGTACATATTTGCAGATGCCGATAATGCAGCCATCCAGATGTTTTATACCATGTTCAGACCGACACTTAATCACACGATTTCGGCTGTTGAATGGATTATCCCACTAATCTTAAAAATTTATCAAGATTTCGCCATACAAATATGACAGTTCCAAATCATTTCATTGAAATGATCTGAAACTGATCCACACTAAATCTCTCTGTGCGACTCTGATTTTGTGCAATCTACTTTTCAGTACTGGAAATCTATTACATTATCACAGCTGATTTAGACACTACAAAGGGAAAAAAAATTAAACAAATAATTTTTTTTTAAGCAATGAATCTAATTTCACCTGAAAATCGACTTAACAACTTAACAACAACAACTTAACAGCTGTTTTTTGATCTTTCTAACGGCAGTGAGAACACTTTTGGGTTATGAAATGCTTAAATGTAATCTAATCTTTTAAATTTTCGGTCTGAACATAGTATAATATCTACATTGTCGAAAGACAGACATTTTGACTACTTTCAGACAATAGAGGTATAAATAAGCTTCCGTCTTTCTAGTGCAGTGGTCGGCATGAGAGGATCTGTCACTGTGTTGGTGAGCACCAAAAAAAAGTAGCCCAGTGAGAAATTGTAATTAAAATTAAGCAATTTTTATTAATAATTAATAGTATAATGAAAATTAACAAAATGTCTTTTGAGGATATTTTCCCTATTATCTCTTAAAGACTTGGAATATAAAAGGCATTGCATGGCATCAAAGGCATTTAGAATCATAAAATATTTCTCGCAGGGCATATTTCGTTTTGCGCTATACCGTGCGATTCTGTAACGTGAGACAGTATCAAGTCTCTAAATTTGAGATTTTGAGTTAGAGACAATTTTTGAGACTTGAGACGATTTTGCTATTCTGTAAGTGACAGTCTCAAAATCTATTACATTTCATTATTCAGAGATGTTTTTACACTTGAATGATAATAAATATGTCGATAACAAATATTAAATTTTCTATAACGTAGTCAAAAAACATAATTATCAATAAAAATTAAAATATATGTTGACTTTGTTTCATAATATTTACGAAATTTATGTAAAATTTATTTATTTTTAACCTTTTCGTGCTTGAATTGCTTACAAAATGTAAAAAAACGACAATCGATTAATATCTATGATGATCTCTATTCAGTACATTGAAAATGGCAGTAAGAGTTCTTTTTGCTTTTGTGACCAGCTAACTACCAGGTCTCAATATTTTGAGACTAACGCTAGAGACTGTTTAGTGAATAGTAACTAGTATCAAATTGATACTTTGCCTCAAAATGTCTCAAATAGAGACTAGAGACTGGTTACAGAATCCCGCTGATAGTCTTACTTGATGTTAATTCGTTGCTGGCTCGACAATAGGGTTGTCAAAAAAATATCGATACATCGATATATCGATATAATTTTTTCAATGTAACAATATTTTTGAGCGATATTTATTGTTTCGATATATCGATGTATCGATATAATATTATAAGTATTGAAAAGGTATAAAAACGATATTTTTATGATCAAAATATTCTAAATACCTTTTTATACTAACTGTTTAATCCAAACAAATACTCCTCTGCATTACTCCCACAAATTACATAAACTAAGAGAAGCGTAATGCAGAGGAATATCAACCGCTCCAACTTCACTCAGCAGGCGGAGGAGAAAAGTAAAACATCTTTTCCAGCGTTTTTTACAAAAGGATAGTGGGCACACTGTTCGTCAATTGTTCTTAGAGTTGTGTTCAAAAATTAGCTTCAATAAATAGTATTGGCGTTAATAAAAGTAATGTTTATTTTTACAACATAGGAGTGAAAAACAGTGAATACGGAAGAGTTAGGTGTCACAAGCAAGCTACTGAAGAAATTAGCTGCGATCAGTACGTGACTTCAAGTTTGGTGATTCCCATTGCAAACTTACTTCAGAGAGGCCTTGAACAAGTAAAACCTTTCACCAAATTTGGTATTGCTGTTCAGAAGAGTTTGCTAAATTTAGTTATTGCAAAACTAGAACCACTAGAGCGACATCTACATCTGGCCAAAGCAACAATTTTAGACCCACGCTTTAAGCGTATTCATTTTAGTTCAGCGCTAGCTGTTTCCACTGCAATAACCGAACTGTCAAAAGAAATACGTTTAGAACATAGGCGTAGAGGACAACTTCAGACCCACTCGCACTACCATAATTCCAAATTCCGAAAAATCTTCGCCGTCGTTGTGGTCCGGACATGAAAAAATTATGATAGATACTGCTGCAGCTTCAGCAAACTCTTTACTTTCAACTTCAACCAGTGATGGTATGCCTAGCGAACTGAAGCAATATCTAGATCAGCCTAGAATACCCAGAAAAGAGAATCCAACAAAATTCTGGTTTGATTGTCGTCATTTTACCCCAGTCCTTTCCGACATAGCTCTAAAGTATTTGATATCGCCTGCGTCCTCGGTGTCCTCGGAGAGAGTGGCATCTGCTGTGAATCTCGCAGTATCCAATAACAGAAGTCGGATTACAGCCGAGCACGTAAATCAAAGAGTTTTTCTTATGTCTGTATCAGATAAATATTGGTTTGATTAATAAATAATTAATATTTTAATTGTTGTTCTTGATTTATTAAAAATTATGTCTATTGGTTAGTATTTAGCTAGTAATGCAAGATGATTAAAGCGGCTCACTCACGACAAATTTGTTTGACAAATCTGTTTGAGTTTGAGGTGGTTTTTGTCGTGAGTGGGCATGTTGTCAAACGGATTGAAGGTTTGCGACAAATTTCAAAAACTTACAACCGATTTGTGGATTCGTTTGTTCGTGAGAGGCCCTTTGGGTTTTTTAAAATTTGGTTTTAGTTGGGTTTTTAAATTTTTTTGCCAGAAAATAAACATTCAGCGGAAAAAAATTTTCCCACGCTTTTAAACGTATTCATTTTTTGGCTAGCTGTTTACTTTAATCGAACTTAAAAAAAGGAACCGGGGGCCCTTAAAACGGGAATCCAAAAAAGTTGAAAAATTTTTTTGGCGGAATAAAAAAAGGATAATCGTGGCAAAATTTTTCTTTCAAATTAAAGAAATGGATCTAGGAATGGCAATATTGATGTAGTGAAAAAAAAAAAAATTAATGGTTTATTGCACTCATTTTACCGCACTCCATTTGGCTTTTTCGCTTCATGCACCGGTGTATTACGTAGCAGTGGCAATTTAATGAATCCGCGTTTTAATAACACATGTTTACTTTCAGCCCAAACACAAATCAAAAAGTTTGTTTAAATGGGTTTATCGTAAAAGGTTTTCTCAATCTTCAAACAGATTTGTCAAACAAATTTGTCGTGAGTGGGCCGCTTAAAGTAGATTAGGCCAAATATTTTTTTTTTCATATCATACCAATATATCGATATATCGATATTTTTAAATAAAAATATCAATGTCGATATTGATATATTCAAAAATTGCCGATACAATATATATCGATACTTTATTCCATTTCCGACATCCCTACTCGACAACGACTGAACGATAGAGCGTAAGCGTACGTGTGAAGTTAGTTTGCACAATTGTGCTAAGAAATGGCGACCACTGTTCTAGTGCTATAGAAGAGGTGATCGTTCAGCCCCATCTTGTTATCCATCGTGGCAAAGCTACGACTGCGGATTCACATAATTTGCAATCACTGAATCCATGTGATCGAAATAAGCTGGTTATAAAATATTAAACAAATAAATAGACTGAAATCGCTTACATTTTAGATAAATTACCACTGACTTTTAGCACCCATACCGGAAAGAAAACCTTTTTTTTTTTGCTTTTATAACAAAATATTTTCTTTTACTTTTCAAATGTTCACAATTGGATTTTAAGATTCCACATCGTTAAAGTAAAAACCCCCTAGTCGGATACCAATGGAGGTTGTAATGATAAGTATAGAAAAAGTATATAAAAAGAGAAACTTGAAAATGAATATTGGAGATCGTTCGATTTGGAAAAATTACTTGAGCTGCGCGCCGAAAAAACGAAAACGTCCGCTGATGTTGAGTCCTTGACTACGACGCCTTATAGGTGCCATAGACGGGACTCAGAAGGAGGTGCCGGTCTTCGTCTTTGTTGTTGTTGCTGTTCTAACGGTTATCAATCCCCGTTAGGATGTCGTCGACGTCATTTAGCGGGCGGCCCAGGAAACGTGCTTTTCGACGGGGTCGGACCAAAGGGAAAAGGGTGTAAGATGAATGCTGTTGGCGGGGCATGCAAAGAGGTGACCGGTGTCATGCGAAGCCTCATTGCACGCAGGACATACGTTGCATATGTCGGGGTCTATTCTAAACAAGTAGGAGTTTAACCTGCTAAAGTATCCTGAACGAAGCTGCGCAAAGGTCACTCGCGTTTCTCGCCTCAACTCGAGCTCTGCAATTGGTGGTAATTTAACTCCAAGAACGCTATTCACTGGAAGGGAGTCTGTGAAGTTGGTGAAGGTGTGTCGGAAGTTAGTTGCGTCCAAAGTCCGGTCGGCGTACTGTTCCTACTGTTGCGATGTTCTTAGGAGGCGGTTTCGCTCTAAGCAGGTGGCTGCAGGGATTATTTCTACGAAAACTGGGAGCATAAGCGTCTCACTATATACATGTTCGATTGGAGACATAAAGAGGCATCCTGCCGTGTTCGGAGTGCAGTGTTCTGGCAGGTCTGAAGATTCTTCATCTGCATGCCACTGCATTCAGGTGATCATATCGGTGCTGCGTAGTAGAGGACCGGCCGGCCGATTGCCTTGTAAGTTGCTAACAACGTTTCTTTACTTCTTCCCTATGTGCTGCCGACGAGGGATTTAAGGATTTTGTTGCGGCTCTGTACCTTGGCGATAATCGCGATGAGGGTTGAAGGAGCATAGACTATCAAATGTTACACCTAAAATCTTTGGATTATTGACAGTCGGAATCTTGACGCCATCAACTGCAATATTAAGCTCAAGTCTATACTTCTTCGTCCAGTTCGTAAATATGGCCGCTGCGATTTGGTGGGGGGTTCCGTGCAGAGAAGAAACGAGAAAGGTCGGAGAAATGGCTGTTTACTTTTGAACGTATGCCATCGATTCCACTGCTCGCCGTCAATATCGTGAAATCATCAGCGTGCGAGGTTATGGCAACTCCTTCTGGTGGCTGGGGAGTTTCGAGATGTAGATTAAACAGTAGCGGGGAGAGGACACCACCCTGTGGAACCCCCTGTTTAATTCTTTTCAGTTTAAATGTTTTTCCTCAAAATAGTACGGATGATTGTAGACCGCTCATGTAGAGAGTTTTCGATGTCCCGCACTAGCGTCGTATGATGGACAGTGTCAAAAGTTTTTGACAAGTCCCACGCTACGACAGCTGTCGGGTAACATATGGCTTGGTTTTGTCTACCGAAGGGTGCAGTGTGAATTTCCGGCTAAATAAGCACGCGAGTGTTCAAGTCAGAGTTGGAGATATGTTGCCTGTTTGAGCTCCTGGGGAGCGTGAAGGTCCTCTGTTGGCCACTCGGTGTGAGTGGCGCAGCGGGCGAACGGTGTGCTGCTTGCAAAGCTGTAGAGGCTAGTGTCGCAGTATTGCGTTGGTAACATGGGGACACAAGACTCGTGGTCCACTCCGTATATGTCTTAAGGCCCGAGCAAATCGGGTTGGACTCAATGCCAGCACGTGTCAGGAAGATACGGAGCAACCCTGCAGCAATGCATTGTTCTAATGACGACAAACTTATAATACCATTTACCGATTTAAACGGGGTTAGATCGCCGAAAAAACAGTCCGCCATCTCATTCAGCTAATACCAAAAATGGGCAAGTGGGGTTGGTGATGCGAATATATAGCCTATCCCTCCCAAACGTCAACCTCACCTTCGCGCGGTACCCCTTGTTCACTACGAACGAGGCTCTGATGACCTAGTAAAGAAGGTATAACTTTAGCACCTGCGAGGAGGAAACTCCTACGCCATTGTTTGCCTAGAGGCGAGGAAGAAGGCTAATCACCTACCCATCTTAAACCCTCTGATTACCGAAAACAAAGTAGACAAAGTTACGATTAAGCACGATAAAAAATGGATAACGAATATGAACCCGGAATGTACGTTCATTGTTAGAACGCAACTTTGTAAAGAATTTAAACGCTAGAAAGTCATTCTTCTTGGTCTGTGCGAGGTGAGATGGACCGTCTCGGCGAAATCGAAACAACTTCTGGTGAAAAATTCATTTTCTCTGGAAACAAACCTACTCAAAGAAGAGAGAATAGCGTCGGATTTCTTCTTTCTAAGTAAGCCTCTGCGGCGCTTACAGAATGGTAAGCTCACTCGGATAGAATTATCTCAGTGAGGCTGCGCACAAGAGCTAGCAACATGACCATGGTACAAAGCTATGCTCCAACGAATGTAGGAGAAGTGGAAGTTAAGGAAGCCTTGTATAGTTGCCTCACAAAAGTTATGAAATTAATAAGGGTGACATAGTCATCTTAATGGGTGATATGAATGCCCAAGTTGGTTATCATAATAAGGGGTTAGAGGTGACGATGGGCCGGCACGGGTTAGGCATAATAACTGAGAATGGCAAAATTTTCACCGAACTTTGCACTAATTTTATTCTTGTTATAGAAGGAACACTATTCCATCATAAGTGCATCTCTAAATAGCTTGGACATCTCCAGATCGAATGACTGAAAACAAGGTTTATTACATAGCAATAAGTGGTAAATGATTGGTGGAATGACTTAGAAAAAAAAAATTACTACAAATAAGTAGCATAAGTAAGTTTTTCATTGGGGTTGGAGAAAATGTTGAAATGTTTGCTTATTATTGATTTCGTTGTTTCTTCTTGGAAGATGTTCATGGTGTTATCTCTAATAATGACGTGGTTTACGTCTTGTCACAAAAGTTGCTTTAGTTTTATTCGATATGAGTTATTTATGGTCATGAAATTATCTTTAGTATGAATGATAGGGGATAGTTTTTCAAGAATATCATTTATATTTGGTAGGTTAAACAGGTTGGCGTACGTTTGATGAGTGATTTCCGTTCTTCCACCCACTGAGTTAGCGAAAAAGTTCTTGTCATTTCGGATTTTCTTTTTAGCCTTATGTGGCTGAATGTAGTTTTTGTTAAAGCTTGTATCCACTAAAATTTTAATCATGTCACCACATCTGTTCTGCAAATAAGGTAAGGCTACGAAGAGTTTTTCAGCTTAAAAAATGCATATCTGAGAAGTCGCCGTTTTTGTAGTTGTACTGATGATTGTGTACGTTAGTTTGGTATTTAGGATTTTCAAAAGAGTAATATTCATTGTAGTTGTCCTTATAATGGTCATACGTTTCTGGATAAGGGTTTTCGGTGCGCTCTACGCTCGTTGTTGACGCCGCTTCCACCGAATTTCTTTTGGCACATCTGTATCGGCAGAGCAATTTCTTCATCGAAGTTTTTTCAAAGTTTTAATTCTCTTCTTTTGCGACAGCTCACCGATCCAGACGTGGTAAGTGTTTTTGTAATTTGTTATAATAAAATACATGTGAACGAGCCATACCGTGCTCCTCCTCCCAAATTATCATTGGTCCTTCGAGCCGGATAATAGGTAACAAGTTGATTTTTATTTAAAATGAAAGTGCATTAATGTGTCCAATTTAACAACACGCAAGTTACAGCCAAACATATTTTGGACTTGTGCTTTGCAAGCTATAAGGCAATAGATTGGTTAATTTGTGTATAAGGTATGTACAAAACCCATTGTGCTGTGTAAAGTTGAGGCCAAAACTTTTTTTGGCACTCTACCCACAAAATCAACGCACACTGCGGGTAGTATTGTACTACATTTAAGTACAACAATAAATACACCTCGCAAATGCACTGATCATTTTACTTTACATAAAAAATAAAATAAAAAAACACACTATTATTTGAATAAAATTATAAATTTCTTGGACGCACAAACATCGTCTGGAGCGGCAACTACCTCTCTCGGTTTTTTTGTTTTTTCTTGTGGTTCTGCCTTTCCATACATTGCTCGAATAGCAACAAACAAGTGACAGCAACAAACAGAAGAGTATAGTAGTGAATTCGAAAATAACCCCGTGAACAAAAGTAAAAGTGATTAGTTGATAAATGAAATAAGTTCTTCTGAATTTTTATTTGTATTTGTATTTGGATTTAAATAAAACAACTAAGCACAAATCAATTTTTGTTTGTGTACATAGTAGAAGACTAGGCATGCAAGTGCATTGGGACAATTACCCAGCAAGCACATTCAAATTACATTTGAACGAAGAAAATACTTTATTAAATTTGTTACTTTTTTGTTCTTTCGAAATTCCACGCTCTATAAAGAAGCGTCGTTTGTCCGTGATTGGCTCTGTAACTTTTGAACCTTTTGCAACATATTTGCAAATATTTTTTCAATTTTGTTTTCAAAGTTTTAGATCAAATTTTGTGCAACATTTTTGCAGATCCGGTTCATTTTTCGAAACAATGGAATCTATCAGAGCATTTATCAACTCTGCAGACGCTCTATTGGGGTTTGAAGAGTCTCTGGATACGGATTCAGAGATCCCAAAAAGAGTTGAGTTAGACAAGATTCTAACCAAACGGGTTAAAACGCTAGAGAGAGTAGCAAACCTCAAAGGAGAGTTGGATACTCAACCCAAGATTAAGTCGGCTGATGGTGAAAGTCGGATACCAACCTTACAGTCAAGGGTTGGATCCAAACCCATCAATTCCCTTCACGCCAAGGCAAACAACATTAAATGTTAACTGTGGTCATCTCAACCACACATTTTGAAAACTTGTCAAAGATTCATTGCGATGCAGCCGAATACACGGTTAAATGCTGTCAGAAAACTTCACGTCTGCCTTAACTGTTTATCAGACTCACATGAAGTCAAAAATTGTAAAAGTATGTTTAATTATTTATTTATAAATGTGAAAAAAATAATACAATTATTTTTACACGAAAAAAGGAGCACTGGCTGCCAGGACCTTCGGCTCGCTGGTGGATCTGAGGCTAGATGACTTAAAATTAGGTTCTATTGTCCAGGCTTAACAAATTTAAAATATACATAAATCATATACATGTCCACATTAGTTTTATATTGGGGCTATTTTCAGCTAATTTGCTCCGGATGCAAGAAATTATGTTAGATTTATTCATAACATTTAAGACCGCTGATATAGTTGATTTGCTATCTGTACAAATAATTGCTTTCAATTTGGAATTTGAAGCGAAAATGATAGCGTTGAGGATCGCTGCGGCTTCTGCTGTGTAAACGGAGGCGTAGCTTGGCAGGATTCCAACTTTAATTGTTGCTCCTTTGTCATCGACAACTGCGAATGATGTACTTGTCTCGGTTTTTGATCCGCCCGTGAAGATTAGAGGCCATTCAGGGAGAAGAGAAGTTGTAGACTCAGCAAAGAGTTGTTGATAAATGGCGGGGTTGGTGTGACTTTTGTTGAATTTCCCCAAGCTTAAAATGAACGACGTATCTTTTATCTGCCAGGTAGGAAATACTTCTCTCTGCCGCAGTAATGGCACGGTGATTCCCAGCTTTCTGGCGAGTTCTATGCACAGTGAAATTGTCGATTTGCGTCCAGGGTTAATTTCCCTTTGGAGGTCCGATCTTACTGCTTCATAAAGAGTACTGTTGAAACATGTAAACAGCTTAGGTATAAGTTTCATTAGGTTCAGTTCGAATCTCTCTTCGATTGTGGGTAAGCCGGCTTCCACTAGAACGAAATTGGTGGGCGATTTTGGAAATGCGCGAATGCTTCTGCTTACTGCCATGTGGTACGGAGAGTACAGTTTTTTGATGTGGCTTTTCGTGCAATTACCATAGATAGGAAGGCCGTAATCTATCTTCGACAACACAAGCGCCCTCGTTACATTTATTAGAGTTGCAGAGTTGATTAAACAATGTTTAGATGATAGATATCTGATAATATTCAGTCGGGCAGCCAGTTGCTTTCTTAAGTACAAACAATGTTCCTTAAAGGTAAGTTTCTTATCAAAAATTACACCTAAGAACTTAAGACTATTATGCCCAGTTTCACAGTTCATACTTAAGTTGTGCCTAAATAAAGTCTTAGCTAAGGACTGTTGCAGACTAAGTAGTCGTTTGCGTTTCACAGTCAATGCTTAAATTCTATACAATTTTATTATGATATATGGCAACGTTGTGGGCAACATATGTTTTACAAATGTCATTCATAAAAATATGTTTGAAATATTTAAATTATAACAGACAATACAAAAATTTGCGAGGAAAATATATCAAAAATTGATGAAAACAACAAAAGAACCCCAAATTTCATCACTACCGAGTCGGAGCACCTATGGGAACTGAAGGAAAAGTATTAGCTGTTATTGAGTGCAAGCGAACGGACACTTGCCCTACGCTACGCAAGATGTCGCTGAAAATTCAAAGCAAATTCAAAACAAAAATCAGCTGTTATTTAAGCATTGCTTAAGCCTCCCATTTTCAGTGCTTAAGCATAACCTAAGTATGAACTGTAAAACACTATTTTCCTGTTTTATCTTAAGCACAACATAAGTATGGACTGTGAAACCGGGCATTAGTGTTTGAGATAGGGCTGTTATTGTAAATAATTGTAAAGTAATCACATTTGTGCTTGCGACAAATGTGGAAATTTTTGCATTTATTTACAGCCACATTGGCGCCCGAAGATTCGGACCATATATTTAGATCCCTAAGAATATTTGTGAAGTCTCGTTTAACAACATTTAAATCATTCAGTTTACTGAAAATCAACACATCATCAGCATAGCAAATATGATCAATATTTATATATTTATTAATTATATGGCTCACTTCATTAAAAGCAGCGATAAAAAGGGATACAGAGAGGGGAGACCCCTGGGGTATTCCGTTGTGGAGAGTAAACGGGTCTGACAATGTGTTGTTGACTTTACAGACGAATCTTCGGTTTGTGAGGAATGACTGAATGAGTCTTAGAATATGGCACCCAATGCCCCATTTTTCGAGTTGCCGTAGTACAACGTGGACTCCAACCCGATCGAAGGCCTTTTCGAAGTCAATGCTAAGTGCAGAGAGGTGGTTCCTGTTTGCTAAGGCTGAAGATGCATGATTTTTAAAGAGCAGCAAAGCATCAATGGTGCTTTGCCCGTCCTTGTAAGCCATTTGCTGAGGGCTCATGGAATTTTTGGTTAAGGCATGCCACGAAATACGTCTGGCTATAATTTTTTCGAGTAGTTTTCCCAGGCAATTCAGTAAAGAAATAGGCCTAAAGCCTGAAGTTCCTGTAGTGGGGTTGCCAGATTTTGGAATGGGGACAACGACTGCGTGCTTCCAAGCCTGAGGAAACGTACCTTGGCTTAAGATGTTGTTATATAGCGTTAACAATCTTGTCTTCATACATGGGGGTAAATGTTTCAACATAGGATATGATATTCTGTCAGCCCCGGGGGTTCTCCCACTTAAAGAAGATAGAGTTGATTCGAATTCAATGTTATTGATCTTGCAGTCGGTGATGCTAGAAGTTGCAGGGGGACTCTTGGAACTACTGTTGAGGTATTTGTTCTTCTCTGAAAGGAAAGTAGGATGGAAATTTGAATCTTGTGAATAATCGGACCAGTATTTTGCGAAGTGATTTGCTATTTGCTTGTGGTCAACGATAGGCCCATGTGCGCTATTAATTGAAGTAATATGCGATTGGGGATTAGTGCCAGAAAGTCGTTTGATATCGGACCATGCTCTTTTTGGATTTGTTTGATGGTTAATGGACTCGGAGAATTTGTTTAAGCACTCCCTTTTAGATTGTTTGAGTTTTTTCTTAAAGATCGCATTTGCCTTTCTGTAAAACATTAAATTTGAATTTGACCTTGTTCGCTTATATTCCGTCCAAAGAAATCTTTTTTCGTTTCGTAATTGGGATAGTTCAGAGGACCAGTGGGGCTCGATCTTTTTATGAACTTTGGGATTGGTTTGTGGAATAGACAGATGGGCTGATATGCGAATGATTTTTGTAATTGTGGCAACTTCCCTGCTGATATTGGTAGTGCAAGGACGGTCCGCGCAAAGTCTGGAAGCAGTCGTTCCAAACATGTCCCAGTTAGCTTTTTCTATAATAAACCTTGGCTTCTGTGGGCTTTTAGAAGTGAAAGGAGTGGAAAGGGATGTAAGGATAGGGTAATGATCACTGCCATGCAGGTGGGAAAGGGTGTTTGTCGTTAATTTAGGTGCAATGTTATAGGAACAGATTGTAAGGTCTACAGTGGTGAATGTTTTGTGTGTGGAAAAGTGTGTTGATTTGTTATCATTCAGTATAATAAGGTTTTCAGAGAAGACTAAGTCTTCAATCATAGAACCCCTGATATTTGTGGTGGCAGAGCCCCAAAGAGGGCTCCACGCATTGAAATCGCCTACGATTATAAATGGGGTGGATATCGTCCGAAAAATATTTATTAGGTCGCTGCAAGAAAAATTTTGTGAAGGTGGTAGTGAAATAATTGAAAATTGGAAAGATAATGAGATTTCTATTGCTATTGTGGCTATATTTGAAGATACAGGGATTTGCTTGTGTGGTATGGACTTCTTAATTAAAACGGCGATGCCTTGCTTGCTAGTTAGATTTTGAGGCAAGTTGTAAAAGTAACTTTGGTATTGATTAGGCGCCGCCGCAGACTTGCCCGCAGCAAGGTTAGTTTCCTGAAGGGAAATAAAACTTGGAGCGTATTCTCTAATTAGTATATCCAATTCGTGAAAGTTGTTGTAGTATCCGTGCATATTCCACTGTAAGATATTAAACATTGTTGCTAGAAAAGGTTGCTAAGGAGGTGTTTATATGCTATGTTGAGAGTGGTGGATACTTAGTGATCGTCGTCTACTGACATGATCAGAGAATCGTTGTTGGCTTTGTCATCTAAATTGTTTTGTGGTAGACAGAGATTGATAACGGAGGTATCAGTTGTCTCTGTTGAGAATGAAGGTGAACCTGCGTTATATTGATAGGAGTTGGCTTGAGCGATAATGTTGGCGAGAGTTGACTCGAGGTTTAGTTGTGTGTGTGTGAAAGACTGTGAAGCAGGAGTGAAAGTGGAGGCTGAGCTATTGTTGACTTGTTGATTGCTGATGTTTTGAGGTGAGTTTTCCGGTGGTGAGTTGTTGGAAGAAAGATCGTGTGAAGTCGTAATGGGTGATTTGTTGACTAAAGAGTGTGTAGGTATATCAAGAGAATTGGAGGTTGACATAGCGTTACTATTTGACAGCTGTGCTTCTCTGGCAACTACGGCGAAAGAAGAGTTCAATATTGATGGTGATTGTGCTTTATAAAGTTTAATTGCTTCTCTCATGGAGCATTTATTTTGACATTTTATTTTTAGTATCTCCTTCGTTTGCACATATTTTGGGCAAGTGTTGGCAGAGGATGGGTGATCTCCTGAGCAGTTTGCACATAGTGTGCGTGTGCATGGAGAAGAATGAATAGGAAGACTGCAAGAAGCACACACGGGAGGTTTATTGCATCGTTTCGCGGTATGCCCAAGCAGTTGGCAAGATTTGCATCGCATTGGGTTGGGGTAATAGGGTTTTACTTTTGCACTTCTCCAAGATACTTCTACCTTTTCAGGTAACTCAAAAAGATCAAAGGTAAGTAAAACTACACCCGTGGGTTGGGGTAGTGGTACTCCCTCCGTCCGCCTAGCAAATTTGTAAACATCGACTACGCCTTGTCTTCTCATGTTTTCTATTATCTCTTTCTCACTGACATTGTTGAGACAGGGAGCAAAGATTGTACCTTTCACGCTATTGAGGTTGTCATGGTATTTCGCTTCAATTTCACACACACCAGGAAGTTTTTTGGTTGAAATGAACTTTTGGGCAATTTGGTTATTTTTTACCAGCAGCAGAAGATTACCAGCACGCAACTCAGAAATTGAGATGATTTCTTTGCTAATAGCTTCTAAGGCTTTGTGGACAGCGAAGCAAGAATACTTCGAAATTGGCTTGTTTGGGTCAGTTGCATTAATGAGAATGTATTTCGGGTTTTCTTTCTTGGCCTGCGGCAGGTCAGGAAAGTTAAGGGGGGAGTAGGTGGGTTTCTTTCTTTTTGGCTGGGATCCAGGGGCAAGTAATGTAAACCTGTTATCCCCAAGGTTGGGCGGCCCGGGGGCCATGTTAAACAAATCTTCACACTTGATGCACTTATCTGCGATACACTTTTGGATTGAAAGAATTCAAGAAGATTGGAAATGTAAACACGTGTACGTAACCGAGAATGTATGTACGATGCGCAGAATGTCAACAATACGTAAAGAGCGAAACACGACTTCACAGAGCGAGCACCTGTCGAGAACTGAGTTTCAGGATTGAATAATACCGTGTCAGGACGAGTTCAATCGGTATGCTCGATCACAATTAGCTCGCCCCTTAACAAAAGTTTAAAACTAGAAGCAGAAGCGTTGGTATTCTTCAATTGTAAAAAGGTTACCCAATATCCCTTTGGCGGATAATAATTTCTCTACGAGTCAAAGGGTTGACTTGTTGATCGGAGCGGATCTTTACCCGAAAATCATACTAAAAATCGTAAATCATCGGATCCCTCGTTGCACAACGTACAGGGTTCGGTTGGATTTTAAGAGGTTCCGTTCCCTCCGAAGAAATGAAGATAAATGGCAAAGGCGATGGACAAAATTCTGCAATAACTAAAAAAGTGAAAAAAATCTAATTTTATATTTATACAACAGCAAGAACATTAGCAACATCAACAGCAACAGCAGCAACAACCAGATCATGCTAACAGTGCATTTTGAGCACCCGGAATTGGGTTACAATCGCACAACGGTGACCACGTGTCTGGCAGTAGTTCGTCACAACAACACAATTCGATGCCATACCTGCAGGTATTCCACGGCGGCCTGCACGCGAGTTATATGGTCACATCAACCCCCACCAAAACCCAGAAGACACCAATAAAACAATAACAACAAATTATTAAATTTATTTTCTTATTGTAATTTATTATAAGAAATAAAATAGATGGTCAAGCTAACGAAGTCTTAAACATGTATGGCACATCCCTCAATTGGAATGAGATCAGAGGAAACTTGATATCGCATTATTCAGATAAAAGGACAGAAACGTTCCTAATTAGAAATCTTCATTGTTTAAAACAATACGGCAAACCGATTGAAAAATTTTTCGGCGAAATAATGGAAATCCAATCAGCCTTGTCTAATAATTTATCTATCCATGAGTCCGACACTTATGTAATTAATGCAAAGAGAAATCTATTTTCTGAAATGTGCCTAAACTCATTTTTGTCGGGTTTACGGGAACCTATGGGATCTACGATTAGAGCAATGAGACTAGAATCATTGCCGATTGCCCTTGACTACTGCATCAGAGAACAGAATATTCATTGTATTAGGTCCAATTTGAATAAACCCAAATATCCTCAATGGAGACCAAATTACCAATATAATCCATTTCCTAAATATGCACAAAATTTTGTAAATATTGCACCAAGACAAGAAAATTATTACCAACCTAAAAGATATTCTAATTTTTCAACCAGACCTTGCTATGTTAATAACAATAATTTTGAGCCAAATTCAAACAATCAGAACCGTAATTTGTTACCCCAAAATTCCCAAGTACACCGCGAGAATTTTTCAAATTTTAAACCCAGCCAACGCTCCGATAATTTTTCGAGACAAACAAATTGGAGGCAATCACAGCCCCCACCAGAACCTATGGATACCGGTAGTGGATTTTCAAAATTTGAAAAGGGCACAAAAAAATTTAAAACTAGCCCAAGCACTCAATTTAGTAGGATAATAAATAGGAATGAAATGAATAATATTAGCGAATTTAGAAGTCTTCGAAATGAAAGCTCTGTCCCATGTCTTGACCACGCTAACAAGATAAACCTGGACCAATATGAAAATTACAATATTGACGATAATCAGGATTTTTTACAGTTAGCCTCAAGAAACAAACAGGATATATAGACTGCAATAAACATGGTAGTATTTTACCCTATATCAGTATAAGCTCTCCGTTTGGCAGACAATTAAGATTCCTAATAGATACCGGAGCTTCTTCTTCATTTATAAACCCGGAATTTGTAAATCCCTTAGATATCAAGAAATGTATTCCAATAACTATATCTACCATCTTACATAAATATATAATTGACAAGCAAGTGACATTACCTATTTTCAAAGAAATTAGGAAAACAGGAACTTTTACATTCTTAGTTTTTAAATTCCATGATTATTTTGACGGACTGTTAGGCTTAGATTTTCTGACAAAAATTAAAGCTAAAATTGATCTTGAAAATAAAATACTAATTACAAATAATATTAAAATACCTCTTAAAATGAAACCAAATTTTTGCTCTGATAAATTCACAATAGAGGCAAATTCGAAACAAATCGTAAAACTGCCAGTTGATTCTAAGGAAGGAGATATTATGATAAATACAACAACTTTGGACAACGGCTTATTTATTTTTCCAGGCATATACTTTGCGAAAGAATGGTTTAGTAGAAGAATAGAAGTAGTTAATCCCACGGGGAATGACCAAACAATTTTCCCAGAGCAACCCCTGAAAACACGTCCGTATATCTTTTATGGAGAGGATGAAAAGTTGACGTTTGTAAATGAAATAAAACACGGAATTAGGACGACAGGCGATATTCCTATTCATACTAGGTCTTACGGTATCCTTTCGTTCACAAAGAGGAAGTTCGGAGACAGATATCAGAGATGTTGGAGCAAGGGATTATTAAGCCGAGCTTTTCCCCATGGAGCTCTCCAGTATGGGTTGTTCCAAAAAAGAAGGACGCATCGGGGAAGACGAAATGGAGACTGGTCATTGACTATAGGAAATTGGACGAGAAAACCGTCTCGGACAGGTACCCACTCCCGAACATATCTGAGGTCTTGGATAAACTGGGCAAATGCCTTTACTTTTCGACTTTAGACTTAGCAAGTGGCTTCCATCAAATTGAAATGGATCCACGGGACATATCAAAAACACCCTTTACTGTGGAAGGGGGTCACTACGAATACGTAAGAATACCTTTTGGCTTAAAAAACGCACCCTCAACTTTTCAGAGGGTTATGGATAATGTCCTAAATGATTTGGTTGGAAAAATCTGTCTAGTGTATTTAGATGACATTATTAAATTTTCGACGTCCCTCCAGGAACATATTGAGAATCTAGAAAAAGTCTTTCTAAAGTTAAGATGTTCAAATTTTAAGGTCCAGATGGACAAATCAGAGTTTATGCGAAAAGAAATTGCTTTTTTAGGATACGTAGTCCCGACGGAAGGCATAAAACCGGATCAGACTAAAATAGAAGCAATCCAGAAATTTCCAATACCACGAACTAATCGTGAAATAAAATCGTTCATAGGCCTACTTAGTTATTATAGGAAGTCTATCCTGAACCTGGCAAAACTTGCAAAATCAATGACAGAATGTTTAAAAAAGGGCAGAAGCATAACATTAAACGCCAGATACCTAGAAGCTTTCGAAACATGCAAGAACATTTTAATGAACGATCCAATACTGCAATACCCTGATTTCACAAAACCATTTTTACTCACAACAGACGCAAGTAATATTGCGCTTGGAGCAGTCCTTTCTCAAGGTCACATAGGTAGTGACAAAGCTATTTGCTACGCAAGTAGGACATTTTCTGAGAGTGAGATTAACTATTCCACTATTGAGAAAGAGCTTTTAGCCATAGTGTGGGCAACTAAATATTTCCGCCCATATCTCTTCGGACGTAAATTTAAAATAATTACTGACCACAGACCACTTACATGGCTAATGAGTCTCAAGGAGCCCAATTCGAAATTGGTGAGATGGCGCCTGAAGTTGGAAGAGTATGACTACGAGATCGTATACAAAAAAGGAGATTTGAACAGTAACGCAGATGCTTTGAGCAGAATAAAATTAGACCATGATAAAACCGCTGATATAAATTTGGGGAATTCGGAAGAACTGTCTACAATACATTCATGTAAGGAAAATGTGAATGATGACATATCAATTTCAGAAAAACCTTTAAATGAATTCAACTTGCAACTTTTATTAGAAAGATCTGACAAAAAACCCAGTGTGACTGTTGAAACCATCTTTAGAAACAAACAACGTAGAACTATAAGAGAAAAAGAATTTTCCCAAGACACAATAGTTCAGATTTTCAAAAAATTTATACCCTTAGGTAAACTAATTGCCATTTTCTCCGATGAACCAACCTTCAGAACTATTCAACTGATATACTCAAAATACTTTTAAAATGGAAAACAATTTCGTATTATCCGATGCACTAAAATCCTATCAGATGTAACTGACAATGATAAGCAAGTTGAACTAATTCGTAGCTGGTATGAAAATAGGAACCATAGAAGAACTACCGAAATTTATGAATACTTAAAGAGAGAATATTATTTTCCCCTAATGCAATCTATAATAAATAAAACTTTAAATAATTGTGAAATTTGCATCACACTCAAATACGACAGACACCCACCAAAATTAGAATTCCAAGTTTCAAAAACACCAAACGAACCTCTTCAAATTTTGCACATTGACATATATACTATAAATAATAAATGTATTTTGACCATCATCGATAAATTTTCTAAGTATGCGGCAGGCTACATTACAATCAAGAACAAGCGTTTGTGTGCTCAAAGCTTTAAAAACATTTATGAACCTTGTGGGAATACCTAAGAAAATTGTTTGTGATCAGGGTACCGAATTTACATCTAACATTTTTAAAGATTTTTGTAGACAATATGAAATTATACTTCACATCATTTCAACAATTCAGTAGCAACTCTCCAGTAGAAAGACTTCATTCAACCCTAACTGAAATATACAGAATTATAATGACAACCAGAAAATCCAAGAAAATGGAATTAGATCACGAAGAGATATTAGATGAGACGTTAATAACTTACAATAATACAATCCATTCATCTAAAAAAATTTACACCATATGAGTTATTCTTTGGAAGACCGTATAACTTCTCAAGAGACATAAAATACATAAACAAACACGAATTTTTAGTTAAGTTAAATGAATTTAAAGAAAAATTATACCCCATTGTTAAAGAAAAAGTTATGAAAGCTAAATTAAAAAATATTAGTCATCTTAATAAATCTAGGAAACGCCCAGAGCGTAGGAACAAAGAAGAGGATGTATATAGAAAAGAATGTAGGAGAAACAAAACAACTGCACGATTCTCAAAACATAAAGTATTAAAAGATAATGACGTTACTTTACAAACAACTAAAGACAAAAAATTACACAAATCAAAAATTAAACTGAGACCACGAAAATAATAAACAATTATTTACCTTTAGAATAGCCTTTGCTTATGGACAAGTCTTGGAAACACAAAATTTTGACGAAGACCAGAATATGATAGCCCTGAAGATAGGACACGCGAGAACGATTGAACGTTTTTTCAATTTCATTTATATAATAGACTTGGACAATTATAATTCGCAAACTTCAAAATTAATTACTATCGTAGACAAATTTGAAAAAAATAGTCTTCTAAAAGATGCTGCTAAAATTTGTAAGCTGAAACTTAAGGGACTCGAAAACAAACTACAGACATTAAATCCATATAAGCGTACAAAACGAGGACTATTCAACGGCTTAGGCTCTGTAATAAAATATGTAACTGGGAACATGGACGCAAATGACGCTATGACTATAAATAAACAAATACAAGAACTCCAGGACACAACATTAAATTCAAAAATAATAGAGGAAAATCAAAAAAGTTTGAATATACAAATGATACAGAGGTTTAAAAATTTGACAGAGCATATGTATAAATAACAATCAGGAAAGCATTATAAAATTTTTAGAAAAACTTTCAGCAAAAACAACTAAGCATATTCTAAAAAAAGACAATGCGCTATTAGAAATCCAATACATGAATCAGCTTGATTATAATATAGATTTATTATTGAACCATATCTCTGACTAATAGAAGCTGTAATGCTCGCAAAGCTTATTCTTCATCCAGATGAATTGGATGAAATAAGACACCATTTTAAGTCCCAGAATATTAACTTAATTTAGGACGGACACCTTTACGAACTTCTGGAACTCCAAGCATATTATAATAATAGCAACCTAATTTTTAATATAAAACTACCAAATTTGGCTAAAAGTAAGAATTTGCTTGAATAATACGAAAGTAATTAAAACAAAACCATACGTAAGTTACAATAACCACGAGCTCCAGTACTTAACAGAGATTTGCCCAAAAATTGAGAGAACGTGTATTACTGCAAGAGGTCAAATGACTTCGAAAGCACCAATAATTCAACTTGTATCGGTAGAATCTTGAATAATAAAACACCAATATGTCCTGTGAACGATGTGGGACCCACATCGAATATATTCCAACCGGAAGATAATTATACAATGGTTATCAACGTAAAGTGACTACCGATAACCTCTGATTGTGGGCAAAACTTCACAATTGAAGGAACCTCCCTTCTCCACTACACGAATTGTTCCGTTACGATAGCGGGAACAACATATAAAGACAACCCTTCAGTCCATTGGGACACAATCTTCGTAGCACCACCAAATCTAGAGAAAGTGCAAATAACAACAATAACAGAGACTTTAAGCCAAAGATTACAGTTTCATCAACAAAAATGATATTATGAGATTAAGAAAGGATGCAATTCAAAGAGAAAACATAATAACGATAACAACATTGATACTCATCACCTTAACTATCACTAGTGTAACTCTGTAACACTAACACCACCAACAATGTCAGCCTGGAAATCCAACGCAGGATTATTCTTGCCAACAGGTGCTACTTCGGACTGAGTAGGCAATTGATAAGTAAAGTCCTCTCTCGATGAACAAAAGCCAAACTCTATAAGTCGCACATAATTCCCGTCTTGCTATATGGTGCAGAGGCTTGGACGATGACAACAATCGATGAGTCGACGTTACGAGTTTTGCGAGAGAAAGGTTCTGCGAAAGATTTATGGTCCGTTGCGCATTGCCTACGGCGAATATCGCATTTGATGGAACGATGAGCTGTACGAGAAATACGACGACATTTACATAGTTCAGCGGATTAAAAGACAGCGGCTACGCTAGCTAGGTCATGTTGTCCGGATGGATGAAAACACTACAGCTCTGAAAGTAATCGACGCTGTAGCCGCCGGGGGAAGCAGAGGAAGAGGAAGACCTCCACTCCGTTGGAAGGACCAATTGGAGAAGAACCTGGCTTCGCTTGGAATATCCAGTTGGCGGCACGTAGCGGAAAGAAGAAACGACTGGCGCGAGGTTCTTAACTCGGCTATAATCGCGTAAGCGATGTCTACGTCATTTAAGAAGAAGAAGAATGTGATATGATCTGACATTCGTAGTTTTAAAATACTGGTCAGTCCTTAAAGGTTTTGAAAAACAAACTCTTTTGGAGTCACCCACTTGATCACATTTAGAACATCTACTTTTTCCAGTTTGTTCCTGTAACAAAAGCTCGAGCGGGAGCATCGCAGCAAAACAAACAACCTGAAGGTCATTTTTGTTTAACAATTTACTTGTTCGCAATGTTCTTTCAAAAAATCATTGTTTCATCAATGTTTTTCTGTTCCAGAAAAGAAAGTAAAGACAGTTCGTTTGGAACATCTACTTTGAATGCTAAAATAGGTCAAGATAATGTTATATTTTCAAGTTGAGAAAATGACCTTTCCTCAAAATGATTTTGAATTCCTCTATATAAAAAACCAACTTGGAATCAGTTGAATTTGTATCTTTTTTCGGCTGGTACCTAGGAGACTATTAGCCGATAAAAATCGGATACTGTATTGTGGGATACCCTATTTCTTAAAGTCCAAGCTTTAAAGTCTGAACAAAATGTATTATTTTCGGTTTTTTTTTTTTTTTAATTTCACAATCACTGTTATTTTATGACTAACATAGCTATCGCTGCAATCAAGGGAGCTTACCGAACTGCATCCCTCCAAACTAGGATCACAATCAAAATTTACATCTTTTTCACAAATTTAGATGCACTAAGATTAAAAGGCGCTTTTTCTCGGCACTAAAGAAATCAGTTTTCAAGGTGCTCGACTTTAAAGTTCAAAACTTCCCAAAATTCGAATATTTCAACAAGCTATTTCACTACTTTTAATACACTTTACGCACACATTTCACTTCAAATTCATTTAATTAAACTGTAAATATTTAAAGAAATTCACAATTTACACTTTTTGCTGGTTTGATAAGTAAGAAATCTCTATTTTAAAAATCACTTTTTACACACGTAGTGAGCATCATTGTTGTGCTAGCAATTATTAAGAAATGGAGCGCTGCCACATGATAAATAATAAGCAAATATGGGCAATTCGCTGAAATTTCTATTTTTCACTATAATTCCTCTTTCTTTATTTAGCAATCTTAGTTTTAATAAAAAAAGCGTATAAAAATTGCGTGTCATATTAAAATGAGTATAAAAATCTTTCCATGCATATGATATTTGCTTACTTAAATTTAATAAACCACTAAGTAATATTAAATAATATTATTCAAATATTTAGATTTTTAAAGGAGTACTACGCAAAAGTAATTCAGTCACCCTGGGTATTGGCTCGACCAGGTAATTTTTTTCAAGCGCGGTCGATGGCCGCCAACGCTGAAAGGAGTACTTTACATACTCATTTATATGTTGGAAGTATATTTTTTATAGAAAATATAGAAAAAAAGAATTACGCGAAAATGCAAACAAAGAAAACGCTGTTTGTTATAAAATCTTTCATATTTGGTGTTTAAGATGTGGCAACGCTATTTTTTCTCATAACTGTAAACAATCTAACCCTCTCTGCGACGAGTGTAGTGATTTCTAAATTAATAAATTTAACTAAAAAACATAATAAAAGTGAAACATGAAATTATTTTAATGTTTAGAGTGTATGCATAAATATTCAAAGTGAAAAATGTGAAAAAGTTTATTGAAACATTGAGAAATACTATGTGTTATTAATGCAAATTTCTGAAGTTTTAATCGGGAATATTGTAAAAAATATAAGTGTTAGCAATATTAGTTTTGCATATTCTTAATCTGGAGAAGCACCTCTATCAGCACATAATCCATTTATACAAGTATACATAAACTCGTATTTTTTACCCGACCGCCAAAGTAATCGGAATCGTGCCATAATACCCGTTTGTATGAACGCATTTATATCTTTATACCCTGAACAGGGTATATTAAGTTTGTCACGAAGTTTGTAACACACAGAAGGAAGCGTCAAAGACCCTATAAAGTATATATATAAATTATCAGTATGTCGAGCTGAGTCGAGCCATGTCCGTCTGTCTGTCTGTATATATACGAAGTAGTCCCTCAGTCATAGTCCCTTCAAGAAGCTGATCATTTGTCGGAACGGCCGATATCGGACCACTATAACGTATAGCTGCCATACAAACTGAACGATCGGAATCAAGTTCTTGTATGGACAAATTTCAGATTTGACACGATATATTCACGAAATTTGGTATATACTATCTTCTAAAGCAACAACGTAATCTCCGAAGAAATTGTTCAGATCGGTTAACTATAGCATATAGCTGACATACAAACTGAACGATCAGAATCAAGTTCTCATATGCATAACTTTGACATTTGACAAGATATATTCACGAAAATTGGTACAGATTATTTTCTAAGCCAACAATATAATCTCCAAAAAAATTGTTCAGAACGGATTACTATAGCATATAGCTGAACACATATGTAGTTACTAACATAAATGCCCCCGTCAAGGGTATTTAGCTTCGGTGCAACCGAAGTTAACGTTTTTTCTTGTTTTATACTTCTTCCGAATACAGATGCCTTCTGCACAAAGTTTTTACAAAAATTACTGTTAGAAACTGCCATCCTAGCAAATTGGAATTTGGTATGGTGGAAAGCACGCAACATGTGCACTAGGGCGATTCAAGTTTCATAGAAAAAAAATCCATGGTGAAAATATTGTAGCGCTCTTTGATTTTTTGGATCCTTTTGGTGAGAAAATAACTGAAAAAAAATTTGAGCTCATTCGGATAAGATTTAGAACTGCCTCAACGACGTCAAATTTCACCACTGGTTATCTTATTCAATTTAGTGATTTGCTATTGCATTTTTTTATCAATATTTTTTTTGAACATATCAATCTTAGTTTTTTCTCTTTGACTGTAAAGAGCGTGTTTCAAAGAGCGAGAAGAAATAGCAAAGCAAAGCAAAATGCAAAAATAGCGGTACTTTAACGTAAAAATTGGCGTCGACTGCGGAATAAGTGTATTTTGTCAGTTTTGATTTGCCCTCAAACAGAAGCAGTCTGTACGTTTAAATTGCTGTAAATAATAAATTATTTTGTAATAATTTGTTATTATCTTGTAATAATTTGACTAATAAGTAATAATATGACTTCTACGCGATCTAAAAGTACAATTCATCTGATTGGCAAATCCAAACCTTGCTTTGATGGCAGGCTGTTACCAACGGTTCTTGATACTTTAAAAGTTTATTTTTTCCATCATTCAGAACTTAATAAATCTCAAAGAGATAGCGTGAAAATAGTTTTTCAAAGCATTTGTGATATATGGTGTAAAGCAAATATTCCAATTGTTGAGGGGCGGAATATTATAAGAAAAATGACATCAATGTTGGAGGAATATCGCAATATCTGCCGGAATAAAAATCGCAGAAGTTATGTGCAGATTGCTAAAGAAAATACGTTTATGGAAAACATTAATTTAATCTTTGACATAGCTCATCATGATGCTTTGAATTTAATAAAAATCGAAGAAGATAAGCAATTTTTATTAGACCAAAGGTCAGAAAGAAAGTATGTGATGGGTAGAGTAGACGTAAAACATGTGCAAAAAAAAAATAATAAAAGCAGCGAAAGTATTTTAAATGATGGACAGAGTTGAAAAAGAAGAAATCAGAAAACGAAAAACATTAGAACCTGCAATGCTTTCAACCTCTCTTAGGGACGAAGAGTTTGATCATGATGATGATAAAGATGATGAGTTTATTAGTCAAAATAAAACATTAATACCGCGAAATAAAGAAATTAAACAGCGTAAAATAATGTCAGGAAATCTTGCGTCCGCATTGGATCGCACGAACACCAGTAACAGGAAAGTTAATTTTGGTTTTTAAGTTGACATTTTTTAACAATATACTTATTTCTTTAATATAAATTATAGGAAAGCAGCCTAAATTCTTTCAGCAGTTGCTCAAACGTATACTGCGGATCATGCTTCTGAAACTGTTTTATCAGTCAGCACCATTCGTAGAATGCGTAGTCAGTTCCGAAGTCAACATGCTTCAAACCTTAAGGGAATATTCTCGCACAATGTTCCTTTAGTTATACATTTTGATGGAAAATGACTACCTGCAATTTCAAGGGGTCATCTAAGGACGATCGAATTGCCATTGTCGTCTCTGGCTTAAACACTGAAAAACTGCTTGGAGTACCTAAAACTGAGAAAAGTAACGGAGAAGAAATTTCACAAGGCGTTTTTGCAGGTATAAAGATGTGGAATGTGTGTCATCAAATTGTCGGAATGTCTTTTGATACCACTGCATCAAATACGGGTCGTTTGAAAGAGCATGCGTTCTTTTGGAGCAGAAACTGAAAAAAAAAATAATTTGCGGAGAGGTTTTTAAAGCATTATTTGGTTCAACATCTAGCCCCGGCGTAAAAATATTTAGTTTATTTCGGGAATTTTGGCCAAACATTAATCGAAGCGAATACGAGAAATGTTCTAATAGTCGAATAAATAAGTAATGAATTACTCTCATTTAAAATAGAAGCAATAGCTTTTGCAAGTGATATTTTAAAGAAAAATTCAGGGCAATTGTTAAGAGAAGATTACCGTGAATTATTAGAACTAACGTTGATATTCTTGGGAGAAACTCCTCCACGCGGATGTCAAAATTGCTCTATGTTTTAAAAATTTGCCTTTTTCGAAGTCAATTCAATCTTGATGAACCCCAGCAAAAGGCTTGTGTTAAGTTCGGTATATTTATTACATTAATATACGTAAAAGCTTGGATACAAAGTCCAAATGCCTGTGACGCACTTTATAATGACTTAAATCTAATAAAATATTTTTCTGAGTATAGCACCATATCAAAAATAATATCAGAGACCGCAACAGCTGCATTAAGTCGACACTTATGGTATTTAAGCGAAAAACTAGCTCCAATTGCCCTTTTCTCAGATTTGGTACCTAAAACAATGAAAAGTTTGATGGTGACTCGAATAAATGAGTTCAAAATGCAAAAGCCCGTTAAAAGATTTGTTAAATATATTGGTACAGAAGATCTGAGTGATAAAACAATAGCCTTTTTCATTGGTCCTGCTTCTCATACTTTATTTGAAATATTGAAATTGGATGTCACTTTTCTAAATGAAGACATAGACTCGTGGAAGCAAAGCAAATCTTTTAATGAAGCAAAAAAATATATAATGGCTTTGAAAGTCGTAAATTATAGTGCTGAAAGAGCAAATGCTCTAGCAACAAATTTTAAACACTATTTAACGACAAACGGGAGCGAAAAATAATTTCTATTGCAAGTTGTGGAGAGTCGCTGTAAAAACTTCCCTATTTGTAATAAAAGCACTTTGTTTCAAAATATTTGAATGTGAAAATATGTAACAAAAAATGAAATAATATGAATTATATAATTACAAATGTATTTACCAATGATTTTCCAGTAAAATAAGACATATGTATGAATGTACACATTATATTAATTTTTTTTGTTTTGATTGAGCATATATTAGTGAATTTTGAATTCGCTGAGACAGTTCTAAATCTTATCCGAATGAGCTCAAATTTTTTTTCAGTTATTTTCTCACCAAAAGGATTCAAAAAATCAAAGAGCACTTCAACATTTCAAAGTTTTAAAATTTTGAACCGCCCTAATGTGCTCCGAATACAAAAAAGCAGAGCAATGGAGAAATGGGACTGGCGCCGGCCTATTAGAGGAGGAAGGTATTCAAATCATTGAACGTAAGTAATTCTAAATTTCTATTTTAGTAGTATTTTATGCTTTTAGAAAAACTGAACAAGATGGTGCTCCCATTTTAACGGTTGCAGAATATATTTTTTAAAAGCAAATCAGCCGACTCAACACAGTACGTGTTCCAGTCGGAAGATGGTACAGTTATTCTTGGCGAAAGTGAAAATATTGGGCAGCACGAATATGATAGTAGTAGTATGTTCTTTGGGTCTGGCAGTGAACGAGGGCAAGACGAAATATCTCCTGTCATCGAACAAACAGTCGTCGGTCTCGCTACTTAGCTCCCACGTCACTGTTGACAGTCATAACTTTGAAGTTGTAAATAATTTCGTCTATTTAGGAACCAGATTAACACCACCAACAATGTCAGCCTGGAAATCCAACGCAGGATTACTCTTGCCAACAGGTGCTACTTCGGACTGAGTAGGCAATTAAAAAGTAAAGTCCTCTCTCGACGAACAAAAGCCAAACTCTATAAGTCGCTCATAATTCCTGTCCTGCTATATGGTGTAGAGGCTTGGAAGATGTCAACAACGGATGAGTCGACGTTGCGAGTTTTCGAGAGAAAAATTTTGCGAAAGATTTATGGTCCTTTGCGCGTTTGCCACGGCGAATATCGCATTTGATGGAACGATGAGCTGTACGACATATACGACGACATTGACATAGATCAGCGAATTAAAAGACAGCGGCTACGCTGGCTAGGTCGTGTTGTCCGGATGGACGAAAACTCTCCAGCTCTGAAAGTATTCGACGCAGTACCCGCCGGAGGAAGCAGAGGAAGAGAAAGACCTCCACTCCGTTGGAAGGACCAAGTGGAGAAGGACCTGGCTTCGCTTGGAATATCCAATTGGCGCCACGTAGCGAAGAGAAGAAACGACTGGCGCGCTGTTGTTGACTCGGCTATAATCGCGTATGCGGTGTCTACGCCAGTAAAGAAGAAGAAGAAGTATGTTCTTTGACGAAGTTTGACGACTGTAATCGAACATGATAATTTATTTTGCACAGTGCGTGGTGGTAGCGAAATATCTATACCAGTTTCTTCTAAACAATCTCAAAATATAACTGATAACAAGGCGGTGGAATTTGCTGAAAAGATGAGGAGATCGCCACCGTAAACAGCAATTACGATATTATCTACACTAAAACCCGAACGAAATAAGCTACACATGCAACGCTAAGAATTAGAAAATGATAAACACAGAGACTACATGGAATAGGAGAAAATAAGTATAAGCATAGAAAGAAAAGCTTTGGAAAAATGAAGACAAGAAAATAATAAGGTTAAATTAAAAATTATGACTATCGAGCGAGAAATGAAAGAGGCTGGCACGTTATTGGCTGAAACTAAAATACAACCCGTAAAACAGAGGTTAAGTTTCTTACAGAAAACATAAACTTAAAAATACATATGTATATTAACCTTTATTTATATAACACAAAAATTATTATATGAAATAGTATTTTATTTAACTTTTTGTTTATTAAATTTATTTTTAACTGAAAAATTAACTAAAATTAAAAATTGAAAATAAAAATTTTACTATTGGTAGTCAAATATCATATGGAATAAACCTTGACGCGTTATTTCGATTTCCCGTCGGGTATTAGTTTGGAATTCATCTTTTAATTGGTTTGTTTATCGATTTTCTTGATCGACAAATATTGACTGTATTTCCTTTTTTAATAAAGTATTGTGCAAAATGCAGCAGACTCGAAACCAATTACAACAAAATTTGTGACTTTCTTTGTTTTGAATTCGCATACTGAGCTTCTTTAGACTACCAAATTTCTCTTTTAACAACCCAAAATAAGTTTCATTTACCAGATACTTCTATGGCGCCGATTAAATGCATTTCGTTTTTCTATGTCCAATTGCTTTGAGTTGCTTTTATATGATGTTATTAACGTTTTAGAAATCGGATAAGCCGAACCACCTGCTAACCGTTGAAATCCTGAAAAAAATTCGACTCTTCAAGAAACCAAATTTAATATACTTCAGCATTATGAGCGCTACCCACGTCACCCACAGCAATATGTCGAATTCTGAATTTGTGGTCACAAACTACTTGGGCTTTTGAGAGTGACGCCGATTTGTAGAAAAATACGTCGTGTGGTTATGGACGGGCGCTTTGGCAAGAGTTGTCAATGCAATATGGAAGTTCCTTGAACATTCTGACAAAAATATAATTTTTCTCTCCAATCGTAGGAAATCATTAAATACTCTTTCCGTAACAACGCTAATTGTGGTTTCATCGCCAATTTCAAAAACAGAGCTACATATTTTCCTTATTGAAGCATTTTCATCGTCAGCCCCAAGTTTATATAATTGGTTTTAATTCACCCAACCATATGAGTGAATTTAAATCGATCCACCCTTAACATTTGCCTCAACCTGGTATCATCACTTAACACATCCAAACGCCAAGTTATACCTTTTGGAATAAATTTCTTAATTCCTCGGCGGCACTGCACTGTCCTATCATGACATCCATCCCATACTGTTTTTTCGGGAAAGACACGAAATTGGTATCATGCATATCGAACAATTCAGAATATAACAACACACCACTCACAAAGGAACACTGGCACACTCACCACACTTGGAGACAGCACACATAAAGCAGCACTATACACCTACACACACACATACACCAATAGACGCAGTACACCAAAGCACCATAACCCAACGAGAAAAAACCCTGGTCCCTGAAAGCTCCCTTACGAAGTTATGTATATATATGTATATTTCTTTTTCGCGTCCGTTTTCTTTCGTTTATATATGTATATAGATAATATATACGTAATCAAAGGAAAATGAGCGGGAATCAAAATGCCATATATGAAAATAATTGCATATTAATACATAAAACGGGCGCAGAATAAAAACAAACATAACAACATTCCAGGGCAGAATTTGGAAGCGCATGCAAAAACACTTACAAACCCACATATAGAGTAGCGGACAAAAAAAAGAGGACACCTTAGAAATGGGTGATTATTTGATTTTATTTAAAAACTAGCAAATGCCCGGCGTACTTTGTTACGCCGCAAAAACTGAAACGATGAGGGTATTGGAAAGAATTTAATGTAGTTTAAAATGCAAATAAAAGAATACCTTTATTCGTACATGTAAACACACATACATGAGTATAATGTGTAACTTATGTTAGACTTACAAATATTTACTACCCATATTTGAATTAATTGCAAACACTTGAAGAATTGGTGTAGCACTTTGACGTAAAAAAAGTTGTTCCTCTTCGGACAAAAAATATATTTGCAAAAATTTTGATGTTGTGTTCGGCGCTGGCAATAAACTCCCAATAACATGGTAAACTTGTCCATGTATGTATTTTAAACATTGGCATGAAATTACCCTCCCTAACTTCATTACCACCAAACGAAGTCATAGCGAAACAACCATTGTATTTTCTTATATTTTTTTTAGTGACAGGACGACTGATGCTCGCCTGTAAGCAGCGCTTTGATTGTCTGCGGAGGCTCACCTATATCTATTAGTTTTACATGGCTCTTGCTACAACACATACCTGGTGACTCTTTCACCCAATTGCAAATGCCATTCATTCGACCAATGAATAAAAGGGAATGGTCCAAACAATTGCAATCCTGTCTATAGTTAAACGCTGATTTGAAAGCAATCGCCCCTTGTCTATTCTGCATCATTTGCAACCTTACATTCTCTACGCGATTTGCACTCTCGTCGACCGTCTCATTTCATCTTAGCTGAATTTGCCGTCTATTTGATGAAGATCTAAATAATTGAGATTTTGCTTTTGGCATCTCTGAAAGCTGTTATTGTAAAAACCATATATTTATTATTAACCAAATTAGTTTCGCTTAAATCTAATCTTTACCTTTTGATTTAAAGAAAATAAATTTCCAATTTTACTCTACCCTTTACAGAATACGATCATAAATACAATAAAGTTAGAAGAAACCAGCAAGTATTTCGCAGACACACATGAAAACCACATTACATCTTAATATTTGATTTTATTGGTTTTTGGATGTTCCTTACGGAGAGCGTTCTGTTTTTATTTTCAATGTGCTTTGTTACAAAAAAGTACAAAGGCAATAAGAAAAGCAATTCAAGCAACGGTGCGTTGCTACAAAATAAGTAACTGTAAAACAGAGTAAATACAGTTGACACTGTATATCTACATACATGCATACATACGGCAATTTATGCGAGCATTTGATTGTGCTGTTAGCGTTATTTCACTTGTTCTGCGATCATTTATATATGCAAACTTTTTTGCTTTGTACTTTACTTCAATAAGTTATGTAGTAAAAGATGGGAGAGATGGAAGAGAGAGAGTGCATACATATGTATGTATGTACTTTACTTCATTACGTTATGCTGGAAAAGATGTGCAGAGATGGAAGAGAAAGAGAGAGTGCGTGCCGCAAACGATAAAGGGCACACGTACACACACAAAGCGCGCTTCGCTGTAGACTGCGTTTGGTGAACGAAAAACCTTATGCTTGCAATATTTTTGGTTTTTCAAAAAGGATCTGATTTCGGAAAATTTAAATAAGAAAAATAAGTATGCCACTCGCGAGCCTAGAGCAAATGCTAGATTTAAAAAAAAATTATAAAAATCGCTTTAGAACTTTAGGAGATTAGCCGTTACAAACATTTTCCATATAAGGGATTTTATATAATTAGTATAGATAAGGACTTTTATAAAAAATTTTTTGTGAAACTTGATTCATATTATTATTGGAAACAAAAATAAATAATTCAATTCAAAATAAATATTTATATTTTTTATTAGAAGCCGAATCAAAATATTTCCAATATTTCAATTTCTTCTACGATACTTATAAAAAATGTTCTCAAAACTAAACACCATACAATAAAAACTCGATTTTTTTTAATAAATTAGTAATATCAATAGAGACATCAAAATGTCTTCATTCAATATTTCGTGGCGCCCCGTTTGTTTTTTGTCACGGTTTTTATTAGTTCGGACATTGAATCAACTACTGACTGTAAAATTTGTGCTAGTATACCTTTATAACAAATTTATTCAATTATTCGGTCAAGGTCTGACAATGTCCAAGTCTCTTCTTGGTTATGCGCGCTTTTATGATGTTCCAAAGGTTTTCTATGGGGTTTATATTAGGACTGTCCCCAGGCCAGTCCATTGATAAAACTCCCAATTCTGCTAAATACTTTTTTATCTAAAAAAAAAAAAAATTAAAATGTGTATTAACTATGTCTTCGTAAAAATGAAATGTTAATAAGGTTATGCAATATAAAAAAATTTTACTTACCGCATGGCGCAGAATCATACTGAAAAATTATATTGTCCATATAGGAAACGTGCTTATCAATTGAAGGGACCAGGTTTTCCTGTAAGATCTGTTGGTATTTAATGGCGCAAATATTTAAATCAATAAAGTTCAAACGGCCAACACCATGATAGGAAAAACACCACCAGATCATCCGACTTCCCCCCTGCCTGACGGTACGTTTGACACACTCACTACTGAAAAGTTCCTTAACTTCGCTTCTGATGTCTTTAGCTGTTTTAAATCTGTTCTGAATACTAATACGCTTAATATGGTGGTCATCCTTGGTAGTAGTATTTTTTTGGGCGTCCGGAACCCGTTTTACGTTTTAAAGACATATTCGCATATTTCTGAAGGAAAGCCCCGACAGTAGTTTTTCTAAAATTTATTTTATCAATAATTTTACGTATACTCAAGTTTTTTAATCGTAAAGCCAAAATTGTGACTTCATCAAATTCAGTCAATTTTGGACTTTTTCCACATTTCATTTTATGTGCAGTCATGTTTATACACAGGAATATAAATAACATCGTTTATTATAGCTGAATAATGTATTTCCTAAAATAAATACTTACTTGTATAATAAAGTTTGATTTGTTAACACTACATCGATTTAAAGTCACTACAACTATGTGTCCCGTTTTTTTTTTTTGTCCGCTTCTGTATATTGGCTAACCGTCATCCCCAAAATCCCATGACGGATATCAAAGTAAGTCATATCATTTCTGAAGCGCATGCAGAGTCACCTTCAAACCCACATATACTATATGTATATATTGGCTAACCATAATCCTCAAAATCCCATGACGGATATCAAAGTGAGTCGCATCGCTTCCTTTTGGTATTTCAGTTTTCATTTCTCAAATTCTGCATATATGTATGTATATCATTACGATACAATTTTGCGTCAATTCATCCAATTATTCTCATTTTATTTTATTTATTTTGCAGAAATCAACTGTTTCCAAACGGTTATAAGTAACAAGTAACTTTAGGTTATAACGGAAATACCGTTTATAAAACAGTTTGGCATAACAACCAATATGTATATATATTTATATGCATATATATTTATAACTGTATATATACCCAAATTTATAAAGACTGTTTATCGGCCATTAATGCTTACCTTCGTGTATCAAAGCACAATATATACATATAAGTAAGCGAAAGTAAAGTAAAACCAAAAAAAATTATATATATCCTTTTGAGAAAATCTGAGTACATGTCAATAAACTGCCCTGCCAAACACGAGCTGGTAAAAAACCAGATAATTAGTGGGTAACATGGTGGTAAACGTGGGGGTAAACATATAGAGTGTGTCTTAGGCCGAGCGAATATTTTACCGTATTTTCCCCTCACACGTACGTATACATGTAATCATACTTCTCTGTTGCGCTTATTCAGCAGTGTCATACAAAAAAGTATATCTGTCCTGCTCTAATATCCCCAATCGACGGCTGATACAGGGTTGCATTTTAAACAGCTGATGCAGGGTTGCATTTTTCAATTCCTACTTTAAAAATTTATTAAAATTTCAAAGAAAA
Source organism: Bactrocera correcta (assembly GCA_027475135.1). Taxonomy (NCBI): domain Eukaryota; kingdom Metazoa; phylum Arthropoda; class Insecta; order Diptera; family Tephritidae; genus Bactrocera; species Bactrocera correcta. Next base: position 19,791,140 of record CM050326.1, read on the forward strand.
GTTTTTAATTTTTAAATTATTAATTTTATTAATTTTAATAAATATTTACATAAAATTATAATTAATATATTGCTAACACTTCATAAATAAAAATATATTTAATTAAAAAAAAATTTCATCTTAAAAAAGATTAATTAAAGAAAATAATTATTAATAGCTGAAAATAAAAGAGTGAAAAAAGATTATTAAAGACAAATACCTGAAAATAAAGTAAAGGTAATAAAACCTGAAAATAAATAATAATTACATTGAATTTGTTATATCTTAAAGAAAAACAAAGATTAATTGTATAAAATGGTAACAATATCTGAAAGAAAAGATTAATATTATCTGAAAAAATAAACTATATTAAATACAAATAGAATTTTCTCTGTAAGCAAAGATTATTTAAATAAAAATAATAATAACATCTGAAAGAAAAGATAAATATTATTTGATAATTTAAAATATAAAACAAACATTTGTTTTCACATACTCTATTGGATTGCGCAGGCTGCCAAACGTGTACATATGTATGTATTTATTTTTTCCTATTATCTTGGACAGCGCAGTCCAATTTCAAAGTATACACACTTTTTTCACATACTTACTTAACAATTGATATTTGCCGCTTCTGATGATATAACTGCTGCTGCTACTGCCAATTCAGTTCTGATTCCCAATGCTATAAAAATAAATGAAGTAATTATTTTCAAAATATTGTTAAAAAATCACATAAAATTCATTTACTTACGTTCTTGTTGTACGAATCTCCTTCACGATGGTACGATCACGAACGACATGCGTCTTTCAATCGTTTTTTTTATTACCCTTTTTGGGATTTTCTATTGTCGCTATTGACAATTATGTTTTCTCCTTCGCACTTATTCAAATAAATCAAGAAATGAAACAAACTTTTTTTCATCGCATTTAGGTAAACAAAAAATAACCCGAAATGTGCGTATAGAGAAAAAACGTTTAGTTGCATTGGAATATTTGTCTCAAGCGGGTAGCCGTGGCTTGCAGGGTGTACTCACATACATACGTACATATACATACATATTTACGAGATATTCAGAAAGTGCACATACGATTATTTCATTTCTCAATTCTGTTTATGTGTGCTCGCTCCACTGAGGAACAATATATGCACGCCTGCATATACACTTATTCATAAGTAGATACGGAATTATACCCTACGAGGGTACCTCAAAAAATTATATACGTTCAAAAAACGTATTCGTAAAAAATTAAACGGTTCGGTACAGGAAATATAAAGCATTAAAGTATATTTACATAAATCATTTTCTTTCTTTCTTCTTTACGGCCGAAATAACAAAAGCGCGCCAGTCGTTTCTCCTTTTAGCAAGGTAACGCCAATTGGAGATTTCACTCGAGGAAAGGTCCTTCTCCACCTGATCTTTTCATCGGAGTGGAGGTCTTCCACTTCCTCTGTTTCCCCGGCGGGTACTGCGTCGAATACTTTCAGAGCTCGAGTGTTCTCGTCCATTCGGATGACATGAGCTAGCCAGCGTAGCCGCTGTCTTGTAATTTGCTGAAGTATGTCAATGTGGTCGTATATCTTATACAGCTCATCGTACGCGCAAAGGATTAAAAATCTTTCGCAGAACTTTTCTATCGAAAACTCGCAACGTCGACACATGGGTTGTTGACATCGCCAAAGCCTCTGTTATATATTAACAGGACCAGAATTATGAGTGACTTATAGAGTTTGGTGTTTGTTCGTCGAGAGACGGGGGTCTCCCTTTTTGTGTGTTGGGCAGAGCACAATCATTTCAATCGATGGACATGCTTTCAACCGACCATATTTTACAAAGAAGCAGATGCATTCTCCTTATCAGTTCTTCGTCGCGTTATAGCTCGGCCGGGAATCCATCGGCCCCCGTCGCTTTGTTGTTTTTCAGACATTTAATTGCTTTTCGAATTTATTCTTGGGAGGGTAATGGAACGTCTGCACCAACGTCATCGATTAGGGAATCGGGTATTGAAGCCTTCTGTTGTAGCAGAAACAGTGGAGAACGTAGAATCGTGGCCCGTGTCAGCCGATACGACCTATCCTATGGGCGCGTAATGTAAGAGAACAGTGAAAAACGCTACTCCCTTCTCTCTTTGACGTAGGATGACGTGAGAGTTCACGACATTTGGATTTTTGACGTGGAAACGTGTCAGATGATTACTCTCTCACAACGCAGGGTTGCCAATATCGATATACTTTAGTAATTATCAACTTTTATAATTCAATCTGTTCAATATGTTTGAAATTTTCTTAAAATAACTCAAAATCAGAGTCAAATGCTATTATTTATAAAAATTTAAACTATTTTTAATAGTTAGTTTTCATTTTTGATATTTTATATTACAAAAAATTGTAATTGAAAACATAGATGTGTACAAAACTATATATGCGTATTGGGCAATGGCAACATTGTTCAAATGAAAGCAAACAAAAATGGCTGTTTTCTGCGTTTTTACCACGGTCTCAACTGTTCACACATTTTGCACGATAAGGAAGAAAAAGGAAGGAAGGGAGTAGCGTTTTTGACTGGTTCTGCCATTAGTCGCCGCCTTTTTTCGTAGAATTTTCGAGCATTACCGCATTTCATCCTCTTTCTTTTTCTACCTGCAAATACGTCTCGCTTCCCTCTTCAACTCCCGGTATCTATCCCAAACCGTGTTGCGGTTGATTGTAACGTTCCGAGGTAGGCAGTCTGTTTTCTCTCCGCTGCGACATGGCACTCCTCGTCGTACCAACCGTTTTTCCGAAAACTAGTGGTTTCGGTTGTATCTTTACTTAAGGAGCTTGAAACCAGTTGGTGGCTTTTCGATCCGGACACAGCAAGATGGCTTGATGTATTTTCATCCCAGGCTGTTTTTGACTGTACATGTGGACATTTTCTACGTGGCGGGGATGTTTCGATGTGTAGGGGATGTTTCGCCTTCTCACTTTAGCTCGCCTTCATATGGATGTTCTCGGGTTACCCCGAGGATACTTGGTAAATGACCGGAAGCCCTGAGCTGCTTGAGCCATATGTAAAAGAATCGTTTCTGGGCATTCCCAAGTAAATGGCGATCAGAAAACTTTACTCACTTGAGTAAATTTCTACACATGTCTCCATCCTTCACTGCATTGTGCACCACAACAAAAAAGAAAGAAAAGGGACGAAAAAAGGAGATCGATTTTTTAATCCATCCTCTACAGAACAAATTAATAAAATAAATATTGCACATTTTGATAATAAAATAAAAAATAAATAAATTCGGTAATATACTATTTTCTAGATTAATTAAAACGAAATGCGCTGTTTAACTTAATCCGATAAACAAAATAAAATAAAACAAAACAACGCTTTGCAATTATTTTATTTACAAGAGAGGCGAAAGACTTTATATACAGTAAATTGATTGCTGAGAGTGACAGTTTAATAAGACACTGCACTCGATTTTCATCTTCGCCGATTCAAGATAACTTTGAATCGGCATTAGCAATCAAAAATAAGAATCTGATGACTCAGATCTACCAGAAAATTTCGAATCTTCGGCCTACGCCCAATATGAAAATTGTTTAGACCAATTTAAAGAAACAAAAGCAATAATTACTTATAAATTGAAACTAATTAAAGCAATTGCACCTACTCCACTTCCGCGAGTAGAGGAGCCACAAGTGCAAAGTCAAGAGGCAAGTTCAGGCATCCACCTCAAGGTGTCCGCATGCGACAAAGCATGGTGAAATTTTTCATGGGGGTTATGAACAATGGCCGTCCTTCCGAGACGTGTTCACAGCCGTTTACATAAACCACTCAAAATTATTAAATGCTCAAAATTTGTATCACCTCCGAAACAAAACAAAAGGTCAAGCAGGCGTCAAACAAGATCAACGAACGAATATTAGTCGATAAGCAACTAACGATATTTATGAACTTGATAAAAATTCCAAAGGAAACAAGTGAAGAATTTATCAAACATTATTTCACTGTTTCCAAATTTTTGTCGATTTTATCGACTCAAAACATTCTCACAGACAGCAAGGACCCTATGCTGGTAAATATACCCATAGACCAATCCATCTTTGTAATTACGGGAATGGGCGGAAGAGTAGTTCACAACTCTATCTATTCTCTCATAGAGAAAATTTCAAGCACACTTTCGGCACAAAAGACTATTTTCGGTTGGATCCTAAGTGGACTAGTTATGGAACCAGTTGCCAGAACAACAACTCAAGTTGAGGAAGTCTCTAGCGAGTACCTCAATTCAATTCCACTAGATCAGATAATGGTCGGTACGTCGTACGACAACCACTAGAACAACAGTTTCGCAACACAATCACCTTAGGTCACTCTCGCACCTCTGCAATATAGCAGTTTCAAAATATGGAAAGAAACCTGCTTAAAAAAATGTATTTAACCAGAATATGATGGTGTGTCGGAAAAACATCTCCATTTAGACCACATGGAGGAAATAAGCACATGCGAAAAAATCATCAACGGCAAATACTACTCATTTTACATTCCACATTATGCAGTCGTAAGGCCATAAAAAAATAACTAAAGTCAGACTTGTATTCAACGCCTTCAGATCTACTAGCTCGTGGGATTCCCTAAACGATATTCTATTTACGAGACCCACGCTCAAACCTGATTTAATCCTGTTTATTTTAAACTGGCGTATATTCAAATACATATTCAAGGGTAACGTCGAAAAAATATATAGGCATGTGGCGGCTATGCCAAGCCAGTCCACAGCTGATTTTAATAACAACACTCATTTACCGTCTCAGTCCAATGAGTCTTACTCACCTGCCACTACGCGGCGTGACGATTCAATGAGTCGTCCATTACGACACCGTAGAAAGCAGACACTCCAGCCACGCATAGACGACTCTCTCACTTCTACTTCAACCACTCAAGGGAACGGACCACACGTATACCGCTCCGCCTTACTTACATCCAACTAAATCATTCAAACACAATAACGCAAAAATAACTATTTTGGAATAAAATATTGTAATAAATATAGTGAGATTCTTAATAAATAGACAATTATATGATAATTCAGAACAGGATTATACCATATTGGTGACTCCGCGACGTGTTTGAATTGGATTTCGAAACTTTGTCTCCACGCGTTAAAGTGTAACCATACATGTAGTAACGCGCCGCGTGTCTTGAAATTCAAACACTTTGATATTCATTAATTAACAAAATATACAGACAAACAAGGGCAAACGTTAATAATAATTGCAAATTCACGCTCGCACGCTTGTAATTTCGCATTCATCAGTGTCTAAAAATTTGTGCAAACCAGTGACCACGTGCTTTCAATCGATTCATTGACGTGCCATTAGAGCATACGCCAAACAAATCAGTGAATTTTAACTCGCAAAACACGTCCACGAGTAATCCAAACGTCTTAACACCAGTGTCCTTGAACATGACCACAAATGACCCAACTCTGACCATCGGTGGCGCCGCCGATGAAACCCAGAACACTGCATCAATTATAGCTGTGTCCAGTTGCAAACTCCCGCAGTTTTGGTCCATCCAGCCTCGTTTGTGGTTTGTTCAGATTGAAGCAGTGTTACAGGTGGCCCGTATCACAAATGACGCATCACGTTACAATCAATCCGTTACTGCTTTGGACACTGATTCAATGTTACAGCTAGCGGACTTCCTGCTGAATCCACCAGAGACCGACAAGTACGCGAAGCTGAAGGACGAGGTATTGAAGCGGTTTTCAGAGGTTCAACTCGATGATAAAAAACCTAGCCAGCTCCTGCGCCAGCTCATAATTCTCATGGGTGACAGGGCCTCAGAGGACTTACTGCGTATAAAATGGTTGGCATTGTTACCACCATCAACCAGCCGGTGTCTCAAAATACTAAGAGATGTCCCTCCAGATGAGCTTGCTGAAGTTGCAGACGAGGTAATGGAAAACCAGGCTGGCTATTCCGTTATGGCGGCACACAGGGGCGACAAATTCGAAAATTTTCTGCTCACCAGCATGGCAAAGGACCTTAAACTTGCCTTAGCCGACCTGGTGACCTGTATCAAGGACCAGGGAATTACTCGAGACCGACCCCAACCTGCATCTGGCCGATTCCAGCAGTCATCATCGAAGGAAGAGCCAACCTCAGACAAGAAGAAGTTCTGCTATTATCACCGTTTCTATGGGTCCAGAACCAAAAAGTGCGAGCGTTCTTGCACCTTCGATTCATCGGCGGAAAACTAACTTCTCTGTCGACCATCCAGGCGGCCGGCGACAGCATAGAGGCTAACACACCACCAACCAGAGAGCATCGCCTTCACATTCATGATCGCGCAACAAACATGAGATTTCTTATCGATTCTGGATCAGTGATCTGTCTCATGCCCAAGTCCGCCATCACTCAAACACTCAAAGAAGATGATCTGACCCTCTTCGCAGCCAACGGGACCGTTATCCGAACCTACGGTCGAAAAATCATCACCCTTGATTTCAATCTTCGCCGTATATTTAATTGGTATTTTATAATCGCAGATGCTAAATCAGCCATTCTCGGTGCAGACTTCCTGGTCCACTTTGCATTGCTTCTAGATCTCAAACGACGATTCACAGAACTTCAACAATCGACCGCTCAACCTGTCCTGGTGCACATGACGCCAAATACCTGCAATTACTCAACCAATTCGTCGACATAACTCATCCCAGCACCAATGCTGTCACAGCCACTGACAGTCAAGTCGCTCATCACATTGAGACAACTGGGCCACCAGTATTTGAGCGCCCACAACGTCTCACTGGCGAGAAACTACAAATAGCTAAAGATGACTTTGACCTCCTGCTACATCATGGCGTGATCCTTCCATCGAGCAGCCCATGGGCCAGCCCTATCCATATGGTGTCAAAGAAAACTGATGGATGGCGCACATCAGGAGACTATCGAAAACTAAACGCAAATACAGTTCCAGATCGATATCCAGTCCCTCATGGGGATAACATTCTCCAGCGTTTCCACGGATCCACCGTTTTCTCCACCATCGACTTAGTCAGGGCTTACCACCAGATACCCATGGCCAAGTCAGATATTGCCAAAATAGCTGTAACCAGTCCTTTTGGACTTTTTGAATTTCTGGGTATGCTACCCGGACTACACAACGCCACGCAGACTTTTCAAAGATATATGGACAACATCCTCAGATATGTAGACTTTGTGGGCTGCTTCATAGATGATCTCAGTCCCTCGAACAGCACCTACGACATCTCACCACCATCTTTAAAGACCTGCGTGCACATCATCTCACCATCAATCCAAAGAAGCTTAGTCCAGCAGAGACCAGATACTCCACATATGATCGTGAACTTCTGGCCATCTTTGCTGCTATCAAGTTTTTCAAGCACATTCTCGAGGGAAGAAACTTCAGCATCTTCACCGACCAAAAGCCAATCATCTACGCATTTTCTCAACGTGCTGACAAGGCATCACCTCGCCATCTACGTCAATTGGACTACACAGAAAATGTCGTAGCTGATGCGCTTTCGAGAATTAATGCCATAACCCATTACGCTGGCACAACTCCAAGATGACCAGCTTAATGATGTCCAATCCAGCACATTTCTCAAGCTGCACCTGCTGAACATTGAAGGTCGTGATATACTATGTGATGTGACTAATAATATTGTGCGACCTTATCTTCCACAGCCACTTAGACGCCAGGCCTTTAACATCATCCATGGTCTTTCTCATCCTAGTGGCAGGGCCACAGCCAAGGAACTCACCGGAAGATTCGTCTGGCCAGGTATTAGAAAAGAGGCACTCCTCTGGTCCAGACACTGCATACCATGTCAACGTTCCAAGGTCCATCGTCACAATCGCACCACACCAAACCACACTGATGTACCAGACAATCGCTTCGAGCACGTCCACCTGGATCTCATAAAGCTGCCCAGAGTCAAGGACCTTCGCTACTGTCTGACGATCATTGACCGCTTCAGCAGATGGCCACACGCCATACCACTCAACAAGATGATAGCTGAGACAGTTGCACACGCCTTTTACACTCAGTGGATTTGTAAATTCTGTTCAAGGTCTGCAATTCACCCACGTGCACCCACGTTTTCAAGAGAGTAGACTCTATCAAGAAGCCTCTGTAACAACCATACACTGGCCTCCATGAAGTCATCCAGCGTGTAGACGACAAAACCTACATCATCAGGATCAATGGGGCAGACGAAACAGTCTCAATCGACATACTGAAGCCAGCATACATTAAGTTACCAGACAACTCCCAATCCACACCTCAAAAATCACCATCCACACCACCCAACCCAACACAAAACAATTCGTGCCTTTCTCTTTTAGACCAAGTCACTGGGAGGGGAGTGGATGTGGCGGCTATGCCAAGCCAGTCCACAGCTGATTTTAATGACAACACTCATTTACCGTCTCAGTCCAATGAGTCTCCCTCACCAGCCACTACGCGGCGTGACAATTTAATGAGTCGGCCATTACGACACCGTAGAAAGCAGACACTCCAGCCACGCATAGTCTCTCACTTCTACTTCAACCTCTCAAGGGAACGGACCACACGTATAGCGCTCCGCCGTACCTACATCCAACTTAATCATTCAAACACAATAACACAAAAATAACTATTTTGGAATAAAATATTGTAATAAATATAGTGAGATTCTTAATAAATAGACAATTATATGATAATTCAGAACACGATTATACCATATGCAAATAGTCGTACATAAAGAGGATCAAGACTACTCGACTACAAGCAAAAAACAGAGACCTTTTGCTCCATACTTAGCATTTCGAACACTCCATGAATTGGCTGAAAACACCAAGTCAGTATTCCCTCAGACAACCCAGGTGTTAAAAACAAAAACGTATATAAACGATAATTTGTCTGGATGTCAAAGTCTTATACAAAGATAAGAATCATTATCACAGGTAAGACAAGCCTTCAAATCCGCAGAGTTCTAATTAAAAAAGATTGCGGCAAATCACCCAAATATATTAAAAAACAAACCAAACGAAAATTTGTGGAACACTAATCAAGCCCAAATCCTGATACGAGAATTATGGCTAGATTGGACCGGCAGAAACGAGCAATTAAAACTACTTCGTTAAAAAAGTGGTCCCAGTTTGCGAGCAATCTAAACGATATCTCACAAATACAAATCCCACGATGGGTTAATTATGCCCAGAGCACAAAGTCGAATTACGCGGCTGACGCCTTTAAAAAGGCATATTGCGCCACTATATATGTTCGCATACAAAGCGACAATGCGACCACAATCCAAATTTCGCCAAAGCAAAAGTGACTCCTCTAAAAACAATAATTCTATTACGACTAAAACTATGTGGTGTACTATACTACTTGCCAAACTAACGGGTGATTTTTTTGAGGTTAGGATTTTCATGCAGTAGTATTTGACAGATCACGTGGGATGTCAGACATGGTGTCAAAGAGAAAGATGCTCAGTATGCTTTGACATTTCATCATGAATAGACTTACTAACGAGCAACGCTTGCAAATCATTGAATTTTATTACCAAAATCAGTGTTCGGTTCGAAATGTGTTTCGCGTCCGTGTCCGATGAGCGATGAGGCTCATTTCTGGTTGAATGGCTACGAAAAACAAACTTTTGCTCCATACTTAGCATTTCGAACACTCCATGAATTGGCGAAAACACCAAGTCAGTATTCCCTCAGACAACCCAGGTGAAAAATCAACTGTTTGGTTGGTATTTACGCTGGTGAAATCATGACCGTATTTTTCAAAGATGCGTTGACGCAAGTTCTAATGGCGATCCTATTATCTAAAAACTTGCCAAAAATGGAAAACTGAACTTGTTGACATTTTATACAGATGGCCTAATGCCAACAGCACATTCTACATTTAGGGAACTTCGGCAACCAATTCACAATAAAATACCCGTTAATTGCCACCAAATCATGCGTACGCCTTTAGATTTGCGACGCAACTAAAGTCTACAGAAATGCACAAATCCAATTTCGAAAGCAAAATTATCCCAGAACAAATTCTATTACGACTAAAAAGTTGCCACTATAATACTTTCCGAATGACACCCAAGCGCAATCGCCACTGAAATTGCAAAAATAAAATGTCTTGATCTATTCAGACGATGAATTGCTTTAGTAAAAAAAAAAAAAAAAAAAAAAATTAGCCTGGTTAGATAAACCACCACATGCGTGGATGGCGTACATATATTTCTAATCGAACGTCAAATTATTAACCTAGTGGAATCAGCCATCTTGCGACACGTAGCCAGTGGGTACAAGTGTAGATACAAGAGGGTCCAACCCCCCGCACCTTGTCACTACCACCCTCTGGTAGAATGGCCGCAGATGGTTAACAGAATCTCCCAAGAAAGTCGAAATATCGACTGCTTTCACAATATATTGTATGATAATGACATCATTGAGCGATTTTTATTATACCCCCCGGCCCTCAGGGTAATCGCTTACATGCTCAGATTCACAGAGCGAATCAAAATTAGAATTAAGGAGGTACGCACAGTATACCCCCAAGGCGATACAGTGACGCACCTAGACTTACAAAAAGTAAAGGTCGCTCTTATCGCATCTATTCCAGCGCTCTACTTCAGCCAAGAAATATCAATACTAAGAGAATCGAAGTCGATTGATAACACTGTAATAGTCAAAAAAAAGACACGACCAAATTCGACGGTTTCCCCCTATTTCGGGTCCTACGAATCGAACTGCATCATTACTTTTTTGAGTTACAATCATGGTTTCATACAAAAATTTTTGTTGAAGTTTTTCATCAAAGTGGCCCATTGTAAGAGAAAGGCACAATTTTCTTCGGTCTCTAACTTTTTTAATGTTGACTTTTTTGGTAAACTTTCTTTGGCAAAGCTTCTCAGAATAAGTCCGTCTTTAAGTTCTTAGATGACTGTAAACCCCAAAATCAATGCTTTTTGTGTCCTTATAGCCAATATGTCGAAAAAACTGAAATTTAATCCATTTTTTTAATGTTTTCTCCCTCACGTTTCGTCAATATTTTAATTTACCCTTTGATACTTTTACATTAAGTGACATCTTGTAATAGTAAGATACTTAAGCAAAGACAACGTTCTAAGCAAACTAACCATTAGAAAAAAACTTAACAAAATTTGTATTTTTTTAAAAAGCTACACTAACTATGTTTGTGTGCTATTTTATTTTTTTGTATCTTATAAGTGTTATCAATAAGTATCATAAATTTGTACACAATATTTAAATTAAATTTAATAAGGCTCATCTATTAATGTCCAATACAAATCAGAAAGCAACGAGTCAAGCTTTTAACCACTGCACTGATAAGAAATAACAACAAGTAACGTTTGAAAGAAACGTTAAATGCTTGCCTAAGAGTCAAAATTTAAGCATAGATTGCAGTAGTTAATTTAAATTTGACTTCGCGGAAAGAACATTGTTTTAGGTTTTAGTGCCTTGTATATCAAGAAAATAAATTAAAATGAATAAGTGTCCAATTGGCCTATCGTTGTTCTGCTACGTATGTGGAAAATTTACAAGCCCTCGGAGTAGACGCAAAATATCTTCGGGAACTGCCGGCATCTACGAGGAATATTTCGATTTACCCGTTATAAGAGACGTAGATTGGGTGCCAAATACCATTTGCACGCAATGCAACAACAACCTGCATAACTGGTCAAAAAGACTGTGCCTAAAAATGGGGTTCGGCATCCCAATGATTTGGATAGATTCACAAGGGCATCGTACTGGTAACTGCTACGCGTGCAAGAACAAATTTGCAAGATTCAACAAAAAAAAAAACACAGTTTACAAAATTGTTCAATCTGCACAACTACCAGTATCTCACTCAGAAAATGTTCCGATACCAAGATGTCCAAGTCCAACTGACAGATATATTTCGCCAACATTTTCCACCGAGCCTACAGATCTACTCTCAATGTATAACCCAACCGAAGTTGAAAGCCCATGTCGTCACTTGGAGATCTCCCAAACCCATTTGAATACGATATTACGACAGCTGAAATTATCGCAAAGACAAGCGATTTGCCTAGCACATCATCTTCGATCGGTAAATATATTGTCTAAAGATGTGAAGGTGTATGGATACCGCAAAAGACAGGAGGAGCTTTTAGATTTCTTTGAGGTTAATGGCGACAATACTTTTTCGTATTGTAAAAATATTCCTGGTCTTATGAGATACATGAACTGTGAGTACAAACCAGGGCAATGGCGCTTGTTTATTGACTCGTCGAAAAATAGTTTAAAAGCAGTATTGCTGTATGTGGATAACACAAAAAATCCGGTTCCAATCGCCATAAGCTCCAACACAAAGGAAACATACGAAGCAATGAAATTAATTTTGGACAGAGTTCAGTATCAGCAGTATCAATGGAAGATATGTGCGGATTTAAAAGTTATCGCCTTGCTTACTGGTTTGCAGACAGGATACACAAAAAATATGTGCTTCATTTGTCATTGGGACACAAGGTACCGCGGAAACCAATATAGAATGTGTGATTGGAAGCTTCGTACAGAATTTCATTTAAATGTGGCAAATGTTATCCATATTCCGCTGATACCAGCTAATAACATTTTGCTACCACCACTGCACATAAAATTGTCAAAAATTTCATTAAAGCAATAAATCGAGATGCCGAAGCTTTTAAATGTTTGACAGAAATATTTCCAAGACTAAGTATTGCGAAAATAAAAGAAGGTATTTTAAGTCTTTTAATAGAACGAATGTTATGTTGATACATTATTTTCAGGTGTTCTCAATGGCCCCGATATAAGAAAACTTATGAAGAACGCAAACTTCTAAGGCCAAATGAAAAAATTGCTTGGAACTCCGTTATGACCGTTATAAACCATTGCTTAGGAGTGCACCGGTCTGAAGATTGGAAGAAATATGTGGATGACATGGTAGACGCTTTTGAAGAAATAGGTGTGAATATGTCCTTAAAAATTCATTTCCTTCACCATCACAAGGACCATTTGAGCAGCAAGTTCCGACTGAATCCGATGAGCATGAAGAAAGATTTCACCAAGTCGCCGCCCCCCTTGAGCATTGGTACAGTGGCAAAAAGCTTGACTCGTTGCTTGCTGATTTGTGTTGGACATTGATAGATGAGTCTTATTAAATTTAATTTGAATATTGTGTACAAATTTATGATACTTATTGATAACACTTATAAGATACCAAAAAATAAAATAGCACACAAACATAGTTAGTGTAGCTTTTTTAAAAAATACAAATTTTGTTAAGTTTTTTTTCTAATGGTTAGTTTGTTCAGAACGTTGTCTTTGCCTAAGTTTTTTACTATTACAAGATGTCACTTAATGTATAAGTATCAAAGGGTAACTTAAAATTTTGACGAAACGTGAGGGAAAAAACATTAAAAAATGGATTAAATTTCAGTTTTTTCGACATATTGGCTATAAGGACAAAAAACATTTATTTTGGGGTTTACAGTCGACATATTGGCTATAAGGACACAAAAAACATTGATTATGGGGTTTACAGTCATCTAAGAACTTAAAGACGGACTTATTTTGAGAAGCTTTGCCAAAGAAAGTTTACCAAAAAAGTCAACATTAAAAAAGTTAGAGACCGAAGAAAAATGTGCCTTCCTCTTACAATGGGCCACTTTGATGAAAAACTTCAACAAAAATTTTTGTATGAAACCATGATTGTGACTCAAAAAAGTAATGGTGCAGTTGGATTCGTAGGACCCGAAATAGGAGGAAACCGTCGAATTTGGTCTTGTCTTTTTTTTTCTTGAAAAAAGCTATCACAGTGTAATCATCATAGTACAAAAGGTCTACTTCGTGAAAATGGTCGGCTTGTCAATTTAAGCCTAACGTATAACGATCGTCATCCCATAGTTATATCAGAGGGATCGCAACTTGCCACATTATATCTCAACTATGTCCACGTACTATTACTACACGCAGAACATCGCCTCATGCAACAAATAGTCCGTTAAGAGTTTTATATCCCAAGACTCAAGCCAAGAATAAAGAAATGCATTTTCATGTGCAAGATCTGCACTGTGCATAAGCAGAAGATGCGAACGCAAATTATGGAACGCTGCAACTTTGCTCTGCCCTCCACTATCACAGGTGTCGATTTTGCTGGGCATTTTCAGATAAAGGCGTCCATGATAAAGTCTCCGACACTAATGAAATGCTACGTGGCTTTCTTTGTCTGTTTCACGACAAAAGCAGTATACCTCGAGCTATGTACTAATCTGACAAAAGAGCCATTTCTCGCGGCATTTGCTCACTTCGTCGGACGATGTGGTTTTCCGAGAACAATGGCCAAATATATATAGGAGCTCAAAGAGCCACGGAAAAACCGATTTTATCAAACAGGTTTCGACGGAAATTGTACAAAAGTGCGCTTTCCAAGGCATTAATTGGCAGTTCATCCCTCTAAGCGCTCCTCATATGGGTGGTTTATGGGAATAAGCTGTAAAAAGCTTCAAATCCCACTTTTAAAATTGAAATTCAATAAAATGACTATGCCTCTTCGGACCCGAAGAAGTGCGCGAGCTATTTTAGCCGGCGATTCACACTGCACCCCATCCTGTCGCTCACCACTCTTCAAATACCCGTTGTGGGGAAAGTCGGAAGAGTGGTCCCACTACCGCCAACGAGTCCTATCACCCGATAACTCTCCTCTAGTGAGGACACCTGAGGCCTTGCTACTCCCGCCTCTCACTCACCACCTGAGCCTAGCCAAACACAGGCATGAATTCCGAAAAGTTTTCACAGCACTAAGCGTCATAAACGCTCAGATAGTTCATGGCCTTAACCAGAAACCACTTTTTGAGAGAACGATTATAGCGTTGGACTTGTCAAAAACTTTTGATACTGTCAATCACACTACGCTAGTGTAGGACATCGAAAAATCTCTACCTGGGCGGTCTACAATCATCCGTAATTAAACAGGGGGTTCCGCAGGGTGGTATCCTCTCCCCGCTATTGTTTAATCTACATCTGGAAACTCCCACAGCCACCAGAGAGAGTTTCCATAACCTCGTACGCTGATGATTGCACGATATTGACGTCGAGCAATAGAATCGATGGCATATGTTCAAAAGTAAACAGCCATTCTCCGACCTTTCTCGGTTCTTTTCCGCACGGAACCTAATACTTTCCCGAACCAAATCGACAGCCACCATATTTACGAACTGGACGAAGGAGTACAGACTTGAGCTTAATATTGTAGTCGATGGCGTAAATAATCCTAAGATTTAAGGTGTAACATTTGATGGTCTATGCTCCTTAACTCCTCATACGACTGCAATAATCGCCAAGGTACAGAGCCGCAACAAAATCCTTAAATCGCTCGTCGGCAGTACATGGGGAAAAGGCAAAGAAACGTTGTTGGAAATTTAAAAGGCAATCGGCCGGCCGGTCCTCTACTACGCAGCACCAATATGATCACCTGAATGCAATGGCATGCAGATGAAGAAACTTCAGACCTGCCAGAACACTGCACTCCGAACACGACAGGATGCCTCTTTATGTTTCCGATCGAACATGTATATAGTGAGACGCTTATGCCACCAGTTTTCGTAGAAATCCTCCCTGCAGCCACCTGCTTGGAGCGTAACTGCCTCCTAGGAACATCACGAGGTCATTTCTCAACTACGTCGACGACAGCTAACAGTCGCCGACCAGACTTTGGACGAAACTAACTTCCGACACACCTTCACCAACTTTACAGACTCCCTTCCAGTGAATGGCGTTCTTGGAGTCAAATTACCACCAATTGCAGAGCTCGAGTTGACGCGAGAAACGCGAGTGACCTTTGCGCAGCTTCGTTCGGGATACTGTAGCAGCTTAAACTCCTACTTGTTCAGAATAGACCCCAACATATCCAACATACATCCTGCGTGCAATGAGTTGCTGCATGACACTGGCCACCTCTTTGCATGCCCCGCCAACGCCATTCATCTAACATCCTTTTCCCTTTCCTCCGACCCCGTCGAAAAGCACGTTTCCTGGGCCGCCCGCTAAATGATGTCGACGACAATCTATATAATCCTTATCATCTTAACGGGGATTAGATATCCGTTAGAACAACAACAATAGACTACCCGAAATTAACGAAACTCCTTGTTAAGTAAAAGTTATTGCAGCGCTTCTTCTTCAACTTCATTTTTTTGTTTTTTGTCTTCCTCTATTACTTTTAATGTTTGAAAGTACTGGTCCAGGAATCCTTGAATGTCAGATAAGTTTTGAATATCCCTGGTCCTTCTTACAAACTGCTCATCACCGTTTGTTGTCGTAACTTTCTTTAAGGGTAATCCACGCTGCTTTGTAATTATCGACTGATATCTGCAAATGTTGAATCAGAGAAGCAGCTTCACCTTTCAAGCAAAGGCGTAAACGAAGCATTTTTTCAGAGCTAGATATTCGTTCGTTGTTGTGTACCATGTCTTGAAACACATTGAAAAAAAGAGCCCATTCTTGTATTTCCCCATAGAAATTTAGAATTTTCAGTTTTTCCAATTCCAAATTATGAGGAAATGCTATTTTTAGCTCTTCAATATTTAAGCCATTTTTTAGACGAGGGAGCTCTTTATGCTACTATTTCGTCGTAAGCTTCCTCAATTTCCAAATTAAAATATTTTGAAAGATCGCTGCTGTACGCGTTTTCTAAACAGTGTTTTCAAATATGCTAATTGATCAGAGTTGACAACCACTTCGAAACTCAAGTCAGCCATTTGGTTTCGAAGGTTCTCAATTTTCCTTCTAAAAATAGCAAGCACAGCAGTTGAGTATTCCTTTGAATCGCAATTAAAGAATTTTTGCGTATAGTCTTTTGCTATTACGGCTTATGTATCCTGTTCCTTATTCCCAGCATAGGGCTTTATTGCACTCAATAATTGAGTTTATTGTCGCTCAAGCTCAAAATATAGAGGCTTGAATGGACCAAAATATGACTAGTAAAAGTTATTGCAGCGCTGGGTTACTTAATCCTTACCTCGGGTGGGAGGCAATAAGTGGTAGGCATTGCTATTTTACTTGAAATATTTCCTTTTATTTTCTTTTATCCCTTACCACTGGTGGGAGGAAGTAAAAAAAATATAAACAATAAGAATGTTTTCTGGCTCTTTTTATACAAAATTCTTAGCCCATGTTTTAAAATGAATTATCAGACCAACGCATAACACATAATAAGTGCGTTGGTCTTATCTAAAAGTACACGTATATTTTATCAGCAAATGCATATGTATACATTTGCAAGCGTGCATCTATTGCATTTCTACTCTGCCAACCACGGCTACCATCTTGTATCAAATATTTCAATACAACTACACATTTTTTCTCTATGCACCAACGCACATTTTCGGGTTATTTTTTGTCTACCTAAATGTGATGAAAAAAATTTTCTTTCATCTCTTGATTTATTTGAATGAGTGCGAAGGAGAAAAGATAATTGTCAATAGTGCCAAAAGAAAATCCCAAAAAGGGTAATAAAAAAAAACGATTGAAAGTCGCATGTCGTTCGTGCTCGTACCAACGTAAAGGAGGCTCGTACAACGAGAAGATAAGTAAGTGAATATTATGTGGTTTTTTTTTTAATAATTTGCAAATAATTACTTCATTTGTTTTTACAACATTGGAAATCCGAATGAATTGGAACAAGCAACAGCAACAATATCATCAGAAGCAGCAAATATCAATTGTTAAGTATGTGAAAAAAGTGTGCGTAGTTTAAAATTGGACTGCGCAGTGCTATATAATACGCAAAAGTAAATACACACATATGTACATATGTATGTATTTTATGCGTTTAAGGCGGCCTGCAAAATCCAATACAAACAAATGTTTGTTCAATATTTTAAATGATCAAATAATATTTATCTTTTCTTTGAGAGTAAATTCTATTTGTATTTAACATATTTTATTTTTTTCAGATAATATTAATCTTTTCTTTCAGATATTATTATCATTTTATACAATTAATCTTTGTTTTTCTTTTAGATATTACAAATTCAATGTAATTATTATTTATTTTCAGGTTTTAATAACCTTTATTTTATTTCAGGTACTTGTCTTTTATAATATGTTTTTACTCTTTTATGTTCAGCCACTATAACCATTGTTTATCTGTTTTTTTTTTACCCGCTCATGGTTGGCAGGGCATTTGTTTGTTTACATAAGTATGCATGTGTATGTGTGTGTGTGACTAAGGCACTTGAGATTTATCATGAAGAATACAATAACCACCATAAGGGTTGTTTTTCTGTATTATATTCTTATAACTTATGATATTGATATCAACACCCGCGCCGTTAGTTCCAGCTCTGAAAGTATTCGACGCAGTCGGGAGAAGCAGAGGAAGAGGAAGACCTCCACTCCGTTGGAAGGACCAAGTGGAGAAGGACTTGGCTTCGCTTGGGATATCCAATTAGCGCCACGTAGCGAAAAGAAGAAACGACTGGCGCGCGGTTGTTAACTCGGCTTTAATCGCGTAAGTGGTGACTACGCCAATTAAGAAGAAGAAGATTCTTATTACATATTTTTCTTTTATTTGCTGCATTTTTTATTTATTATTAGTTCTAGTTTTATTCGTCGCATCGGGTCATGCTATTACCTTTTTGGAAAACTCATTTCACGCGCTAACACGTACTTGATTGATTGTCGTTTCTTTTAATCGTTCCTGAGTTATAGCGTCGCAAACATGGAGCAAAATAAAGAGAAAATACGGCATATTTTACAGTACTACTACGATAAAGGCAAAAATGCATCTCAGCCGCCAATAAAATTTGTGCAGTTTATGGACCCGATACAGTTTCCATTTCCACCGCACAACGATGGTTTCAACGTTTTCGTTCTGGTGTAGAGGTGGTCGAAGATGCGCTACGCTCCGGAAGGCCTGTCGTCGAAAATTGCTATAAAATCGATGAATTGGTCGAAAGAGACCGGCTAGCAGCAGCCGTAGCATCGGTCAAGAGCTGGGCATGAGTCATCAAAAATTCATTTCAATTTCAATAAAAAAAGAAATTCAATAAAAATACCACAAGACTTTTTTGACAAAGTAATATGTATATTAATATATTAATAGATATTTATATTTAGTAGAATTTCGGCTTTGCTATTAAGTAAGCATGTTCAATGATATTTGAATATATTGCCTAGGGAAAGAAATGATTATTTAAAATTAGTGGACTGTATATGGATATATATGTGTATGATATTTCATAAATAATTTTGTTTAATATAACGACATGTTCAATTTTGAACATCCCTCACAACCTTTCTACGAAGAGAAAATGGAAGAATATCGAAAAATGAATCAAAAAAGAGAAATAACACTTACCTATCCCAACTATTAGAAATAATGTCAATTGACTACAGATGCTTCGAACCACGCAATCGCAGCAGTACTCGAACAGGTCGGAAAGCCAATCACTTTCAGGAATATTAACCAACATCATTACCTAACTACTATATAACCAACATCATTACCTAACTACTTATATGACATAGGTGAAATTAACGGACGCAATAAGCAACAAAAGTGACAATTCAAAACTTAAAAGATGGAAGAGGAAGGAATATGATTAGAGCAATATGATCACAAAAATAGATACAAACCAGGCCGAACTAACTGCTTACCCCGACCCACCGAACTCAACTCATTAACAATAGTAACACACTCCGATGAAAGTTTAAGACACCATATGATACCAGCAACAGAGGTTCCTAGCAAAGTATTTAAAAAATATGATTACTTACAGAACATGAGAAGTCTTAATTCAAAATACCCTCTCCTACATACCACAGACATATAATCATTAAATCACATTAGGAGGATTCTCTTGCTCTTGCAAGATTGCAGGTTTCAAAAATCCTATACCGAAATATACAAGGGCACGAGAGCACCCTTTACAGAATCTAGTGATATATGAACGGCTGATTCGGTCAATTTATTGTAAATGACTATTGTGCATGGCTATTGTGAATTGGCGCACCTTCTGCATTCATTTTTATCAAAAAAAAACTGTAACAAATCTTTATAATTTAAATAGAAATTATAAAATTTACCTCCCACAACAATTTAACCCCCCGCACCTTGTCACTACCACCCTCTGGTAGAATGGCCGCAGATGGTTAACAGAATCTCCCAAGAAAGTCGAAATATCGACTGCTTTCACAATATATTGTATGATAATGACATCATTGAGCGATTTTCATTATACCCCCCGGCCCTCAGGGTAATCGCTTACATGCTCAGATTCACAGAGCGAATCAAAATTAGAATTAAGGAGGTACGCACAGTATACCCCCAAGGCGATACAGTGACGCACCTAGACTTACAAAAAGTAAAGGTCGCTCTTATTGCATCTATTCCAGCGCTCTACTTCAGCCAAGAAATATCAATACTAAGAGAATCGAAGTCGATTGATAACACTGTAATAGTCAAAAAAAAAGCCACGACCAAATTCGACGGTTTCCCCCTATTTCGGGTCCTACGAATCGAACTGCATCATTACTTTTTTGAGTTACAATCATGGTTTCATACAAAAATTTTTGTTGAAGTTTTTCTTCAAAGTGGCCCATTGTAAGAGAAAGGCACAATTTTCTTCGGTCTCTAACTTTTTTAATGTTGACTTTTTTGGTAAACTTTCTTTGGCAAAGCTTCTCAGAATAAGTCCGTCTTTAAGTTCTTAGATGACTGTAAACCCCAAAATCAATGCTTTTTGTGTCCTTATAGCCAATATGTCGAAAAAACTGAAATTTAATCCATTTTTTTAATGTTTTCTCCCTCACGTTTCGTCAATATTTTAATTTACCCTTTGATACTTTTACATTAAGTGACATCTTGTAATAGTAAGATACTTAAGCAAAGACAACGTTCTAAGCAAACTAACCATTAGAAAAAAACTTAACAAAATTTGTATTTTTTTAAAAAGCTACACTAACTATGTTTGTGTGCTATTTTATTTTTTTGTATCTTATAAGTGTTATCAATAAGTATCATAAATTTGTACACAATATTTAAATTAAATTTAATAAGGCTCATCTATTAATGTCCAATACAAATCAGAAAGCAACGAGTCAAGCTTTTAACCACTGCACTGATAAGAAATAACAACAAGTAACGTTTGAAAGAAACGTTAAATGCTTGCCTAAGAGTCAAAATTTAAGCATTGATTGCAGTAGTTAATTTAAATTTGACTTCGCGGAAAGAACATTGTTTTAGGTTTTAGTGCCTTGTATATCAAGAAAATAAATTAAAATGAATAAGTGTCCAATTGGCCTATCGTTGTTCTGCTACGTATGTGGAAAATTTACAAGCCCTCGGAGTAGACGCAAAATATCTTCGGGAACTGCCGGCATCTACGAGGAATATTTCGATTTACCCGTTATAAGAGACGTAGATTGGGTGCCAAATACCATTTGCACGCAATGCAACAACAACCTGCATAACTGGTCAAAAAGACTGTGCCTAAAAATGGGGTTCGGCATCCCAATGATTTGGATAGATTCACAAGGGCATCGTACTGGTAACTGCTACGCGTGCAAGAACAAATTTGCAAGATTCAACAAAAAAAAAAACACAGTTTACAAAATTGTTCAATCTGCACAGCTACCAGTATCTCACTCAGAAAATGTTCCGATACCAAGATGTCCAAGTCCAACTGACAGATATATTTCGCCAACATTTTCCACCGAGCCTACAGATCTACTCTCAATGTATAACCCAACCGAAGTTGAAAGCCCATGTCGTCACTTGGAGATCTCCCAAACCCATTTGAATACGATAGTACGACAGCTGAAATTATCGCAAAGACAAGCGATTTGCCTAGCACATCATCTTCGATCGGTAAATATATTGTCTAAAGATGTGAAGGTGTATGGATACCGCAAAAGACAGGAGGAGCTTTTAGATTTCATTGAGGTTAATGGCGACAATACTTTTTCGTATTGTAAAAATATTCCTGGTCTTATGAGATACATGAACTGTGAGTACAAACCAGGGCAATGGCGCTTGTTTATTGACTCGTCGAAAAATAGTTTAAAAGCAGTATTGCTGTATGTGGATAACACAAAAAATCCGGTTCCAATCGCCATAAGCTCCAACACAAAGGAAACATACGAAGCAATGAAATTAATTTTGGACAGAGTTCAGTATCAGCAGTATCAATGGAAGATATGTGCGGATTTAAAAGTTATCGCCTTGCTTACTGGTTTGCAGACAGGATACACAAAAAATATGTGCTTCATTTGTCATTGGGACACAAGGTACCGCGGAAACCAATATAGAATGTGTGATTGGAAGCTTCGCACAGAATTTCATTTAAATGTGGCAAATGTTATCCATATTCCGCTGATACCAGCTAATAACATTTTGCTACCACCACTGCACATAAAATTGTCAAAAATTTCATTAAAGCAATAAATCGAGATGCCGAAGCTTTTAAATGTTTGACAGAAATATTTCCAAGACTAAGTATTGCGAAAATAAAAGAAGGTATTTTAAGTCTTTTAATAGAACGAATGTTATGTTGATACATTATTTTCAGGTGTTCTCAATGGCCCCGATATAAGAAAACTTATGAAGAACGCAAACTTCTAACGCCAAATGAAAAAATTGCTTGGAACTCCGTTATGACCGTTATAAACCATTGCTTAGGAGTGCACCGGTCTGAAGATTGGAAGAAATATGTGGATGACATGGTAGACGCTTTTGAAGAAATAGGTGTGAATATGTCCTTAAAAATTCATTTCCTTCACCATCACAAGGACCATTTTGAGCAGCAAGTTCCGACTGAATCCGATGAGCATGAAGAAAGATTTCACCAAGTCGCCGCCCCCCTTGAGCATTGGTACAGTGGCAAAAAGCTTGACTCGTTGCTTGCTGATTTGTGTTGGACATTGATAGATGAGTCTTATTAAATTTAATTTGAATATTGTGTACAAATTTATGATACTTATTGATAACACTTATAAGATACCAAAAAATAAAATAGCACACAAACATAGTTAGTGTAGCTTTTTTAAAAAATACAAATTTTGTTAAGTTTTTTTTCTAATGGTTAGTTTGTTCAGAACGTTGTCTTTGCCTAAGTTTTTTACTATTACAAGATGTCACTTAATGTATAAGTATCAAAGGGTAACTTAAAATTTTGACGAAACGTGAGGGAAAAAACATTAAAAAATGGATTAAATTTCAGTTTTTTCGACATATTGGCTATAAGGACACAAAAAACATTTATTTTGGGGTTTACAGTCATCTAAGAACTTAAAGACGGACTTATTTTGAGAAGCTTTGCCAAAGAAAGTTTACCAAAAAAGTCAACATTAAAAAAGTTAGAGACCGAAGAAAAATGTGCCTTCCTCTTACAATGGGCCACTTTGATGAAAAACTTCAACAAAAATTTTTGCATGAAACCATGATTGTGACTCAAAAAAGTAATGGTGCAGTTCGATTCGTAGGACCCGAAATAGGAGGAAACCGTCGAATTTGGTCTTGTCTTTTTTTTTCTTGAAAAAAGCTATCACAGTGTAATCATCATAGTACAAAAGGTCTACTTCGTGAAAATGGTCGGCTTGTCAATTTAAGCCTAACGTATAACGATCGTCATCCCATAGTTATATCAGAGGGATCGCAACTTGCCACATTATATCTCAACTATGTCCACGTACTATTACTACACGCAGAACATCGCCTCATGCAACAAATAGTCCGTTAAGAGTTTTATATCCCAAGACCCAAGCCAAGAATAAAGAAATGCATTTTCATGTGCAAGATCTGCACTGTGCATAAGCAGAAGATGCGAACGCAAATTATGGAACGCTGCAACTTTGCTCTGCCCTCCACTATCACAGGTGTCGATTTTGCTGGGCATTTTCAGATAAAGGCGTCCATGATAAAGTCTCCGACACTAATGAAATGCTACGTGGCTGTCTTTGTCTGTTTCACGACAAAAGCAGTATACCTCGAGCTATGTACTAATCTGACAAAAGAGCCATTTCTCGCGGCATTTGCTCACTTCGTCGGACGATGTGGTTTTCCGAGAACAATGGCCAAATATATATAGGAGCTCAAAGAGCCACGGAAAAACCGATTTTATCAAACAGGTTTCGACGGAAATTGTACAAAAGTGCGCTTTCCAAGGCATTAATTGGCAGTTCA
This sequence comes from Bactrocera correcta, assembly GCA_027475135.1. Taxonomy (NCBI): domain Eukaryota; kingdom Metazoa; phylum Arthropoda; class Insecta; order Diptera; family Tephritidae; genus Bactrocera; species Bactrocera correcta. Next base: position 19,815,313 of record CM050326.1, read on the forward strand.
TCCCTCTAAGCGCTCCTCATATGGGTGGTTTATGGGAATAAGCTGTAAAAAGCTTCAAATCCCACTTTTAAAATTGAAATTCAATAAAATGACTATGCCTCTTCGAACCCGAAGAAGTGCGCGAGCTATTTTAGCCGGCGATTCACACTGCACCCCATCCTGTCGCTCACCACTCTTCAAATACCCGTTGTGGGGAAAGTCGGAAGAGTGGTCCCACTACCGCCAACGAGTCCTATCACCCGATAACTCTCCTCTAGTGAGGACACCTGAGGCCTTGCTACTCCCGCCTCTCACTCACCACCTGAGCCTAGCCAAACACAGGCATGAATTCCGAAAAGTTTTCACAGCACTAAGCGTCATAAACGCTCAGATAGTTCATGGCCTTAACCAGAAACCACTTTTTGAGAGAACGATTATAGCGTTGGACTTGTCAAAAACTTTTGATACTGTCAATCACACTACGCTAGTGTAGGACATCGAAAAATCTCTACCTGGGCGGTCTACAATCATCCGTAATTAAACAGGGGGTTCCGCAGGGTGGTATCCTCTCCCCGCTATTGTTTAATCTACATCTGGAAACTCCCACAGCCACCAGAGAGAGTTTCCATAACCTCGTACGCTGATGATTGCACGATATTGACGTCGAGCAATGGAATCGATGGCATATGTTCAAAAGTAAACAGCCATTCTCCGACCTTTCTCGGTTCTTTTCCGCACGGAACCTAATACTTTCCCGAACCAAATCGACAGCCACCAAATTTACGAACTGGACGAAGGAGTACAGACTTGAGCTTAATATTGTAGTCGATGGCGTAAATAATCCTAAGATTTAAGGTGTAACATTTGATGGTCTATGCTCCTTAACTCCTCATACGACTGCAATAATCGCCAAGGTACAGAGCCGCATCAAAATCCTTAAATCGCTCGTCGGCAGTACATGGGGAAAAGGCAAAGAAACGTTGTTGGAAATTTAAAAGGCAATCGGCCGGCCGGTCCTCTACTACGCAGCACCAATATGATCACCTGAATGCAATGGCATGCAGATGAAGAAACTTCAGACCTGCCAGAACACTGCACTCCGAACACGACAGGATGCCTCTTTATGTTTCCGATCGAACATGTATATAGTGAGACGCTTATGCCACCAGTTTTCGTAGAAATCCTCCCTGCAGCCACCTGCTTGGAGCGTAACTGCCTCCTAGGAACATCACGAGGTCATTTCTCAACTACGTCGACGACAGCTAACAGTCGCCGACCAGACTTTGGACGAAACTATCTTCCGACACACCTTCACCAACTTCACAGACTCCCTTCCAGTGAATGGCGTTCTTGGAGTCAAATTACCACCAATTGCAGAGCTCGAGTTGACGCGAGAAACGCGAGTGACCTTTGCGCAGCTTCGTTCGGGATACTGTAGCAGCTTAAACTCCTACTTGTTCAGAATAGACCCCAACATATCCAACATACATCCTGCGTGCAATGAGTCACTGCATGACACTGGCCACCTCTTTGCATGCCCCGCCAACGCCATTCATCTAACATCCTTTTCCCTTTCCTCCGACCCCGTCGAAAAGCACGTTTCCTGGGCCGCCCGCTAAATGATGTCGACGACAATCTATATAATCCTTATCATCTTAACGGGGATTAGATATCCGTTAGAACAACAACAATAGACTACCCGAAATTAACGAAACTCCTTGTTAAGTAAAAGTTATTGCAGCGCTTCTTCTTCAACTTCATTTTTTTGTTTTTTGTCTTCCTCTATTACTTTTAATGTTTGAAAGTACTGGTCCAGGAATCCTTGAATGTCAGATAAGTTTTGAATATCCCTGGTCCTTCTTACAAACTGCTCATCACCGTTTGTTGTCGTAACTTTCTTTAAGGGTAATCCACGCTGCTTTGTAATTATCGACTGATATCTGCAAATGTTGAATCAGAGAAGCAGCTTCACCTTTCAAGCAAAGGCGTAAACGAAGCATTTTTTCAGAGCTAGATATTCGTTCGTTGTTGTGTACCATGTCTTGAAACACGTTGAAAAAAAAGAGCCCATTCTTGTATTTCCCCATAGAAATTTAGAATTTTCAGTTTTTCCAATTCCAAATTATGAGGAAATGCTATTTTTAGCTCTTCAATATTTAAGCCATTTTTTAGACGAGGGAGCTCTTTATGCTACTATTTCGTCGTAAGCTTCCTCAATTTCCAAATTAAAATATTTTGAAAGATCGCTGCTGTACGCGTTTTCTAAACAGTGTTTTCAAATATGCTAATTGATCAGAGTTGACAACCACTTCGAAACTCAAGTCAGCCATTTGGTTTCGAAGGTTCTCAATTTTCCTTCTAAAAATAGCAAGCACAGCATTTGAGTATTCCTTTGAATCGCAATTAAAGAATTTTTGCGTATAGTCTTTTGCCATTACGGCTTATGTATCCTGTTCCTTATTCCCAGCATAGGGCTTTATTGCACTCAATAATTGAGTTTATTGTCGCTCAAGCTCAAAATATTGAGGATTGAATGGACCAAAATATGATTAGTAAAAGTTATTGCAGCGCTGGGTTACTTATTCCTTACCTCGGGTGGGAGGCAATAAGTGGTAGGCATTGCTATTTTACTTGAAATATTTCCTTTTATTTTCTTTTATCCCTTACCACTGGTGGGAGGAAGTAAAAAAAATATAAACAATAAGAATGTTTTCTGGCTCTTTTTATACAAAATTCTTAGCCCATGTTTTAAAATGAATTATCAGACCAACGCATAACACATAATAAGTGCGTTGGTCTTATCTAAAAGTACACGTATATTTTATCAGCAAATGCATTTGTATACATTTGCAAGCGTGCATCTATTGCATTTCTACTCTGCCAACCACGGCTACCATCTTGTATCAAATATTTCAATACAACTACACATTTTTTCTCTATGCACCAACGCACATTTTCGGGTTATTTTTTGTCTACCTAAATGTGATGAAAAAAATTTTCTTTCATCTCTTGATTTATTTGAATGAGTGCGAAGGAGAAAAGATAATTGTCAATAGTGCCAAAAGAAAATCCCAAAAAGGGTAATAAAAAAAACGATTGAAAGTCGCATGTCGTTCGTGCTCGTACCAACGTAAAGGAGGCTCGTACAACGAGAAGATAAGTAAGTGAATATTATGTGGTTTTTTTTTTAATAATTTGCAAATAATTACTTCATTTGTTTTTACCCCAACATATCCAACATACATCCTGCGTGCAATGAGTCACTGCATGACACTGGCCACCTCTTTGCATGCCCCGCCAACGCCATTCATCTAACATCCTTTTCCCTTTCCTCCGACCCCGTCGAAAAGCACGTTTCCTGGGCCGCCCGCTAAATGATGTCGACGACAATCTATATAATCCTTATCATCTTAACGGGGATTAGATATCCGTTAGAACAACAACAATAGACTACCCGAAATTAACGAAACTCCTTGTTAAGTAAAAGTTATTGCAGCGCTTCTTCTTCAACTTCATTTTTTTGTTTTTTGTCTTCCTCTATTACTTTTAATGTTTGAAAGTACTGGTCCAGGAATCCTTGAATGTCAGATAAGTTTTGAATATCCCTGGTCCTTCTTACAAACTGCTCATCACCGTTTGTTGTCGTAACTTTCTTTAAGGGTAATCCACGCTGCTTTGTAATTATCGACTGATATCTGCAAATGTTGAATCAGAGAAGCAGCTTCACCTTTCAAGCAAAGGCGTAAACGAAGCATTTTTTCAGAGCTAGATATTCGTTCGTTGTTGTGTACCATGTCTTGAAACACGTTGAAAAAAAAGAGCCCATTCTTGTATTTCCCCATAGAAATTTAGAATTTTCAGTTTTTCCAATTCCAAATTATGAGGAAATGCTATTTTTAGCTCTTCAATATTTAAGCCATTTTTTAGACGAGGGAGCTCTTTATGCTACTATTTCGTCGTAAGCTTCCTCAATTTCCAAATTAAAATATTTTGAAAGATCGCTGCTGTACGCGTTTTCTAAACAGTGTTTTCAAATATGCTAATTGATCAGAGTTGACAACCACTTCGAAACTCAAGTCAGCCATTTGGTTTCGAAGGTTCTCAATTTTCCTTCTAAAAATAGCAAGCACAGCATTTGAGTATTCCTTTGAATCGCAATTAAAGAATTTTTGCGTATAGTCTTTTGCCATTACGGCTTATGTATCCTGTTCCTTATTCCCAGCATAGGGCTTTATTGCACTCAATAATTGAGTTTATTGTCGCTCAAGCTCAAAATATTGAGGATTGAATGGACCAAAATATGATTAGTAAAAGTTATTGCAGCGCTGGGTTACTTATTCCTTACCTCGGGTGGGAGGCAATAAGTGGTAGGCATTGCTATTTTACTTGAAATATTTCCTTTTATTTTCTTTTATCCCTTACCACTGGTGGGAGGAAGTAAAAAAAATATAAACAATAAGAATGTTTTCTGGCTCTTTTTATACAAAATTCTTAGCCCATGTTTTAAAATGAATTATCAGACCAACGCATAACACATAATAAGTGCGTTGGTCTTATCTAAAAGTACACGTATATTTTATCAGCAAATGCATTTGTATACATTTGCAAGCGTGCATCTATTGCATTTCTACTCTGCCAACCACGGCTACCATCTTGTATCAAATATTTCAATACAACTACACATTTTTTCTCTATGCACCAACGCACATTTTCGGGTTATTTTTTGTCTACCTAAATGTGATGAAAAAAATTTTCTTTCATCTCTTGATTTATTTGAATGAGTGCGAAGGAGAAAAGATAATTGTCAATAGTGCCAAAAGAAAATCCCAAAAAGGGTAATAAAAAAAAAGATTGAAAGTCGCATGTCGTTCGTGCTCGTACCAACGTAAAGGAGGCTCGTACAACGAGAAGATAAGTAAGTGAATATTATGTGGTTTTTTTTTTAATAATTTGCAAATAATTACTTCATTTGTTTTTACAACATTGGAAATCCGAATGAATTGGAACAAGCAACAGCAGCAATATCATCAGAAGCAGCAAATATCAATTGTTAAGTATGTGAAAAAAGTGTGCGTACTTTAAAATTGGACTGCGCAGTGCTATATAATACGCAAAAATAAATACACACATATGTACATATGTATGTATTTTATGCGTTTAAGGCGGCCTGCAAAATCCAATATAAACAAATGTTTGTTCAATATTTTAAATGATCAAATAATATTTATCTTTTCTTTCAGAGTAAATTCTATTTGTATTTAACATATTTTATTTTTTTCAGATAATATTAATCTTTTCTTTCAGATATTATTATCATTTTATACAATTAATCTTTGTTTTTCTTTTAGATATTACAAATTCAATGTAATTATTATTTATTTTCAGGTTTTAATAACCTTTATTTTATTTCAGGTACTTGTCTTTTATAATGTGTTTTTACTCTTTTATGTTCAGCCACTTTAACCATTGTTTATCTGTTTTTTTTTACCCGCTCATGGTTGGCAGGGCATTTGTTTGTTTACATAAGTATGCATGTGTATGTGTGTGTGTGACTAAGGCACTTGAGATTTATCATGAAGAATACAATAACCACCATAAGGGTTGTTTTTCTGTATTATATTCTTATTACTTATGATATTGATATCAACACCCGCGCCGTTAGTTCCAGCTCTGAAAGTATTCGACGCAGTCGGGAGAAGCAGAGGAAGAGGAAGACCTCCACTCCGTTGGAAGGACCAAGTGGAGAAGGACTTGGCTTCGCTTGGGATATCCAATTAGCGCCACGTAGCGAAAAGAAGAAACGACTGGCGCGCGGTTGTTAACTCGGCTTTAATCGCGTAAGTGGTGACTACGCCAATTAAGAAGAAGAAGATTCTTATTACATATTTTTCTTTTATTTGCTGCATTTTTTATTTATTATTAGTTCTAGTTTTATTCGTCGCATCGGGTCATGCTATTACCTTTTTGGAAAACTCATTTCACGCGCTAACACGTACTTGATTGATTGTCGTTTCTTTTAATCGTTCCTGAGTTATAGCGTCGCAAACATGGAGCAAAATAAAGAGAAAATACGGCATATTTTACAGTACTACTACGATAAAGGCAAAAATGCATCTCAAGCCGCCAATAAAATTTGTGCAGTTTATGGACCCGATACAGTTTCCATTTCCACCGCACAACGATGGTTTCAACGTTTTCGTTCTGGTGTAGAGGTGGTCGAAGATGCGCTACGCTCCGGAAGGCCTGTCGTCGAAAATTGCTATAAAATCGATGAATTGGTCGAAAGAGACCGGCTAGCAGCAGCCGTAGCATCGGTCAAGAGCTGGGCATGAGTCATCAAAAATTCATTTCAATTTCAATAAAAAAAAGAAATTCAATAAAAATACCGCAAGACTTTTTTGACAAAGTAATATGTATATTAATATATTAATAGATATTTATATTTAGTAGAATTTCGGCTTTGCTATTAAGTAAGCATGTTCAATGATATTTGAATATATTGCCTAGGGAAAGAAATGATTATTTAAAATTAGTGAACTGTATATGGATATATATGTGTATGATATTTCATAAATAATTTTGTTTAATATAACGACATGTTCAATTTTGAACATCCCTCACAACCTTTCTACGAAGAGAAAATGGAAGAATATCGAAAAATGAATCAAAAAAGAGAAATAACACTTACCTATCCCAACTATTAGAAATAATGTCAATTGACTACAGATGCTTCGAACCACGCAATCGCAGCAGTACTCGAACAGGTCGGAAAGCCAATCACTTTCAGGAATATTAACCAACATCATTACCTAACTACTATATAACCAACATCATTACCTAACTACTTATATGACATAGGTGAAATTAACGGACGCAATAAGCAACAAAAGTGACAATTCAAAACTTAAAAGATGGAAGAGGAAGGAATATGATTAGAGCAATATGATCACAAAAATAGATACAAACCAGGCCGAACTAACTGCTTACCCCGACCCACCGAACTCAACTCATTAACAATAGTAACACACTCCGATGAAAGTTTAAGACACCATATGATACCAGCAACAGAGGTTCCTAGCAAAGTATTTAAAAAATATGATTACTTACAGAACATGAGAAGTCTTAATTCAAAATACCCTCTCCTACATACCACAGACATATAATCATTAAATCACATTAGGAGGATTCTCTTGCTCTTGCAAGATTGCAGGTTTCAAAAATCCTATACCGAAATATACAAGGGCACGAGAGCACCCTTTACAGAATCTAGTGATATATGAACGGCTGATTCGGTCAATTTATTGTAAATGACTATTGTGCATGGCTATTGTGAATTGGCGCACCTTCTGCATTCATTTTTATCAAAAAAAACTGTAACAAATCTTTATAATTTAAATAGAAATTATAAAATTTACCTCCCACAACAATTTAACGTCATAATATATGTATGTATATTTATAAGTAAAATGATAGCTGGCACAGAGTTGCAATTTTTTTTCGTGTCATTGCACAAAATAAACATGGGTTGAGATATTTTACAGCCATTGCAAATAATTTTCTGCGTGTGTTTGTGTAGTTCTGTTGCACCAAGAGGAAAATTCTGCAGTTCGTGCACCGTGCAAGGGTTTTGCAAGAGCAAGTGAATTCCTCTATGTATCACTGACGACCTATATAACCTGTTAAAATGTAAGCTGTTCTGTAACTAATGGAACACTTACTTCTGAAGACATAATAGATCAAATCCAAAAATTGTATCCTATACACTTTAATATCTTCAAAATTTGGTTCACCCAATGAAATATTGAGGACTTAGAGAGAAACAAATAATAGGTGAACATAGAAGAGCCCATAGATATGCAGTAGAAAATAAAAAACCGATCATCTAAAAATTCTACTTCTTCCAAATGCAGTCTAAAACTAACAAAATAGTCAGGCAATGTAGAATATGTTCAGAAAATAGGTACGAGGGACATACAAACAAACCAGAGATGAAACCTAGCCGAATTCCTGAATATCCAGGACAAATTCTTCATATCGACATATTTGTAGCAGAGAAAAAATTAATACTAACTGCCATAGATAAATATTCCAAATACGCTCGGGTAAAAATAATTAAGTCCAGATAAACAAAAGATATACGGGAACCGCTCAGGCAAGTACTCTTCACATTTGGAATACCAGAAACTGTAATTATTGACAACGAAAAATCACTCAATTCCATAAATTACTTGCTAGAAGACCAATTAAGGATTAAAATCTACAGAACACCAACACATACAAGCAAAGCGAATTGACAAATTGAACAGTTTCACTCAACTCTTGCAGAAATTTTAAGATTCTTAAAGACGGAAGACAGAAAGAAATTTTGAAGAATTACTAGATAGAGAAGTTTATGAATACAATTTTACAATCCACTCCACAACTGGACAAAAACCACTAGAAAACTTTTTCCAACGTAAAGTTTACATAAACTCCGAACAATATGAGACAGCCAGGCAAAACAACATACAAAGACTAAAGGTCTCCCACGACAGTCGGGTCTACGTAACCGGAACGGACCTGGATTTTTATCCGGCCAAGGACTGTCAACTTGGCAGAATTCTGCCGCTACAACAACAACAACTAAAGGTCAAACAAAAAATACTTGAAATTTTTTAATAAAAACAGATCGACTTTCAAAGACTACTCCCCAGGATAGACAGTTTATATAAAAATTAACAAAAGATATGACATAAAATTGACTTCTCGCTACAAAAGAGAAATAATTAAGGAGAACAAATCATCGACAATTATAGCGAATTGGGCAAAGTGGTTCACAAAAGTCTTATAAAACTATTAAAAAAAAGTATAATTATTATAAAAAATAAAAATAAATTAAAAAGAATTTATCTCATTCTGTTGAAATTTTTAGTTTGACCGTGACCTCATCGAGACCACGGGTCTGGCCATATTTTGTTTTTAAATATATTTAGAGTATAGCAAACGACTTGCGCTTCCAGGTAGCTTTCTAGAATTTTACTGTCTATAGAATTCAAAAAAAAAATTCAAGGATATCGTATCGAAAAGGACGAAAAAAGGATATTATAATATTACACCTTAGTCGAGACCAATGGTGCTTGGCTAGAAATTATTGAATTTATATGAGAATAAAATGGGTTGTCAAAAAAGTCTTGCGGTAGTTTCATTGAATCAAATGGTAGTTTCATTGAATCAAATGGTTTATAACGGTTTGATGACTACTATGCCGGTCTCTTTCGACAAATTCAGCGATTTTATCGCGATTTTCGACGACAGGCCTTCCGAAGCGTGGCGCATCTTCGACCACCTCTACACCAGAACGAAAACGTTGAAACCATCGTTGTGCGGTGGAAATGGAAACTGTATCGGGTCCATAAACTGCACAAATTTTATTGGCGGCTTGAGATGCATTTTTGCCTTTATCGTAGTAGTACTGTAAAATATGCCGTATTTTCTCTTTATTTTGCTCCATGTTTGCGACGCTATAACTCAGGAACGATTAAAAGAAACGACAATCAATCAAGTACGTGTTAGCGCGTGAAATGAGTTTTCCAAAAAGGTAATAGCATGACCCGATGCGACGAATAAGACTAGAACTACGCGCTTTCAGCGCCAACTAGCGAAAATACCGCAAGACTTTTTTGACAACCTAATATGAAATTATTGAATTTGTATGAAAATATATGAACTTTTGTATGTTTCTATCACTTCGCACGGTTGATTTATCTGTTTTCATTTTCGTTACATGTCCAAATTTGCTTGTATGTTTATCCAGCACTCTTGTAAACATACTCACATGCATAAATGTGTTCATTCGTTTCTATAGCGAGCTCTTTGCGCTCGCACGACGCACTTTTCTTTACAATTTGTCGAGAACATTGGCAACGCCCAATATCGAAAATCGTATGAACAATCTCAATGTCTTCAAACATCTATCTTGTCGTTTGGCTTTTGAATCCTTTTTCGGTCGTTCACGCAACCTCCCATCACGATTAGTAGCTTCAACACCAAAAGGTGCTGACACACTCAAAGGAAGGAAAGATTGCAGGCTTTGTTTGCACAAAAGCGATAAATTGCGTCGTAAAACTCGATTTTTCTGTCGTAAATGTTCAAATCCAGTTTGTCAACAGCATTCGAAAATTGATTACATATGTTTTTTTGTATTCCTCAGGACCCATCATCATAAAATAAATTGAAAAATCGCTGAAAAATGATTCATATGCTCCTAAATAAATCAAAAAATGAACGAAAAGGAATGCGTAGTATTTCATTTTAAAAGTCGCATACGAGTTTCATTTTTCTTTTTCAGGTAGTTCAGAGTATGCCCAAACCAAATTGAGAGGTAAGAAATTTCACAAATGTATCTATATAGATATATGAGCGTAAATACAACACGTGTTTCCATACAAATGTATGTAAACACATAGGGGCCTAGCCAAGCACCATTGGTCTCGACTAAGTGTATCAGACCGTTGGTCTCGACCAGGGTTAAAAACAGCCTAAACCATACAACATAAATTAAATGACAACACACACATTGTACAGTTGAAAACAATCCCAAGGTTCAGAATTTTAACAATAAAATCAGAATGAAATAGTTCTCAGCTTAAATAAGTCTTTATTTTCCCCCCACCAGTGGTAAGGATTTAAAGAATCATATTTAAGTTTAAAGTTTGATCTTACAAATCAAACAGAGAGTCAAACGTGAACTCTCACAGTACAGTGTTTTTCTGTGCATTTTGGTCCTTCGAGCCGGATAGTTAGCTCAGCCAAAGAAAAGACCTGTATAAAGAAAATACAGGCAAGAGAAAGTCCTCTAAGAAAGAAAATACAGGCAAGAGAAAGACCTGTATGAAGGAAAATGCAGGCAAGTTTAATGAGCCTAAGAAAAAAGCTCAGCCAACTAAAAAGACCTACATAAAAAAAATATAGGCAGGAAGAGAAAACTTTAATTAGAGATAATACTCAAAAAATACATGTTCAAAATCGAACGAAAGTCCAAAGTGATGGATACAGGGGCAAGAGCGTATAGCCTAACCGAAAACGTAATAGATCTTTTATTGCAAACAATTGAAAAAGATCAGAAAAAATTAAATTTATTATTGAAGAGGCAAAATCAAATATATAGTATATATTGCCGACGAAGCTGTACTTGAAAGGTATGAAAATCGGATAAAAAATTTATGGAATTTCGTGGAGAAAAATATAGATGAAAGGGTGTATATATGTATATATGGGTACTCCATACCAAATCGACCACTTTTGAACCCGACCCCTTTAGATTTTGCTGAAACTTATCCATCCTTTTCTACCCTTTGAAAAACATTTTTGAGAATTTTTTCAAAATTTTTTGCCCAATTTCAAAAAAGTTATGAATTAAAAAAAATGTCTTTTTTATTTTCAAATAGTCATAACTTTTGTATAAATTGACTTTCAGGGATCTTTTTTGTAAATTTTTGTTTTTGAATGAACTTGTCAAAAAAGTACACAAATCGTAATTTTTTGCTAGTCCCGGATTAGGTCGATTTTTTTTTATTTATTTAAAAAAATGTCAAATTTTCAAAAATGAAATTAATAAAAATTTTTTTTCCGTAATCTTTATTTCTATCATATAAAATCAATTTATAGACCTAATTTACGAATATAATCACCAAGTTTAAAATTTTTACCTATTAGTAAGGTCAATAAACTAGGGTTGGACAATTATAGACTTACTCGTACCTACATATGTACATAGTATGTTTAGTCAGTACTCGTATACTAGAAACTTTGAATCTTGGTGATTATATTCGTAAATTAAGTCTATAAATTGAGAATATTATATCATAAAATCGTTAAATTATATGTTTTAAATGATAGAGATAAAGTTTACGGAAAACTTTTTTTTTTAATTTTTTTCATTTTTGAAAATTTGAAATTTTTTTAAAGAAATAAAAAAAAGATAAAAGAAAATCGGTCCACTTCGGGATTAGCAGGGATAGTTGTCAAATTAATTGAGGAAACAAAAACAAAAAACAAAAATGGCGAACTTCCAAAAAATGGCGAACTACCAATAAATTACGATTTTATTTAAAAAACCCATTATTTTATATAATTGATCGTGTTAAATTTCTTTCGTGTATTTTTTCTAAAAGTTCATACAAAAACAAAAATTTACAAAAAAAAGGTCCCCAAAAGTAAATTTCTACAAAAGTTATGGCTATTTAAAAATAAAAAAGCCATGTTTTTGAAAAATTCATTACTTTTATGAAGTTGGACCTAAAATTTTGAAAAAATTTCTCAAAAATGTTTTTCGAAGGGTAGAAAAGGATGGATGAGTTTCAGCAAAATCTAAGAGGGTCGGGTTCAAAAGTGGTCGATTTGGTATGGAATACCCCATATACAACAGGATGTATTTTGCTGACGAAACAAACGAATTTTCTTTTGAAGTCAAATACATTATACGAATATTGAAAAAACAAAGAGGAATTAACTTAAAAGAAGGAGAAGAAAAATGGAAGCAGCTAAAGTTAGAAACAACATCTAAAGTAAAAGACCCAAACACTGATTCCCTAGTACAGAGAATGCAAAATAGAGCACAAAGTCTTCGATATTACATCGATGAGGCGAAAATGAATTTTTTTAGCACCAGTGAAAATGCGCTAGAGACTTGTGAAAACCACATTACGAATATGTGGAAATTATTACAAAAAGGATTATGAAGAACAATGCGGAATATCGTACTTAACAAATTATAAAACAGAAGTGAAAGAGTAAGAAGATCAAGTGATGACATAGTGTATATGTTAAAAAGAACAATAATTTTCATAAGATATGAAAAGCATAAACAGCAATTATAAAAGAAATTTGGTGTTAAACCAACTTTCGGAGAAACACATCCAAGTTTGTTTGATAAAACGTCTACGACCAAAACTGGATTCATTCTCGGACAGAGTTTCGCTGACAAAAGTGGAGAAAGTACTTTCAGCATCGCTACCACATTTGAGTCCAATATTAATGATGGAAACATGTCGTTTGGGAGACATGCCGATAACGAACAACTGACATTTCAATAACAAACATTGCTGAAAGTAGCAAAAGAAGCAACGCAAAAGGAAGATTTTACTACTTCACTAAACCACATAAAAGAAACAGAAACTGACAGTATAACAGATACTATTGATACAATTACAAAAGAATCGTGTGATGTGACTCATGAAATCGGGGACATAGAAAACAATGAAGAAGAACCGAAAGTAAAAGATGGGATATGCGAGAATTACATTAAGACGACAACACACGATTTCGACCTAAAAGATGAATATCAAGAGATGGGAGACATCAAGGAAGTAGAAGAGATGAGCCAAGATATCATCGTAAAGTGGCCTGACGTGATGAGCGCTAACATCGAAAAGATGTATAGACAAATAAAATAGATAAAGGAAGATCAAGAATATCAATATATTCCATGGAGAGGAAATTCGCAGCAGAAAATAAAAGAGTTTAAATCTACAACAATCACCCAACCGTTAAAAAGGAATTAACAGTTAAAGTTTGATTATTTTTGGAAAAATTCTTTTTTTCTTATTAATTTACTGCTCTATAAAAATGGTCATATTTGGATTAAGTTAAGCGTTTACGAGATATTCATCGTCAAACATCAATGTATATTAAGGTGGATCAAAAAAAATTATTTTTTTGTTAGGTACTGTGAAAAATAGGTTCCTAGGCGCCACTTAGAAAGCCTCTCCAAATATTTTTCCGAGTACCAATCGAAAAAAAATTTATTTTTAAATCACACTAATGTACGTTGATACCATAGGTCATTCAGTACGCATCAATATATTTAGTTTTATTATACTTAAGAATATTCAATATATTAGAAAAGATATGAAACTGTGTAATTCTCACAATCATCATCATTCCACACCACATCATCATTACATTCCACATCACACGCATACAATACCAACATCACGAATTTAACACACATGAGGACACCACACAAAAAAGAACAAAAGAGACCGACGGACTAGGCACTAGCCTCTTTTTGGTTTACGATACAGCAGACGTGCTCCGTGCTCCATTTTTAATTTTCGTTCCGCATTTTATTACTACAAGGTGAGTGCCGGGAAAAATTATAAAATATTCATGGTCCTTCGAAGCCGTACCGGACGGCAACAGTGGAATAAAATAAAAATAAAGAAGAAATAATAATAAGAATTAATTAAATAAAATCCTACATGCATATTACAAGAAATATACAAAAAAACAGAGTGAAGTGTCTACTGTGGAAGCAGAATCAATAACACAGAAAATACATACGTAAAGTGAAAAAAAAGCATACAAATGCATTAATACAGTGGATTGACTTAACCAACAACACAAAAAAGTAGAAAGTGAAGTGTCTTACAGTGTATTAAATAAACATAGAGATATAAGTGCAGTGCCCAAAATCAAAAAAAAACCCAAAGAAATTAAAATCTACTAAGACTGAAGAGTGATCAGAGTGGAGTGTGGCATAGGAAAATTAATGGCTCAAAAAACATACACCAACGACGGACAATTGCATAGGAAAAAAAATCAAAGAGGAGCTCATCGTCACGAGTAGATACACCTCTACTTGTCCTCACACAAATATAAGCACGAAATAAGACCCCTTGAAGCGAGTCAAAGTAAGTGCATCGTTGTCATTTTGTATTAAAATATATGTATGTTTGTACAGGGATAAACCAGAAAAACCCGCTTCAAGAAAACGGGTCCTAACAGATCAACCAAACACAAAAGCAAATAATATCGGTATTCTTATTTTTCCAGCACCTTAACGGAGAAAGCGGGAAATAACCGATATTCAAAAACAAAAAAAAAAAAAAAAGAAAGATCAAAAACGCACAAATCACATTTCGAAAATATTATTTCTGCCTTTTCTTGCGATGTTTCATTGGTGTCTATGTACACATAATAAACATATCAATACAAAACAAATACAAGTAACTACTTGCACTACTTTCCCGCAATACCCCTTCTGCTTCTTAAAGCAGTAAGCAGGATTGCTTAAACACACGTAAGCTAAGGCAGATTTATCACAAAGCTATACTCTAAATCGAAAAATAAAAATAAAAGAAAGAGAAAAGAACAAAATACAAATATACATATATTCTGTTTCCACTGGCATTTATTATTATATGTTATATATGTTTATATTTTACATACATATGTATATAAAAGCCGTGAACATAAGTGTAGACGGTAAAAATACCTGCGCTCTCTTTTGAGCTCACTGGAAAAATATGTATATTCATATATATACACACGGGCATCCGACACACGATTAGCCTATGCTATATTAACGGATCGTTAAATCACTGCTAAGGCGAAACAAAAAAAAAAACAAAACGAAAAAAAACAATTTCGCGGTTTCATACAAATATTCACCACACTTACGATATATAAATATCGCTTCAAAGTCCACATTGGCAAATATCCCGCAATCTCCCTTGTTCTTTAACCGACAAAAACAAGCAGGATTGTATATAAAAACGTTATACATACATATATGTACAAAGTGCAGTGATCTCTAAACGAGCTCTCATTAGCATATAAGACAATCACAAAAGATCAGCTTATAGGTATACCCTATAAGAATTACGGACACAAATCATATATAAAAAATCAAATATTTATATACATATGTGTACATATATTAAATCCGCTGAGGAATATACCGGAATATATATACACATCGCGTACAACTAAATTTTAACATAAAATATTTTTTAACATACTTAAATTTAGATATGTACAAAGTGCAGTGATCTCTAAAACAAGCGCTCATTAGCACATAATAAATAAAAGATCCACCTATAGGTATACCCTATAGGACATTTGGACATAAAATATACATAAAACAAATATATATAGAAAAATAAAACATATAAAACATTTCCGGTCAACAACAAATAATTAAATCAAATATAAGCGATATTCTGTACACGCGTAATATTTTACTTGAAAACTCTTAATATCTTAAAAGAGTTCACGTCTAAACATTTCGTTCAAAACTCTTATTAACTTAAAAGAGTTCGCGATTACACACACTATCAAATACGTAAAGCTTCTTGTCATATCAAGTTTGTTTAAAACTCTTATTTACTTAAGAGTTCACGCCTAATCTATATACATAAATACACACATATGTATATAAACAAAAATATTTTTTGAATCTCAATTTATCAAAAAGCCCTGGATTTTATTGATTTTTTTGAAACTCTGACATACAAAAGAGTCTTCTATTGAACATTTTATATACGAAACTTTTTTAAACATTTACAAGTCTAGGTTTCACTAAGACGTTTGATATTCTATACATTTTTTAAATGAACTCAGACTCAAAGGACTCCAAACCAAGTCAGTTACTAAAAGTCCCAAAGATGATTTCTGACGAAAAAAGTCCTGTACACCTGCAGAAGCTACACGCAAGGTGCTACGAAATAGAGAAGGGGGACAGACACGTCATACTCTAAATTCATTTCTGAGAGAGACTAGAAATAAAAAGCCAAACAATTGAAAAATTTTGGACACGTCTCCAGGCTACATATGACGCAATTGCAGATACTGACGTTTCAGATCTACCAGAAAACTTTAAATCTTCTGCTTACTCCAAATTTCAAAACTGCTTAGACCAGTATGAAGACACAAAAATTATGATCGCAGATCAGCTAAAATTAATTAAAGCAATTGCACCTGCTCCACTTCCGCGAGTAGAGATGCCACAAGTACAAAATCACAAGGCGAGTTCAGGCATCCACCTCAGGGTGCCCGCATGTGACACAGAAATTTTTCATGGGGGTTATGAACAATGGCCGTTCTTCCAGGACATGTTCACAGCCGTTTACATAAACCACCCAAAATTATCTAATGCACAAAAATTGTATCACCTCCGATACAAAACAGAAGGTCAAGCTGGCGTCATAGTAAAACAGTTCGCATTAAATGACGACCATTTTATTATGGCTTGGGAAGCCTTAAAATCAAGATACGAGAATGAACGAATATTGGTCGGTAAGCAGGTAACAATCTCAACGAACTTGCCAAAAATTCAAAAGGAAACCAGTGAAGAATTAATAAAACTTCAATCCACGGTTTCCAATTGTTTTTCGATTTTATCGACACCAAACATTCCCACAGACAACTGGGATCCTATACTAGGGTGGGTCGATTCCGGACTTTTTTCGATTCGGGATTTCTAATAGTGCGGAAAAGTTGCCTTAGTACTTCCTGATTCCAGCGCAACTTTTTGTTTTGAGATCGGATTGCATCTTCAACCCCAACTTCGGCCTTGAAATTTCCGAAATTCGTCTAAAATCGTTTAATTGTCTACCTAGCTCCTGAAAGAAGCATCTCATGGAAAAATGTATAAAACAAAAGTTATTTCTCACGTCATTTGCTACCGAAATGGTATGTGCGATCATGGCCGTAGGACGAACCGTTCCCGAAATACGAGCGAAAAGGCGGCGCGCCACAGCGCAAGGTGAAAATTGTTGCAGCTCTCAGCTAACCTGTAATGGTCACCCAGAACCCAGCGCATTCTGTTGAATGGATGAATCGACAACCTTGCGCACTTTAGCAGGTAAGTATCTCGACCTTTGAATTGCAGCATCGAGATGGCGCGAGCCATCTTTGATTGAACTGTTGAATCTTTTTGAGAACCACAAAGGTGAGTAAACTGTAAGTATGTACTTGACCAAAATCTTTATTTCCTTTGTTGGTTTGTCAGTAGAAATGTATAATCTCAGAATTCTATTTGCACAGGTGAGCCAGCGAGATTTGCACATGTTACCTGGATGCATCGACGCTAAATCTGAGGAACATTGACCGGAAATAACAGCTTCTGATATTTTATAGAGATAATCTTGGTCTGTGCTAAGTTGGGTCGAATTAATAACCTCAGAAGGTAATTGGCAACAGGCACCTTCTCACAATCAGGGAGCAGTTTACCTATGTCGCCAGAGAATGTATTTGGACTCTTTGAGGCACCATCTATGTGTTCGAATAGAGCACGAAATGGAAGTTCGTTGAAATGTAGAAGACAAAAAACCCACTGTAATGGCCTACCTTTTCTTTCTTCTAGTTTCCGAATGGTTCCACCTTTCCAACCTGTGTTCGTGTTGGTGCCATCAGCACCGACAACTTCTAGATGTTCCACATCAACTGAATTGTCTTGTAAATGTTGCCATATAGCTTCCGTCTCATCCTCAGCTGACCCGGAGGGAGAGGTGACGTGGCCACAGTAATGACAACCAGGTTCTATAAGAGAAATATGTTCCTCTTTGACAGTGTCGCGGTAGTACTTCTTACCTTCGCTGACTTGTGCAAGTGTATTGTTTTTACGGCCGTCAAAATACACATATACAGAGACAGTACTTTCGGGGTTTTGGAGCTTAACTCCAACACTTTTTTTTGCCCGATTAATCTTGCATTTGTCAGTGACAAAGCTAGCCTGATCCTCTGTTATCAAACCTGCTTTTTTGGCATCCAGAAAAGCAAATGAAACAATCAAGACCGCTGCTCTATCACTTACTCCAAATCTTTGGGCAGCTAAAGCAGTGTGTTCTAATACTAGTGTGTTTTGTTTGGTTTTAGAGGATGGAAGAGAAAATTCATCATCAGCACCGTTTTTTGAAGAATCCATGAGCGACGCACCTACATTGTTGTCGTCTGTATGAGAGTCTGACTGATCTGAATGGTCACGTGTTCCTGATACTTTTTTGGTAAGTGTTGATGTTGAATGACGTTTTGAAAGCTTTTCTTTACGTTCATTTTTTTTTTTTTTTTTGTTTCAGGTAGACCAACACTTTAAATGCGACCAATTCTTCTGGTTCTCTGGTCCAAGACAAATGGTTGATCATTGATAGAAACTTTCCTTTCCTTTGGACAAGTGCAAGAAGAAAAATAAATGCCTTTACAGCAGCGATGTCAAATAATTTTCCGGCAGAAGAGACAAAGTCGTCTCTTTTAGAGCTCAAATCTATTGGGTTCCTTAAAAACATTTCTTTAAGAGTCAGAAATTTCTTATGGTATGTGGTGAGCATTTGTACAACTCTTTTGCAACTATTTCCGTAACCTCTTTACTCCTAGGTTCATAGTTGTCGCCTCGGAGTCGCCCTATACGAAATCTTTCTCTCAGAGAGATTGTACGGACAGGACATTTCTGTCTAAATTTAATTTAGATAAAGACATTTTGAGTTCTATGTTCTGTTGAGAGAATATAAGTGATAGCACTCGGCGAAATCAACGACAAGAGTAAAGGAACTCGTTGAAAAAATATTTATGTGGAGACCAGTCCGAACGTGTCGTATGGCGCAGGGAAATGAATGTAAGTAATAGAACTCGGCGAAATCACCGACAATAGTGGAGGATCTCGATGAAAAAATATTTGTGTGGAGACCTATTCGAACATGCCCTTTGGCGTAGGTGAATGAATGTGAGTGATAGCAATCGGCCGCAAGCCGATTTTCACCTTGCGCTGTGGCACCGCATTTTCGCTCGTATCTCGGGAACGGGTCGTCCTACGGCCATGATCACATATGGCATTTCGGTAGCAAATGACGTGACAAATAGCTTTTGTTTTATACATTTTGCCATTAGATGCGTATTTCAGGCGCTAGGTATACAATTTCACGATTTTAGGTGAATTTCCGAAATTTCAAGGCCGGAGTTTAGGTTGAGGACGCAATCCGATCTCAAAACAAAAAGTTGCATTGGAATCAGGAAGAACCAAGGCAACTTTTCCGCACTATTAGAAATCCCGAATCGAAAAAAGTCCGGAATCGACCCACCCTACTGTCTAATACACATAATCTTATCCAATACACATAATCTTAAAAATTGCAAAAGCAAATTTAACTGCTTATATTGTCAGAAAAGACACAATTCAATTCTACATTACAGCAGGTATCCCATCTCACCTCAAAGAAGCGCATGTACTCAAAAGAACCACGGGTTTAATTGCAAAAGCAAATCCCGAGAAGCACAATTCTAAAAATTGCCAAGAAGCACCAATTTACTCAAAGGCATTAAAAAAGCAAACGCTGCACAGCGAAAATCAAAATAGAGTACTACTACCCATAGCAGTCGTTTCCATTGAACACAGAGGAGAACTGTTCAAACTCAGAGCCTTAATAGACCAAGGATCGCAACGGTCATTCATAGCGTCCAAGGCACAAAACAAACTAAAATTGTCAACCAAACAATCAAATTTTGAAATTATGGGAATGAGCGGAAGAGTAATCCAAAACTCAAATAAAATCTGTCCCATTACCCCAATTTCCCCCCATGCGGATAAACGAATTAAAGCAGTAGCTATAGTCCTACCGCAATTAACAAATATGCTTCCAAACTATCACATACATAGATATTGGCAGAAGGTCTCACACTTAAAACTAGCAGAGCCCGACTGCAACAAGCCATCTCAAATATAAATTGTATTAGGGAGCGACCATATACCGTAAATATTACTTAAAGGTGTTGAAAAATATCAACCACCCCTCTAACGCAACAGACTATATTCGGTTGGATGCTAAGTGGACTAATTTCAGAACCAGTTACCACCATACCAACTCAAGTTGTGGATAATGCAAACCTTAATTCATAATTAAGGAAATTTCGAGATAAAGGGAAACTTTCTCCTATATTAAAAGCGCATACAACTTTTTGGCCTCGCAGGATGGCTTTCGCCAATAAAGAAAAAAAAAAAACAATTCTGAACAAATCATAGAGTGGTGGCGGGCTACTAAGCGCCAAATTAGTGCATACATAAAGACATAAAATATAACACAGTTGTATCAAAAAGTCAAAAAATCGACATTTTTCATAAATTTCCAAAACTGAATAAAATCTCAAAAGGAAATTAAGGGATCATCATACTCCCAATCCGACACAGTGACGTAACTGCACTTACAAAAGGCACTGGTCCGTCTTATCGCATCTATCCAAGTGCGGCTTATATGGGTAGGTTATGGGAATCAGCTGCATAAAGCTTCAAATTAATTATAACGAATTTTCTACTCTACAAATCGTAGCCGTTCCCCATCCATTCACGGCCAATCTCTCGCAAGATCCCTCTATTATCATAGTCCTAATTCAAGGGCTAAGGAGTACCCATTCTGGTCACATCTGAGCCAGGCGTAGAGTTACAATCCTTCATAAGCCGAGAATAAATAAAATGCAAGCAATTGCCGATAATACAGAAAACGCGAATAATAAACAAACGGTATACGAAACCTATAAAATAAGAAATTGTAAATAAACCGCAAACAAATGTTTTTTCTACAAAACGCACAAAATAAAATTACTGTCTCCAGCACCAATACTTACATAAAATACAATATTATATTAAAACCAAAATAGCTTCTTACAGCTAATATTCTTCACCAACAGTAAGCCGAATTACATGTATTATCTTATACAAGTAAATAAAACGCGAGGTTTGGTTTGAATTATTATTATTTTTTATTTTTTTAGTTATTATAACCAACTTTCCGGTGCTGCACCTGAATACCTTATAGCTATCAAGTCTACTTGACATCACCTCACGTGGACTGCCGCATAATGCGATAATGCTGATCCGGCAATTCCCACGGTTTGGGGCTGTTGGTGTCGTTTGCTATTGGCAAGCTTTTCCGTTGTTATGTCTGGAACATGAACCTCGCTCCTTTGGTGTTTTTGCTTGCGATGCAATCACAGGCATGACTGCACTTGTTGTTGTGGACTACTGTGATATGTTAACTACTCCCCCGCTAGAAGAGGAGACGTCCACGGATTCCTTAAGAACGTTGCTTAATATTGCAATACTAACGTTGTGCTTTCGGCGCTTGTTGATTATGTGGGCTAGTAAGGCAATAACAAAAAAGGCAATTGTAGATGCGTAATCTATTAGCCATCTAGACCATTGAGCTTCCACAAGCCCTTCAATGATACGATGTGTCTCAGGTTTTTTTGGTTGAAATTGTGCAAGTACGGAAGCGATAATTATGTTGTATGATTGGTTAGGTTCAAAAATTGTGCGGGCGCGGCTTCTGGATAAGCACGTACCATTTTCCGCCAGATAGTGTAAGTAGTACCATTAATGGTCACATTTTCTGGTAACTTAATAACAAACGTTCCATTCAACGTTATTGCATCAGAATTTCCTTCATGAACTTCCACCATTTTATCGTTTATAACGATCAGGCCGTTGTCAATTTCCTCTATTGGTTCGATGTGGTCTGCTGTAACAGTTTGAGAGTATGTGGGCTTTTGGCGTAGTAGATTCAAAATACAAGAACTATTTCTTTTCGACATTTGTCAAAATATGGTTGACATTGAATTTTTACAGTTAACAAGCTGTTAATATTTACTATTACATTTTCATATTATATTAGCTTCTATCATAATTATTTTAGAATTTTTTACAATTGGCTTGATTCGTATCTTCTTACAATTTTGTTCAACTATTGGGTATTTAAATATAAAATAAATGTTATTATTATCTTGTAAAATTTTCAATTTAGAGACTGTTGGTAAATCGCTTACTCTTATATTTGTAGAGTGCTCGATGATTAGTAAATTGATAACTTCATCGCTATTTAACAAAATCGGATTTATTAACTGTATCCTATCCAAAGTGACTGAACATATGGCTGATTCTATTTCGTCTATCAATACTCTGTTTCTTGCTGATATCAATTCAAATAAGTTTTCGGTGTCACGTTGATGCACTTTTGTAGAGCTAATTATTTTATTTACAGTGTGAGTTAATTGATTTATATTTACTTGTAATTGGCTATTGATATAGATCTGTTCGTCAGTCGCTTCAATTAAAGATTCTGTCCGTGTTTGATGTTGGTTAAAGTCATCGAAATCGTTCGTTCCCGCTATATATTTTAGAGCAGTGCCTATAAGGTTAATACTACGAGAGTGTCGGTAGTGAATTCTTAGTGAGTCCAGTAATCGTAAAATGCGGTCTATGTCCAGTTGCAATGTCTTTCGTTTGTGGGATTTTGGAAAGTTGTCCAGAAGTTCAGCGGTTTGTTCGGCAATGTTTTCATATTGGCTGATCGACTTCGCCGGGGCCCGAAATATGGTTATCTGTAGTACAAGATTCCAGCATAAAAAGATTCATCAAGCTACCTGGCTGTCTCCGGATCGAAAAACTACCAACCAGATCGATCATGTTGTGATAGACGGAAGACACGGCTCCAGTGTTTTAGATGTGCGTGCGCTCCGAGAACATCGACTCGGACCACTATCTTTTTGCAGCTAAGATTCGCACCCGTCTCTGTGCATCAAACAACGTACGCCAACAAACACAAGGAAGGTTCGACGTCGAGAAGCTGCAATCACAACAGACAGCCGAACGATTTTCTACTCGGCTTGCACTCCTGCTCTCTGAGAGCACTCGTCAACAACTCGGTATAAGGGAACTGTGGGACGGCATTTCAAACTCCTTACGTACAGCTGCAACCGAAACCATTGGTTTTCAGAAAGTGCAAAACAACAGCTGGTACGACGAGGAGTGCCGTGTCGCAGCGGAGAGAAAACAGGCTGCCTACCTCGCAACGCAACGATTGTCCACGGCACGTGCGAGATGGGATAGATACCGAGAGTTGAAGAGGGAAGCGAGACGCATTTGCAGACAGAAAAAGAAAGAGGCCGAAATGCGTGAGTACGAAGAGCTTGGTAAGCTGGCTGACAGGGGTAATACTCGAAAATTCTACGAAAAAATGCGGCGGCTTACAGAAGGTTTCAAGACCGGAGCATACTCTTGTAGAACACCCAAAGGTGATATAGTTACCGATGCCCAGAGCATATTTAAATTATGGAGGGAACACTTCTCCAGCCTGCTGAATGGCAGTGAACGTACAACACCGGGAGAAGGCGGTGCGGCAGACGTTCCATTACCCGACCATGAAAAAGTTCGAATAGCAATTAGCTATTCAAACACGGCGGCGAAGAGCTGATAAGGAGCATGCATCAGCTTCTTTGTAAAATATGGTCGGTTGGGCATGCCCAGCGATTGGAATTTAACATCGCATATAAGGTTCTATCGAGCGTATTGTGTGAAAGATTAAAGCCCACCGTCAACGAACTGATTGGACCTTATCAGTGTGGCTTCAGACCTGGAAAATCAACAACCGACCAGATATTCACCATGCGCCAAATCTTGGAAAAGACCCGTGAAAGGAGAATCGACACACACCACCTCTTTGTTGATTTCAAAGCTGCTTTCGACAGCACGAAAAGGAGCTGCCTTTATGGAAGCAAAACGATTGGGTCTGGCAGTGAACGAGGGCAAGACGAAATATCTCCTGTCATCAAACAAACAGTCGTCGCACTCGCGACTTGGCTCTCACGTCACTGTTGACAGTCATAAATTTGAAGTAGTAGATAATTTCGTCTATCTTGGAACCAGCGCAAACACTACCAACAATGTCAGCCTAGAAACGCAGGATAACTCTTGCCAACAGGTGCTACTTCGGACTGAGTACGCAATTGAGAAGCAAAGTCCTCTCTCGACAGACAAAAACCAAACTGTATAAGTCACTCATAACTTCCGTCCTGCTATATGGTGCAGAGGCTTGGACGATGTCAACAACGGAAGGGTCGACGTTGCAAATGTCGAGAGAAAAATTCTGCGAAAGATTTATGGTCCTTTGCGCGTTGGCCACGGCGAATATCGCATTCGATGGAATGATGAGCTGTACGAGATATACGACGACATTTACATAGTTCAGCGAATTAAAAGACAGCGGCTACGCTGGCTAGGTCATGTTGTCCGAATTCAGTGATTTTGCGTTGTCACAAACAAGGCTTTCAGTATCTTTGAAAAAATTCATAATTCGTATTCTTCGTTCTTTTATGTCTATTATTGCCCTAGATGAAATTGATTGAACTATTGAAAATTTCGAAAACTTATCTATGCAAGTTAGAAAATGTTTATTGTCTATAGAAAAGATATCTACATGCAGAATTTCTCCGAGTCTGTTGGGTATTGGGGTTTTTCCCATTTCAGGATTTGGAGGATGGCGTTGATATTTAGCTTCCTGGTAAGTTTTGCAGTTAAATATAATTTCATTTAACATTTTTCGCATGTTTGGAAATAAATAATACCTTAATATTTGCATAATGTTTTCTTTGAAAGACCGGTGTGCTTTATTATGTTCCGTATGAAGAACTTCTTTCTGATCATCTTCGTTAAAGATGTCAGTGACCAAAGATTTTGTATGAAGGAATTTTACTGATGGAATGGTGCTTTTAACTTCGTTTTGAATTTTTCCTAAAACAGATAGGTCACATAACAAATCATTTGTAACATTTAGGTTGATGCAGCTGCATAATTGATCAAAAATTTCATCTGTATTTTGAAAAATAATATGGTGTCTAATACGTGATTGAAATAGAATCTTTGTGGTTTTTGAATTTGTATCCCCACATTCAAGGATAATCTGATTTAGAAATGAATTGATCGGATTTATAATCGTGGAAATTACTTCTGTGGATGAATTTTCGTTGTGAACGATTCGTCGTCTGAGTCGAAATTAGAGGAGAACTCTTCTACAAAAGCACTTCATCTTTTCAATTTTGCGTTAGGATTTTTATCTGATATCGAATAGATGAGCGGTTGGTGATCAGTGAATATGTTAATATTATTTGCTCCATATAGATAGTTCATTAATTTTTGGAGAGACCAAACAATCGCGAGGAGTTCTCGCTCATTCGTTGCATAGTTTTCTTCAGTTTGCGTTAATGTTCGTGATATCATAGTGATGGGTCTGCCTCCTTGTGAAAGTACTGCACCCAAAGCGTGTGAAGACGCATCCGTAGTTAAATCAAAAGGTTTTTCGTAGTCAGGATAAAGAAGAAGTATGTCTTCTGAAGATAGAGTATCCTTAATCTTTTGAAACGCAGGTGAAGCTAGCGTTGATGGCGTGTTTTAACGCGGGGCCGTTGTCGCGGTGAAGCTTGTCCTTGGTCGAAGCGCGTCCGGTGCAGTGGTGGTCCGAGGTGCTGCTATTGCGCGGCTTATATGTTTTAGCGATTTATTGATTGATTAACATTGCGGTTTCGTTTTTACGTTTCTTTGTCTTCGGCTGTTGGTAGAAAACATAATTTGACGAGCCGTCTGGTTAGCGTTCCGGTTTGGGTGCGGAGATCAACTACTCGAACATGACTGTCGGAACCGTAATGAAGTTCTCCACCGGTATCTCTTGTGGATGTTCTTTATATAGCCTTCCTTCCATCGACGGCTGTAATCATGATGGTAAAATTTAATTTGCTCCCATCTGTTTAATAAGGATAGCGAATCCACGCCTGGCTCAGGTATGACCAGAATGGGTGTTCCCTTGATAGAATGTCCTGGGGTTAAGCCTGTGAAGTCGAAGGGATCTTGCGAGTGTGGTGAGATAGGTCTAGAATTCAATGCGTCTTCGATACGAGCGACTAATATAGTAAACTCCTCATAATTTAATTTATGGTTAACAGCCGTTTTCTTTAAATGGGACTTAAAGCTCTTTACTACTGATTCCCTGAGTCCGCCTATGTGTGAATTGCCAATCGATCCCTTGGTGTGCATATTTTTTGACAATTTCGGAAGATACTTCTTTCATGAATTGTAAAAACTCGCTCATCATTTTTAAAGCAAATCCGCGTCGTCCGACAAAGCGGGAAAATGCTGCATAATCTGCGTACGCATCTTGTGTTTGTACATAGTATACTGTTTACACATGAAAATGGTTCTTTTAATTTGTGGCTTTAGTCGCGGTATATAAAACTTTTGTCGGACCATTTGTTGCATCAAACGAAACTCATCATGCAGTGTAAGCAGGTGGAGATATATTAGAAATCAGTAGGTAAAACTGGACTTCTCTGGAATAATGATGAGATGTCGTTCGTTGTAACTAAATCTGAAGTTTGCTAGTCATCCGTTTGCCCGTATTAATCTCTTAGCGTCCAGAAATGGGTTTAAGACGAGAATTGAGCAATGATGTTGCAAGTCGGAATATGTTAGTTGTACGTAAGGATATTCCTTTCACCCTTTGTTTAAGTTTATGAATGAATTTGCATGTAAGCGACTATCCTTACTGTTCGAGGAAATGATGAAAATCTGTCGAGAATATCATCCTTTTCTGGAGTGATATGAAAATTTTCTATTTCCGACTTTCTGGAGGTATGATATTCCGAGGAGGAGACTTTGGCCAGAATTCTTGTGATTCTGTTAGCCATGTAGGACCGTTCTACCAGAGTGTAGAGCTGGTAAGGTGAAGTGGTTTGCAACATCTAGTCCCAAGATTCGCTGGGTTATCTGCGCTTGCTATATATTGTTATTTTGCTGAGCCAACTGAATCAAAGATTTGAGATATGCCATTAGATATATATGTCTTCCAAGTATAAGGTGGTTTTTTTTTAACCATACTAGAACTATTTGTGAGTCTTACCAGAGATACATTTTGTGATCTTTTAATTTGAGATGGGTTTGAACTATTGAAATTAATTTTGCTAATAGAAGAGCACCATTTAGTTCAAGGCGTGACAGGCTTAGTGTCTTCAAAGGTGCAGCTTTAGCTTTGGCTACCAAAAGATGTGAAGCTATTTTGCTGTCGTACTGAGTGCGTATGTAGACTGCTGCGCAATAAGCCTTTTCATTGGCATCACAGAAACCGTGTAATTTTGCGTTAATGTTAGGGGTGAAATTTACCCATCGAGGGATTGGAATTTCTGATATAGTATGTAAGTTTTTAGCAAATTGAACCCATTTTGCTAAACGTAAAGACTTTACTTGTTTATCACATTCCATTGAATCTCTAGAGTTTTGGTTGTACTAGTATTTTCAAATTTAAGGAAGTCTGCATCTAATAAGGTTTCCTTTTTTATGTCTTTTATTATTTCAGGGTGATTTGATGTAATTTTCTTTAGGGGGAACCCCACTGAATTTTGTGCTTTGATCACTTGCCATAGTGATTCGCATGTTAATGCGATACTGTGGCTACCTGATAGTGTTTTTTTGTTTTCGGAGGGGGAATCTTCAAAGATATCGTCATTTTTCCGGACGATATGCACGATTCGTATTGGCCGCACGCCTAAGCTGGACTTGCGACACAATACGCCTACGTACTAAACCCTGAACTCCGTCGTCTTTGCTTGTATTTGGCCCACGGAACTGCCGTTAAGCATTACATCGTGGGACCAAGCTTAGCCAATCGGCTCTTCATTCACATATTTTCCCTCTAATTCCGATTCATCCTTCTGTTGTCGCTGCGTTGCCACTCTTTCTTTCTTAACTCTTGCATAGCTATAGCTGCCCACGCTCTCATTTTGTTCCAGACCACCTTCGATTCGATCATGTAAGCCACTATATTCTCCGGGGTCACGCGATCGTTTATCACACTCTCTATTTCTAGTCTTTCCTTTTCGTATTTTGGGCAGAAAAAGAAGATATGAAGTGCATTTTCATTGCTGTTGCTGCAGAAGGAGCAATTTGTTTCGTCGTCATGTCCGTATTTGTATAGGTAATCTCTATAGCATCCATGATCTGTTAAAAACTGGGTGAGGTAAAAATCAGTTTCCCCGTGTTTCCGTTCTATCCATGGTTGTATGCTTCTAATAAGCCTGTGCGTCCATCTCCCCGTAGTTGCTTCGTCCCATCGTTTCTGCCATTCGTTTAGGCTCCTTTGTCTTTCCTGTTTCCGCTCTTCGTTCGTTAAGCGATCGCCAGTGCTTTTCGTTTTGTCGAATACCCGCTTTATTTCCATGGCCATTATGTCTGGTGGCATGAGGCCTGATATGACTCCAGCCGCCTGGTGTGATACAGTGCGGTAGGCACATGTAACTCTGATTGCATTCAGTCGTACTATTGATTTCGCCTTTTCTGTGTATGTTTTCTGCTGCAGTGCTATCCCCCATATGGGTGCAGCATACATAAGTATAGACTGACTCACTTTGGCTAGGAGGACTCGTCTATTCTGACTTGGTCCACCAATGTTAGCCATTATCCTCGTTAGCGCCGCCGTCACCCTAGATGCTTTTTCACAGGCTTTGTCTATATGCGTCTTGTATCTTAGCCTCGAGTCTATCATTACTCCTAGATATCTCAAGGATTGCTGTGTGGTAATGTTATATCCGTCAATATTGAGAGTGGCTACCTCTAGTTTCTTCCTGCTTGTGATTAGTACTGCTTCCGTCTTTTGGCCAGCTAGTTGAAGCTTTGTTATCATAAGCCATTCTTTGATTTTTTCCGCTGCATGATTGCACAGACGCTCTATTTCGTGAATTTCCTTCGCTACCACAGTCACCGCGATGTCATCCGCGTATCCGATTATTTGCACCTGCTTGGGTAATGGGAGGCGCAGTACTCCATCATATAAAATATTCCACAGAAGTGGGCCTAGGATTGAGCCTTGTGGGACCCCGCCCGTCACCCTATAGCGTTGTGGTCCTTCGTCTGTGTCGTATATGAGGACCCTGTCCGACAGGTAGTTGGAGATGATCTTCAACAGATAGGGTGGTGCTTTCTTTAGCTGAAGAGCTCTTATTATATGCGGCCAGTAGGCTGAATTAAAGGCATTCTTAACATCGAATGTGACTACCGCACAATACTCTTTGGAGCCATACATCCATCTGGTTCCTTCTATAGCTTTACTCGCGACGTCCGTAAGTTTTTTAATCGCGTCAATTGTTGACCTGTGTCTGCGAAATCCATATTGATTATCGGCCAGTCCCGGTTGCTCTTTTTCGAGATGTTGCTCCAGTCGCACGCTTATTATACGTTCTAGTATTTTCCCCACTGTGTCTAGCATGCACAGTGGTCGGTACGAGTTTGGTTCTCCAGGCGGTTTGTTTGGTTTTTGTATTAGCACCAGACGTTGTATTTTCCAAATTTTTGGAAATAAGCCCTCTCGCAGGCACTTTGCGAACAGCCTTGTGAACGGGTCAGTCTTGTGTTTAATAGCTATCTTTAGGGCCTTGTTAGGTATGCCGTCCAGCCCTGATGCCTTGTTATTGGCGAACCTTTCTGCTGCCTCTAAAACCTCTTTGTCAGTGATTGGTGTAGGTACCGTTCCGTTTTCTTCTAAACGATATTCCTCTGCCGGTTGCGCGGGAAAGAGGGTTTCTACTACAGTCTTTAGTAGTTTGGGACAGGTTGGGGCTTGGCCTTTGTGGCCCCGTACTTTTGTCATCACTATCCTGTAGGCATCGCCCCATGGATTTTCCTCAAGTTTATTGCACAGCTCTTTGAAGCAGGAGGCCTTTCTTCCTTTGATAGCTTTTTTGAGGTCATTTCGCTTCCTCTTAAAGCATTCCTGTAGCACTGTGACATTCGCTTCGTAGGACTTCAATTTCGTCATTCCACCAGTATACAGATTTTCTGTGCGTGCCTTGCCTTTTCCTGCACATAGCGGCGTCACATGCCTTGCTGATGTGTCGTATTAAGTCTTCCGCCTGTTGTTCCGTTTCCGCAGCAGCGTTGTTTAGGTTGCTCTCTAATATCAGCTTGAATACGTCTTCATCAAGCGTGTCGACTTTCCAGCCTCTGGATTGGGCTTTCCTTGATGGAAAGAATTCTTTTGCCGGCGTGGGGTTGTCTATTTCTATCAAGAGGGCCAGGTGGTCACTGTGCGTGTATATGTCGCTTACCTGCCAGTTAATCTTCCGCAGCAAGGAGCTACTGGCAAAGGTTATGTCAATTATGGAACCGCGTCCGTTCTTTTCGAATGTGTTCTTGTTGCCTGTATTTAAAAGCACGATGTCAAGTGTTGAGAACGCCTTTAGGAGCGCATCTCCTCTCCTATTTGTGTGGGTGCTGCCCCATTCTATTGCCCACGCATTGAAGTCTCCTGCCACAATGTTCGTTGTTGTATTTGCGATGTCTCGTACTAGATTATCTAGAATTCTTTCGTATTCGTTTTGTTGGACGCTCGGTGGTATGTAGCAGCTGTAAAAGTTTATGCCACAGATTTTTGCACGTGTGTAGTAGGCTTGACCTGATAGTGGCTTGCTTTGGAATGGCTTGCACCCGCAGGCCCACACGGCAGCTTTTTTTGTTTGGTCGGAGCTCCAATTTTCAGTACCCAGATTTCTGTACTGCTCGCTTAGTATTGCTATGTCCACTTTTTGCTCAATCACCGTTTGCGTAAGTAACTCTTGCGCTGCTTCGCAGTGGTTGAGGTTAAGTTGCAAGACTCTCATGTTTTCGCTTTTTTGCACGCTTCAATCTACATATGACATTTTTTGCTTCCAATTTGGTGGTCTGTGCTCTCTCGACCATTTTTTTTACACGCGTCGCAGGATGGTTTTTTATCGCATGCCTTCGCAAAGTGCCCCTTTTCTCCACATTTAAGGCAGCACTGGCTTCTGTCAGCTGGGTTGCTACAACTTTTCGCTTGGTGTCCGTATTCCAAGCACCTATAGCACTTCTTAAGGGTCGGTCTCTCCCTAATCCGGCAAACAACCCATCCTATTTTAATTTTCCTCGCGTCAAGTAGGAATCTCGCCTGGTGAGCAGGGAGGCTTAGCACGGCTGTTTGCGTGCCCGCATATGCCGCTCTGATGCTTTTTACTGATGCGTTATCAATGTTGTCTAGCTCCTTTATTTGTGCACGTATAGCACTGCAGATGTCGTCTTCAGAGGTTATTTCATCTAGGTCTCGAATCCCTATCGTTGTTTCGTGTGTAAGTGCTTTAATTTTTGCCTGGTTCCCCAGAACTTTACCTATCTCGTTTGTGAAGTCGCTTGTATTTTCCTTTTGCTCTTTTAACTCTAGCAGCATTTCGCCTTTGGCCGTCTTTCTAATTCGGGTTACATTTTCACCCAGCTTCTGGAGAGCATCTTCTTTCTTAACTGCCCTGAGAATGTCGCTGTAGGTCATATCCCCTGTTCGCGCAATTATGATGGCATCAGGTCGTCGCGGATGCTTATATGTCGTCCTCTTCTTCCGTTTAACCTCGATCCAGTCATCCTTTGGAGCACCTACGGAAGGCTTATCTGTTTTCCCCTCTTTAGGTTGCCTTGACTCCTCTGCATGAGTGGGTTTGTTTCTCTTTGGTGGAGTCCGTCTTTTGGCCTGCTTTTCATCACGGGGTCTTTTTGGTGTTACCTCCGTGGTCGGGGGCATATTCAAAAAGTTTCTCCTTTCTTTCAATTTTGTGTGCTCACTCTGGGCTTTTCCATAAAGTACTCCTATGTTACTAAGGAGGTCCCTTATGTTATTGTTGATGGTCCGCTGTGGTGGACCCATCATTTCCGTTAACTTCTTGATCTCTTCTCCTAGTTCTCTCATGTAGTCTACACATGAGTGTGTTTGCTTAGCCTGTGGTGTGCTATCTTGAAAGGCTGGTGGTGATGATCTTGCCCTCGCCGGCTTTTCAACACACAGCGCGTTTGTGGGCGATCTACCTAGCCTCGGTGCGCGTTTAAAGGGATCTATATCCGTACTTGGTGTTCCCTGAGAGGAGCTTATATCTAGCTCCCTGCTAACTCCATTATTTTTAACTTTATGTCCGCTACCCATCAGAGCGGCATAGATGTTGCTACTGTTATCACTCCTGCTCGTAGCGTTGGTTGTATTATTTGTATTATTTCTCGAAAAATTATTCATTAGTGTGCCGTCAACGTATGTTTGTGTTTGCAACACAGAAGATGCTGAAAGCAAATTTGTTTCATTTGTTTTTGCCACTTCATGTAATGTTCTAATGGTCAAATAGAGTGCGCAATTGGTAGGTGAAAGGTTACTATTTTAAGTTTGCAATTGCAAATTGGACTATTGTTTGATTTGCGGAAGACTATGCGATGGAAATCTTGGTCATCTTCATGAACTAGAATTTGCCTGTACATTTTTTCTACATCCCATTGAAAACGTATTTAAACATGTGCCGATTTAGAATTAGCAACATGAGTGATTTGCCTGAGCTCGTACTCTTTGAGGCATTGAAAACCACTCGTACATATGTTGTAATTTTATCGGGTCTTATCACCCATGATGTGGAAGATAAAAGGATAAATATGTACGTTTAGATACTTTTCCACATGGCATAGCTCATTCTATGGGATTGAGATCAAGGTATTCGTCCATCACATTATCATATGAAGAGTATGTACTATATTTTCTTTTTGGTCACTTCACTTGCTGCTGTCCTAAAACGGATTTTGGCGCATATGTTTTCTGTTGTTTGCTTTTTGATTTGGTTCTTTTAATTGTTATTAACTTTTCGGTTTTTATTACCGCACTTTTTCACACGAAAATTTTCTTTGTTTTTCGAAATTTCAATTTTTTATTTTATTTAGCCACAGGGCCTTTCTTTATAGCTCGAAGAGCCATGTATAAAACTCACCTTGTTGGTCATTCACAATTTCGGTTAAAAGGAAAAATGCACTAAACTCCAAAAAGAATCGTTATACACTTTTTATTTTATGCGAAAAGCATTTAAAAATTGTTATTACAAAATTAGTTTGAAACAGTAGTTTTAAAACATTAAATGTATACAGGCAGGTAAATAACGGAAATAAACCTGGATGCTGCGAAAGCGGAGATCTAATTCGCTCGACGTCGTATCGACAAAAAGTGCGCGAGATCCTTTCTCGTTCCATTTTGTTGTAATTGGTAAGCTGGATGGTGTCATCGCGTTTTGTTGCATGTGCGTGTATGTTAATGTGTAGTGGTCCCTCGCAAAATGAAGTGAATGCGTGATTTTGGTTATGTGATGTGCCATATGCATCTTTTAAATGAGCTCACGGGCAAAGGAATCTAAACCAACTCAGCTGCTAAAAGTTCCAAAGACGATTTCTGATGAAAAAAGTCCGTGTGGACCTGCAGAAGCTACACGCTCAAAGCAAGGTGCTACAAAACAAAAAAGGGTGAAAGATATTTCCAAATTTATTTCTGAGAGAGAATGTCACTCTCGATACTGCACTCGATTTTCATTTTCACCGATTCAAGATAATTCTTAATCAGTATTGGAAATTAAAAAAGATAATCTTGACAATTCCTAGACACGTCTCTAAGCGGAATATAACGCAATCGTAGAATCTGAAGACTCAGATCTTCCAAAAAGTTTTAAATCCTCTGCTTACTCCAAATTCGAAAATTGCTTAGACCAATACGAAGAGACAAAAGCCATGATCTCTGATCAACTAAAACTAATCAAGTCAATTGCACCGACAGTATAGCTGCCACAAAGACAAGCCCAAGAGGCAAGTTCAGGGATTCACCTTAAAGTGCCAGTACGCGACACATATACTATATATTTCATGGTGGTTATGAACAGTGGCCCTCCTTTCGGGACATTTTTACAGGCGTGTACATAAACCATCCCAAATTATCACAAGCGCAGAAATTGTATTCCCTCAAATACAAAGGATCCCAATCCCAAAGGTCAAGCAGGCGTAATAGTTAAACGGTACGCTCTCAATGATGAAAATTTCAATTTAGTTTGGAAAGCTCCAAAAGCACTTTACGAAAACGAGAGAATCTTGGTCGACAAACATGTGACGATATTAATGAATTTACCAACAATTCAGAAAGAAACAAGTGAAGAATTCATAATGCTTCAATCCACTTTCAAATTGTTAGTCGGTTATCTCGACACAGAATATTCCTACAGATTCCGCTACATTACCAGAAAAATCGTTGCTTTTGTGGGAGCAATCGTTCTCATCGCGAAGAAAGTGCAGCAAATGAAAAAATTTCTTTCTACCCAATATGAAATTGTAGAAAGGGTAGATAAAAAAACTAGTCGGAACGAAAAACGTTCAAAACGACCTCAATAGAAGCTTCAATAAACCCCAAATAAGTAGCTACAATAATATAAATAGAAGCTGTTTTAAGAATCAATCGCTCACATCCGAACAATATAAACAAACGTCATGCGAACTTTGTAGAAGAGGTCACAAACTCAAATCTTGCGAGAAATTCAAAAAAAAAAAAGAAAAAAATGTATATTAGCGATCAAAACAATTTCGTAAGAACGAAAAAATTGTGTACCAACTGTTCTGTTAGATATAACAAATTATTCCAGCTAACCCCTGAACAGCGTAAACATAAAAAGAACAACAGGTTTAGTTGCCACAACAAATTCAGAAATCTGCCAAGAAGCACCATGCTGCTCACAGGCGTTAAAAACCCAAACGCTACATAGCGAAAAACACAGTAGGGTACTACTACCCATAGCAGTTGTTTCCATCGAACATCGAGGAGAACTGTTTAAACTCAGGGCCTTAATAGGCCAAGGATCACAACGATCATTTAATGCGGCTAGGACACAATAGCCTGTTTTGCCAACAAAACTAGCAGATTTTGAAATCACGGGAATGGGCGGAAGTGTTGTTCAAAATTAATATAAAATCTTCCACATTACACTCTTTTCTCCCAAAGCGGATAAGCGCATACAAGCAGAAGCTTTTAAGGGGATTCTCTTGCTCTTGCAAGATTGCAAAATTCCTATACCAGAATATTCAAGGGCACGAGAGCGCAGAATTGGCGCACCTTCCGCATACATTTTTAACAAACAAAATTTAAGAAATCTTTATAATTTAAATAGAAATTAAAAAATCTATTTAAAATTTCCCATCTTCAACAATTTAACGTCAAAATATGACTTAATGTAAAAAGACAGATAAAACAGGGTTGCAGTTATATTTTTGCGTGACATTGCACGCAAATAAACATGGGTTTTAGTCTGACATATTTTACAACCCTAGCAAATATTTTTCTGCGTGTGCCGTTGTATTAGGTGGAAAAATCTGTAATTCTTGCACCGTGCAAGGGTTTTGCAAGAGCAAGAGAGTACCCCTATTGTCTTACCGCGATTAACAGATATGCTAGCAAGCATTGGCAAAAGGTTTCATGCCTAAAGCTTGTAGACCCAAACTGCAACACTCCCGCTCAAATGGATCTTCCATTAGGCAGCGATCTCATACTACACATTATACTCGAAGGTATTGAGAAAGTTACAAATACGCTTCTGGCGCAAAATCCATTTTCGAATGGGTTCTAAGTGAACTAGTTGCGGAACCAGTCGCAACAATGACAACTCAATTTGAGGAAATCTCAAACGAGTACCTCAATTCACAAATTTTGGGAATTAAAAGAACTCCCCCGCATATCAGTCACAACCCCTGAAGATCAGTATTGTGAGGACTTCTACAAAGCCACAACTACTAGATCAGAAAATGGTCGGTACGTCGTATAACAACCACTTAAGCAACAAATTCCTAACACACCCGCCTTAGGTCACATCACGCCTCTGCAATACAGAAGTTTCTAAGTATGAAAAGAAACCTACCTAAAAAAGTGAACTCAAATCAGAATGTGATGGTGTGATAGAAGAATACCTCCATTTAGATGACATGGCGGATGTTAACCCAGGGGAAAAATCGTCAACTGCAAATACTACTCCTTTTAACTGCCACATCAGGCAGTAGTAAAGCCAGACAAAAAAAAACAACATATATAATATTGGCAAAATACTACCGGTACTCACCTTTTTGACGAACGGATGGCTGGTTTGGATAAACGTGTGTGATTGCGATGTTGAAACGTGTATGCGCACGGATAGAGAACAAAAGAGGGCTCGGCGCCGTCCGCCAGTCCCATTTGTTAATTGTGTTCTGGTGTCCTCGGGTGTGGTATGAAAGTATGGTGTAGATGATTATGCGGTGGGCATCATGCCGATGTGTTGAGAATGGGGTGTGTAGTGTGAGATGAAATGTGATGCGCATGATGCCAATGTGTTGAGTATGATGTGTGTGGTGTGGGGGGAAGATGTGGTGTGTATGTGTGGGGTGTAGTTATGTTTTATTTAGAGGGGGGCGCAGAAGCTCATTTAACCATCCAGGCCCCCCTAAACGACTGTTTAGCCGAGAAGACGCTGCAGCTGTTGCAGCGTTGCCACAACGCTGCTCAGCCCCGTAGATCGACGAGGTGGTGGTCCAGGCTGTTGACGCCGCAATGATTGTCCGCTCCGCTGGGGTGCGGCACGAGCTGCGGGTTGAAATCGGGGTGGGCGCCGGCAGATGGGGCACCTTGGGGTCTCCGACGCTGCAGGCGCGATTGCCGGTACAGGTGCCGGCGTTGTTGCAACCACAGTTCGGGGCGCTGGTGGGGGCCCGGTGCGTGGCGCATTGGTAGCCGCCCGAGCGGTTGGCGTAGTTGTAACTGGCGAATCTACCTCCACAGTAATCTGTATAGAGAAGATGGTTGATTATTAATCTATCATAAAATGAGATATGGGTCATCGTGCCACGATATGTGGCATGAATGGGTCGTCGTATTGAACGACCGTTTTGTTAGTCTTCTTCGTTATTATTCGACGGTTCATTATTTTTTAGCGGTTTGTTACTGGCGTATTTCTCGTTTTAGTGTTAAATTTATTAATTTTATTATTTTGCGACAGTATCGGTTTGGTTTTTCGGTTTTCGGATTCGCGTTCATCGGTGGTTGGTAGAAAGCACAGCTTCACAAGCAGTCTGGTTAGTGTTCCATTTTGCGTACGGAGATCCACGACGCGAATGTAACCGTCGGAGCCTTAATGTAGCTTTTCTATGCGGCCAAGCCGCCACTCGGTAGGGGGTAGACAATCATCATGAATGTGGACGCAGTCTCCAAGTTTAGGCGCTTGTCCAGGAGTCTTCCAACGGTATCTTTTGTGGAGATCCTTTATGTACTCGTCCATCCAGCGGCGGCTAAAATCATGATGGAGGATTTTAATTCGTTCCTATCGATTTTATAGGGATAGCGACTCCACGCCTGGCTCAGGAATGGCCAGGATGGGTGCTCCTTTTAGAAAATGCCCTGGAGTTAAGGCGGTGAAATCTGAGAGGTCTTGCGATAGTACTGTGAGTGGCCGTGAATTGAGGACGGCTTCAATTCGACTTAATAACGTCGTGAACTCTTCGTAATTGATTTATAATTTCCAGCTCCCCGTTTGAAATGGGATTTTAAGCTTTTTTTTGCTTTAGGAAATCCACAAATTGCTTTTCTGTGGCTCACTGAGCTCCAATGAAAGTTTTGCCATTATCGCTCATGATCTTTGATGGGTAGCCACGTCGAACGACGAAGCCGCGAGAAAAGCCTCCCTCGTCAGATTACTACATAGCTCAAGATGGGCTGCCTTTGTCGTGAAACATACAAAGACAGCCACATAGCCTTTCATGAGAGTGGAAGACTTTAACATGGAGGCCTTTACCTGGAAAGGTCCAGCAAAATCAACACCTGTTGTGGTAAAAGGCAGAGCGAAATTGCAGCGTTCAGGTGGAAGGGCTGCCATAATCTGCGTTCGCATCTTCTGTTTGTGCATAGTGCAAATCTTGCACGTGAAGATGCACTTCTTGATTTGCGGGGGATATAATACTCCTGGCGATGTTCGGCGTGTAGCATTAAGATGTGGATGTACTTGAGGAACAATATGGCAAATGGTAACCTCTCTGGAGTTATTATGGGATGGCGTTCATTGTAAGTTAGGCTCGAATTAAGGAGCCGACCATTGGCACGAAGTAGACCTTTCGTGTCCAGAAATGGGTGTAGGACTAAGAGTGAGCTCTTTTTACCAATCGGCTTCGATTCTCTTAGTAGTGATATTTCGCGGCAGAAGCAGCGCGCTTGTGTATATGCAATTAGTGCGACCTTGGCCTTTTGTAACTCTATTTGCGTCACTTTGTTGCATGGGAAATTATGTCATCCTTTGACTTTCCCTTTGAGTTGCTCGATAAATTTGAACATATAAGCAACTACTCTGAGCGCTTTTGGAAACGAGGCAAATCGTTCAAGGATGTCGGCATCATCCAATAATGTGTGAAAGGTGGCGATTTTTCGACCTTCTGGTGCAATAATGTTGCCCAAGGGGGGTTGTGGCCAAGAATCAGGAGATTCTATCAACCATCGGGGGTCATTCCACCAGAGGGTGGTAGTGGCAAGGTGCAGTGGCTTGCACCCTCTTGTACCTAGATCGGCAGGATTGTCAGCACTGGCTACGTGACACCAAGTGGCTGATCCCACTGGGTCAAGTATTTGAAACGTTCGGTTAGAAATATACGTCTTCCATGCATGTGGTGGTTTTTCCAAACAGGCTAGTACAATTTCGGAATCGGCCCACATATAGAGTTTGCATTTTGTCATGTTTAAATACATTTGCACTATGGCTACTAGTTTGGAAAGTAGTAGTGCGCCACATAACTCAAGTCGTGGGAGACTTATTGTTTTTAAAGGTGCCAGCTTTGCTTTTGCGACTAATAGGTGGCTTGTGGTCGTGGTGTCGCTTTGCGTACGCACATAGATAGTAGCGCAGAATGCCTTTTCAGAGGCGTCACAGAAGCCATGTAATTGTGGAACGGTGTGACTTCCAGACAGAATATCGTCTACATACGTTTGAGTTTTCAACACTTCAGCTGCCAGAGGAAATTCTGACTTTGTGTTGTCTGCCAATTCTTGGAGTGTTCGAATGGCTAGATATGGTGCACAGTTAACGCCTACTGGTGGGGGATCTTCGGAACATAATACGTTGAAAATCTTGGTCGTCTTTATGTATATTTTTTCAACGTTCCCATTGAATACGTATTTATATACCTTCTTCTTCTCTACTGGCGTAGACACCGCTTACGCGATTATAGCCGAGTTAACAACAGCGCGCCAGTCGTTTCTTCTCTTCGCTACGTGGCGCCAATTGGCTATTCCAAGCGAGGCCAGGTCCTTCTCCACTTGGTCCTTCCAACGGAGTGGAGGTCTTCCTCTTCCTCTGCTTCCCGCGGCGGGTACTGTGTCGAATACTTTCAGAGCTGGAGTGTTTTCATCCATCCGGACAACATGACCTAGCCAGCGTAGCCGCTGTCTTTTAATTCGCTGAACTATGTCAATGTCGTCGTATATCTCGTACAGCTCATCGTTCCATCGAATGCGATATTCGCCGTGGCCAACGCGCAAAGAACCATAAATCTTTCGCAGAACCTTTCTCTCGAAAACTCGCAACGTCGACTCATCGGTTGTTGTCATCGTCCAAGCCTCTGCACCATATAGGAGGACGGGAATTATGAGAGACTTATAGAGTTTGGTTTTTGTTTGTCGAGAGAGGACTTTGCTTCTCAATTGCCTACTTAGTCCGAAGTAGCACCTGTTGGCAAGAGTTATCCTGCGTTGGATTTCTAGGCTGACATTGTTGGTGGTGTTTACGCTGGTTCCAAGATAGACGAAATTATCTACAACTTCGAAGTTATGACTGTCAACAGTGACGTGAGTGCCAAGTCGTGAGTGCGACGACTGTTTGTTTGATGACAGGAGATATTTCGTCTTGCCCTCGTTCACTGCCAGACCCATTTCTTTTGCTTCCTTGTCCAGTCTGGAGAAAGCAGAACTAACGGCGCGGGTGTTGAGGCCGATGATATCAATATCATCGGCATACACCAGCAGTTGTACACTCTTATAGAAGATGGTACCTTCTCTGTTAAGTTCTGCAGCTCGAACTATTTTCTCCAGAAGCAGGTTGAAAAAGTCGCACGATAGGGAATCGCCTTGTCTGAAACCTCGTTTGGTATCGAACGGCTCGGAGAGGTCCTTCCCGATTCTGACGGAGCTTTTTGTGTTGCTCAACGTCAGTTTACACAGCCGTATTAGTTTTGCGGGGATACCAAATTCAGACATCGCGGCATAAAGGCGGCTCCTTTTCGTGCTGTCGAAAGCAGCTTTGAAATCGACGAAGAGGTGGTGTGTGTCGATTCTCCTTTCACGGGTCTTTTCCAAGATTTGGCGTATCGTGAATATCTGGTCGGTTGTTGATTTACCAGGTCTAAAGCCACACTGATAAGGTCCAATCAGTTTGTTGACGGTGGGCTTTAATCTTTCACACAATACGCTCGATAGAACCTTGTAGGCGATGTTGAGGAGGCTAATCCCACGGTAGTTGGCGCAGATTGTGGGGTCTCCTTTTTTGTGGATTGGGCATAGCACACTTAAATTCCAATCGTTGGGCATACTTTCGTCCGACCATATTTTGCAAAGAAGCTGATGCATGCACCCTATCAGCTCTTCGCCGCCGTGTTTGAATAGCTATAGCTATTTGTATATACGCCAATTTAATATCAGAAGCATTAAATCTGGTTGGAGTGTGGGTCCCGTAAATAGGATAACATTTAGGGAATTCCCTGAACTAGTGGTTCTCAAAGCATTAAAAACAACTCTTACTTCTGTTGTTTTTTTGTCTGGCTTTACTACTGCCTGATGTGGCAGATAAAAGGAGTAGTATTTGCCGTTGACGGTTTTCTCCCCTGGGCTTACTTCCTCCAAGTGATCTAAATGGAGGTATTCTTCTAACACACCATCATATTCAGATTTGAGCTCGCCTTTTTTATGTAGGTTTCTTTCCATACTTAGAAACTGCTGAATTGCAGAGGTGCGAGAGTGACCTAAGGCGAGTGTGTTAGGAAATTGTTGCTTAAGGGGTAGTCGTACGGCGAACCGACCATTTTCTGATCTAGTAGTTTTGGCATTGTAAAAATCCTCACAATACTGATTTTCAGGGGTTGTGACTGATATGGGGGGGAGTTCTTCCAATTCCCAAAATTTTTTCAATTGTGAATTGAGGTACTCGTTTGAGATTTCCTCAGCTTGAGTTGTCATTGTTGTGACTGGTTCTGCAACTAGTCCGCTTAGGACCCATCCGAAAATGGCATTTTTCGCCAGAAGTGTTTTGGTAATTTTCTCAATACCTTCGAGAATAATTTGTGGTATGAGATCGCTGCCTAATAGGAGATCTATTTGAGCGGGGGTGTTGCAGTTTGGGTCTGCTAGCTTTAGGTGTGAAACCTTTTGCCAATGCTTGCTGTTTATATGATAGCTTCGTGGCATGTTGGTTAATTGCGGTAAGACAATGGCTTCTGCTTGTATGCGCTTATCCGATTTGGGGGAAAAGAGGGTAATGGGGCTGATTTTATTTGAGTTTTGAACAACTCTTCCGCCCATTCCCGTGATTTCAAAGTTGGCCAGTTTTGTTGGTAACTGTAGCCTGTTTTGTGCCCTAGACGCTATAAATGATCGTTGTGATCCTTGGTCTATTAAGGCTCTAAGTTTAAACAGTTCTCCTCGGTGTTCGATGGAGACAACTGCTGTGGGTAATAGTACCCTACTGTGATTTTCGCTATGTAGCGTTTGGGTTTTCAACGCCTTTGAGCAACATAGTGCTTCTTGGCAGTTTTCATAATTTGTTATGGCAACTAATCCTGTTGCTCGTTTAACGTTTGCATTGTTTGGGGGTGAGCTGGAAAAATTGGTTATAAGTAACATAGAATGATGTCTTTTATGGCAGTAAACGCAATTAAATTTGCTTTCGCAGTCTTTAAGCGTATGCGCATGTGACAGACAGTTGGTACATAATTCTTTCGTTCTTACGAAATTGTTTCGATCGCTAACATTCATTGTTTTGAATTTTTCGCATGATTTTAGTTTGTGACCTCCTCTACAAAGTTCGCATGACGTTTGTTTATATTGTTCGGATGTGAACGATTGATTTTTAAAAAAGCTTCTATTTAAATTATTGTGGCTACTGGCTCGGAGTCTATTGAAGCTTCTATTGAGGTTGTTTTGAACGTTTTTCGTTCTGACTAGTTTTTTATCTACCCTTCCTGCAATTTCATTTTGGGTAGTAAGAAATTCTTTCATTTGCTGCCACGTTGGGCACTTTCTTCGCGATGAGAGCGATTGCTCCCACAAAATGAACGATTTTTGTGGTAATGCGGATGTGCATATATTTACCAGAATGGGGTCCCAATTATCTGTGGAAATATTTTGTTCTGTTCTGTTCTGTTCTTTGAAACAGGGATTGAAGCTTTATGAACTCTTCACTTGTTTCCTTCTGAATTTTTGGTAAATTCATTAATATCGTCACTTGTTTGTCGACCAATATTCTCTCGTTTTCATAACGGGCTTTAAGAGCTTCCCAAGCAAAATGCAAATTTTCGTCATTGAGAGCGAACTGTTTCACTATTACGCTTGCCTGACCTTTGGTTTTGTATCTGAGGTGATACAATTTCTGCGCTTGTGACAATTTAGGATGGTTTATGTACACAGCTGTAAACATGTCCCGGAAGGACGGCCACTGTTCATAACCACCATGAAATATATCTGTGTCGCATACTGGCACTTTAAGGTGAATGCCTGAACATGCCTCTTGGGCTTGTCTTTGTGGCAGCTCTTCTCTCGGTTGTAGAGTAGGTGCAATTGCTCAGAAATCATTGCTTTTGTGTCTTCGAACTGGTCTAGGCAGTTTTCATACTTGGAGTAAGCCAAGGATTTAAAATTTTCTGGTAGATCTGAGTCGTCAGATTCTACGATTGCGTCATAGACGCGTTCAAAAATTGTCTAAATTGTCCTTTTTGATTTCTAAGACCGATTCCGAATTGTCCTGAATCGGTGAAGATGAAAATCGAGTGCAGTATCGTATCAAACTGTCACGCTCAGCAATGAATTTTTTATAAGAAATGTCTTCACCCCTCTTTAGTTTTGTTTGCTTTGAGCGTGTACACGGACTTTTTTTCGTCTGAAATCATTTTTGGAACTTTTAGCAACTGAGTTGTTTTAGATTCCTTTGAGTCTGAGCTCATTTAAAAGATGTATGTATATAATAAATCAAAACGTCTTAGTGAAAACTATACTTGTAGATGTTTTGAAAATATTTCGTATATTAAATGTTGAATAGAAGACTCTTTGTATGTAAGAGTTTCAAAAAAATCAATAAAAGCAATGGCTTTTTAATAAGCTGAGATTTCAAAATATTTTCGTATATATATTATATGTATGTATTTCTATATGTAATTAGACCAGAACTCTTTTAGGTAAATAAAAGTTTTGAACGAAATTGAAATAAAGATAACGCTTAATAAGAGTTTTAAAATGAAGTAAATAATTAATCGCTTAAATTTGATTTAATTATTTTTTATTGACCGGAAATTATTTTAAGTATTTTATTTTTCTGTGTATATTTGTCATATATTTTTTTTATGTCCAAATGTCCTATAGGGTATACCTATAGGTGGATCTTTTATTTATTATGTGCTAATGAGCGCTCGTTTTAGAGATCACTGCACTTTCTACATATGCATGTATGTATGGACATGTGTATTACGATTTTGGTTTTTTACACAATCCTGCTTATTGCGGGAATATGCCAATGTGGACTTTGAAGCAGTGAGCGTATATGTGACAATACACTTATGTACAACTTTGTATTTTATAAAATCCTGTTTTGTTATAGTTATTTAATTTGTACCCAATGTCGATTGGGTATTTCTATATTGAATATATGTATGTATTTATATGCGCCCGTATGTGCATATATACATATGTACCCATGTATATATATGTATGTATATATTTTCTTACGAAGAAACCACGAAAAGAGAATTAACCGACCGCAGGTAATTTTCTCAAACTCACTCGTTTTTATGTATGTATGTATATATATATTTTTATACTCGCGCCGCTTATACATGTGGACGTATATACATATGTTCGCACTGTTAATAAGCCGCGAGAAATGAATTTAACAATCTTTGAATTTGAGATATATGTATGTATATGTATTTGAAAAATATTGATATGAATATGTTTAAATATACGTATCAAGTTGGTTAGAATAATAAGTGAGCAAGTTATGCTCTCTGTATGTAATATATACATGCGATATGGGACATATATGTATGTATGTATTCTTAATAAAAAG
Source organism: Bactrocera correcta (assembly GCA_027475135.1). Taxonomy (NCBI): domain Eukaryota; kingdom Metazoa; phylum Arthropoda; class Insecta; order Diptera; family Tephritidae; genus Bactrocera; species Bactrocera correcta. The sequence continues at coordinate 19,860,019 of CM050326.1, forward strand.
GATGTTAATTGATATATGCTTCTGTTTTTTTTTTCTTTGATTGCCGCAGATTATTTTAAGCAATCCTGCTTATACTTGATTAAGCATAAGGGGTATTGCTGGTACTTTCTGCAAGTAAGTACTTGAATATTTATAGTTTTTGGGATAGGTTTGTGTTATAACACAACGGTAAGCATTTACCGGCAATCAATAATCCGCTACATCCACTACCGAACTGCTTTGTTAGCGGGTTTTCGGGTTTTACCGGAAAATAAACGGAATACCGAAAACAGTTTGGTAACGGTTTTTTCTTTTTTGACCGGGAGTTTGTTCAGAATTTCAAATTTAATTTTGTGATTTTATACCATACATATATATATATATATGTACATAGAAAGTAAATATTGAAAGGAAACGATACACTCACTTTGATTTCCGCCAGGGGCTTTTGTATGAGTGTATGTTTGAATTGGTGGGGGCCTGTGCTTGTGCCTGTTCCTTGCTTCCCTTTTCTCCAGTTCTTCTGCTGCCGGTGTTGTTGCGTTTTCCTTGTTACTCTTATTGCCTCAATTTGTTTTTTGTCTGTGGGTTTAGTGTCCCCACACTTCACAGCACTAATTACGCCTATATTGCATAAGTGCTTATATTTGCCCGCCACGATTTTGTCACTTCACTCTCTTTTGCTGTAAACCTTTTTCCCTTTTTTTTGGTTTCTATCACTCCACTGGCACTGTACCCACATACATATGTACATATATACCATACAAGAATTATTGTTGCACTTGCGGTCACCTCACTTTTATCTCTTTTTTTTTGTAGCTTTTTCCGTTCACTTTTTCATATGTTACATATGAATATGAAATTTTATATGAATATGTACATATATATATATATATATATATACATATATATATATATATATATATATATATATATATATATATATATATATATATATATATGTATATATTTTTTTCCTTTTAGATTTTGGCACCACCGTTTTTTTTTTCACTTTTCACCATCACCAGCAAGATTTTTGTTTTTTTTTTCCAATATTAATATTTCACGTTTATTTTTATTTATTTTTTTTGTTCTTACTGTTTTGTCACCAACGGTTTTTTCACTTTTGACAATTTTTCACCGTTTTTTTCTCTTTCGCAAGATTTTGTCACGATTTTTCACAGTGTTTTTTTTTTTTTTTTTTTCTTTGTTAAATTATAATTTTGTGCACATATAATGTGCTTGTTTCCGTATGTACAAGTATTTATATTATTTCACTTCACAACAATTTTGTAATTGATGATATTTACCGCGTCGTCACGTCACCGTGATTAATTAAAAATTTTTTTTTTTTTTTTGTTTTTATGTTATCACTAGTGCCGTCCTGTACGGCTTCGAAGGACCATACATAATATTGCCAAAACACTACCGGTACTCACCTTTTTGACGAACGGATGGCTGCTTTGGATAAACGTGTGGTGATCGGCGATCGGCGATCGCGATTTTGAAACGTGTATGCGCACGGATAGAGAACAAAAGAGGGCTCGGCGCCGTCCGCCAGTCCCTCTTGTTAATTGTATTCTGGTGTCCTCGGGTGTGGTGTGAAAGTATGGTGTAGATGATTATGCGGTGGGCATCATGCCGATGTGTTGAGAATGCTGTGTGTAGTGTGGGATGAAATGTGATGCGCATGATGCCAATGTGTTGAGTATGGTGTGTGTAGTGTGGGGTGAAGATGTGGTGTGCATGTATGGGGTGTAGTTATGTTTTATTTAGAGGGTGGCGCAGAAGCTCATTTAACCACAACAAAAGTAAGAGTTGTCTTTAATGCCTAAAAACCACTAGCTCAGGGAATTCCCTAAAGGATATCCTATTTACGGGACCCACATTCCAACCAGATTTAATTCTCTGGATATTAAATTGGCGTATATTCAAATACGTGTTCAATGTGGACGTTGAAAAAATGTATCGGCAAATAGTCGTACATAAAGACGACCAATTTTTTCAACGTATTATGTTCCGAAGATCCCCCACCAGTCCACTACACAGCAGTTATATTTGGCGTTAACTGTACGCCATATCTAGCCATTCGAACGCTCCACGAATTGGCAGAAACACAAAGTCAGAATATCCTCTGGCGATTGATGTGTTAAAAACTCAAATATTCTGCCTGGAAGTCACACTCTTCCACAAGCATACGAAGTCTTATCATAGGTAATAAAAGCCCTCAAATCCGCACGGTTTCCATTAAAAAAGATTACGGTAAACCACCCAAATATGCTCAAAAATATACAAAACGAAAATTTGTTGGATACTAATTTCCTTATATTCGAAAAGGAAAGTGCAACAAAAACTTTAGTCATCGAATGGAATGAGATATCGGACCAGTTCTCATACACGACTACGTGCATATCCCAGATTTTATCCTGGGTGGCAAAACTTTTCGACCCCGCAGGATGGCTTTCGCCAATTATGATACAAACGAAAATCTTAATACAAGAATTATGGCTAGATGGAATCGGCTTGAACGAACAAGTGAAACATCTTCTTTAGAAAAATGGTCCCAGTTCGCAAACAATCTGAATGACATTTCTCAGATACAAATTCCACCATGGGTAAACTACTCTCCCGAACACAAAGTCGAGTTACACGGCTTCTTTGACCCCTCTGAAAAGACATACTACGCTACTATCTATGTCCGCACGCAAAGTGACCCCACGACCACAAGCCACTTATCTTTAGCAAACGCAAAAGGGACTAATTTAAAAACGCTAGGTCTTCCACGCCTTAAGCTATTATACATGGAGCACTACTACTTTCCAAATTGGTAGCCATGACGCAAATGCATTTAAACATGACAAAATGCCAACTATATGTGACCTGGTCTACGAAAAGGGGGCTTAGGTGTCAAAAAACCAATTTTTTTTTTATTTTTTTTTTTCAATTTTTTATTTTATTTTATTTTATTTTTTGACACCTAAGCCCCCTTTTCGTAGACCAGGTCACATATATGTGGTCCGATTTCGAAATTGTACTAGCCTGATTGAAAAAACCACCACATGCATGGAAGACATATATTTCTAATCGAACGTCTCAAATACTTGGCCTAGTGGGTTCAGAAACCAGGTACAAGAGAGTGCAAGCCACTGCACCTTGCCACCATCACCCTCTGGTTGAATGGCCCGTTGGTTGATAGAATCTCCTCATTCTTGGCCACATTCCTCCTTCGCAACATAATTGTACCAGAAGGTCGAAAAATTGCCACCTTTCACACATCATTGCATGATGCCGACATCTTTGAACGATTTTCATCGTTTTCAAGAGCTCTCAAAGTAGTTGCTTACATGTTCAAATTTATAGAGCAACTGAAAAGCAAAGTCAAAGGATCATCTAATTTCCCATGCAACACAGCGACGCATTAAGAGTTCTTTTTCTTCTTTACTGGCGTAGACACCGCTTACGCGTTTATAGCCGAGTTAAAAACAGCACCTAGAGTTACTTCAGTCACGATATATCTCTACTAAGAGAATCGAAGCCTATTGTTAAAAAGAGCTCACTTTTAGTACCAAACCCATTTCTGGACACGAAAGGTCTACTTCGTGTCAATGGTCGGCTTGCTAATTCAACCCTATTATACAACGAACACCACCATAATAATTCTAGAGGGGTCTCCATTTGCCACATCATTCCTCAATTACATCCACATATAGTGTTAATGCTACATGCCGAATATCGCCTCAAGCAACATATGATGCACCAGGAATATTATATCCCCCGTCTTAAGCCACAAATCAAAAAGTACATCTTCAAGTGCAAGATTTGCCCTATGCACAAACAGAAGATGCGAACGCAGATTCTGGCAGCACTTCCATTTGAACGCTGCCATTTCGCTCTGCCTTTCTCCACAACAGATGTTTATTTTGCTGGTCCTTTTTAGGTTAAGGCGTCCATGTTAAGGTCTCCCACTCTCAAGAAAGGCTATGTGGCATGCATGTTTCACGACAAAGGCAGTACACCTTATGCTATGTAGTAATTTGACGACGGAATCTTTTCTCGCGGCATTTGCTCGCCTCAATTACGAGAAGTTCACAACGTTATAAAATCGAAGTGAAGCTATTCACGGCTACTCTTAGTACTCTCGAAAGACTGCTTAGATTTCACCGCGTTAACTCCAGGGCATTTTCTAAAAGAAGCACCTATTCTGACCATTCCTGAGCCAGGCGTGGAGTCGCTATCCTTATTAAAAAGATGGACGCGAATTAAAATTCTCCATCACGATTTCAGCCGCTGATTTAAAGATTAGTACATAAAGGATCTCCACAAGATATACCGTTAGAAGACTAATGAACAAGCGCATAAACTTGGAGACTGTTTCCTCACGCATAGGGAGTAGCGACTGTACCAAATAACCAAGAACATTAACAAAAAATGGTCGATCAGTACGACGGCACATATCGTGGCACGATCACTATGTCTGCTTATCTGATAGAAATTCATAATCAACAATCTTCTCTATACAGATTAACATGGATGTAGGTACCCCAATCGCAACGGGCGGCTACCAAAGTGCCACGCACCGGACCTACACCAGCGCAACGAACTGTAGTTGTAACAGCACCTGCCGCTGCACCGGAAACAACGCCGGCATCTTTTCCTGCAACCGCGCCACGTTTAGCAACGTTGCAACAACTGTAGTGCTTTCTAGGCTAAGCAGTCACCTAGGCGGGCTGGGATGGCTAAATGAGTGTCTGACCCCCCTCACAGTGCAACACATCTACACCACACACATCGTACACACCACCTCTTCATCCCACACTAGACACATCATATTCAACATATCGGCATCATGCACAGCTATCAGCATATACACCATACCCTCCACACCACACAAATGAGGACACCAAACATAATTAACAAAAGGGACTGAGGGACGGCGCCCAGCCTTTTTCTTTCTCGATCCGTGCGCATACATGTAAGCGACCAAACCTTTAAATTTTTCATCGTTCGAATTAGTCCAAAAGTGAGTGCCGGGAGTTTATTATTTTGTCAAAATTTACAGATTTTGTCTATAAGAAAAGGTTATTAACTTAATTCTAAAAAAAACATTTTTAAATTATAGTTTAGCTGACGCGAAGTAAGTAAAATTAATATGACTTAAAAAAATACCAAATTTGATTGTAGACCGTTCACGATTCTGTCGGATAATAGAACTTGAATGTTTTCGCTTATAACGATTTTATTGCAAATTGCAAGAGCGTAAAATGTTCGGTTACGAACTTAGCTCTTCCTTAATTTCTTTGATTTAAGATATTGTAACGGATTTCTCGATAAATCGGCTACATTGATATACAAGCGTAAGTTTAAGTCCCAATTTAATAGCTGTGCACTTATTTTTAAATCGAAGAACTTCACAATCTTTAACTCATTATCCGATTTTACAACTTCTTATTTATAGCATTTTAACTAAAATTAAATCTGTTGCACAATCCGCCATCCCTTATAAAGTAGATCGTTCCCAAAATATCGCCACTCGAACATTCTGGCAACTACGAATTTCACTGTCTGGTTGATTCTGGCAATTTATCGTCGATTCTATTTGGTTTTGGCATTCCTGTTCTTCCGATTATTTTGGCGATGGGGCAAAACACACGAATTTCGGTACAAATGGGGTATGTACGGATAGGTGAGCTTCTCCAGAACACTTATATTTTGTAAAATATTCCCGATTTAAATTTCAAAAATTTGCATTAATAACATAGTATTTCTCAATGTTTCACTCAAATTTTTCACATTTTTCATTTTGTGTATTTAATGGAGTCATGTGTGGAGGATGGAGTCATGTATAGAAGTTCACGCAAGTGAGGAAAGTTCTCTGATCGCCATTCACTTGGGAGTGGCCAGAAACGATTCTTTTACATATGACTCAAGCAGCTCACGACTTCCGGTCTTTGACCAAATATCCTCTGGGTAGCCGAACAACATCCGTTTGAAGGCGAACTAAAGAGAGAAGGCGAAACATCCCCTGCATAGGGTTGCGCGCTGGGTTTGGGACCCGCCACGTAAAAAACACCACCCATGAAAAATAAAAAACAGCGTCGGATGAGAGATCCCCCTCTTCATGACGACCATAGCAAACAAAATAAGGACTACGAATTGAGGGCATGCACCTGGAATGTCCGGTCCCTTAATTGGGAAGGTACCGCCATCCAAGAAATGCGATGGACGGGACAAGGACTAAGACAAGTTGGTCCTTGTGGCATTTACTACAGTGGCCATATAAAGGAGCGCAAGTTTGGTGTGGGATTCGTAGTGGGAGAGAGGCTCCGTCGCCGAGTACTATCATTCACTCCTGTGAATGAACGTCTAGCCAGAATCTGCATCAAAGCGAGGTTCTTCAACATATCGCTGATTTGCGCCCACGCCCCGACGGAAGAGAAGGACGAAGTGACCAAAGATGCCTTCTATGAGCGCTTGGAGCACACCTATGAGCGCTGTCCTCGCCACGATGTCAAAGTTGTGCTTGGCGACTTTAACGCCAGGGTGGGCAAAGAAGGTATCTTTGGTACGACGGTCGATAAATTCAGCCTCCACGAGGAAACATCCCCAAATGGGTTGAGGCTGATCGACTTCGCCGGGGCCCGAAATGTGGTTATCTGTGGTACTAGATTCCAGCACAAGAAAATACATCAAGCTTCCTGGCTGTCTCCCGATCGAAAAGCCACCAACCAGATCGATCATGTTGTGATAGATGGACGACACGTCTCCAGTGTTCTAGACGTGCGTGCGCTCCGAGGTCCTAACATCTACTCAGACCACTACCTTGTTGCCGCCAAGATTCGCACCCGCCTCTGTGCAGCAAACAACGAACGCCAACAAACACAAGGAAGGTTCGACGTCGAGAAGCTGCAATGACAACAGACAGCCGAACGATTTTCTACTCGGCTTGCACTCCTGCTCTCTGAGAGGTATAAGGGAACTATGGGACGGCATTTCAAACTCCTTACGTACAGCTGCAACCGAAACCATTGGTTTTCGGAAAGTGCAAAAGAACAGCTGGTACGACGAGGATTGCCGTGTCGCAGCGGAGAGAAAACAGGCTGGGATGGGATAGATACCGAGAGTTGAAGAGAGAAGCGAAACGCATTTGCAGAATGAAAAAGAAAGAGGCCGAAATGCGTGAGTATGAAAAGCTTGATAAGCTCGCCGACAGAGGTAAATTATGGAGGGAACACTTCCCAGCCTGCTGAATGGCAGTGAAAGTACAACGCCAGGAGAAGTCGAATCCGATTCCCCAATGGAGGACGATAGAGCATAAAGAAGTTCGAATAGCAATTACCCGCCTGAAGAACAATAAAGCGGCGGGGGCCGAAGGATTGCCGGCCGAGCTATTCAAACACAGCGGCGCAGAGGAGGAGCATGCATCAGCTTCTTTGCAAAATATGGTCGGACGAAAGCATGCCCTACGATTGGAATTTAAGTGTGCCGTGCCCAATCCATAAAAAAGGAGACCTCACAATCTGCGCCTACTACCGTGGGATAAGCCTCCTCAACATCGCCTACAAGGTTCTATCGAGCGTATTTTATGAAAGATTAAAGCCCACCGCCAACAAACTGATTGGACCTTATCAGTGTGGCCTTAGACCTGGAAAATCAACAACCGACCAGATATTCACTATGCGCTAAATTTGGGAAAGACCCGTGAAAGGAGAATCGACACACCACACCTATTCGTCGATGTCAAAGCTTCTTTTGACAGCACGAAAAGGAGCTGCCCCTATGCCGCGATGTCTGAATTTGGTATCCCCGCAAAACTGATACGGCTGTGTAAACTGACGTTGTGCAGCACCAAAAGCTTCGACAGAATCGTTAAGGACCTCTCCGAGCCGTTCGATACCAAACGAGGTTTCAGACAAGGCGACTCCCTATCGTGCGATTTCTTCAATCTGCTGCTGGAGAATATTATTCGAGCTGCAGAACTTAATCGAGCAGGTACAATCTTTTATAAGAATGTACAGCTGTTGGCGTATACCGATGATATTGATATCATCGGCCTCAACACCGCGCCGTTAGTTCTGCTTTCTCCAGACTGAACAAGGAAGCAACGCAAATGGGTCTGGCAGTGAACGAGAGCAAGACGAAATATCTCCTGTCATCAAACAAACAGTCGTTGCACTCGCGACTTGGCACTCACGTCATTGTTGACAGTCATAACTTTGAAGTTGTAGATAATTTCGTCTATTTAGGAGCCAGCACTAACACCACCACCAATGTCAGCCTGGAAATCCAAAGCAAAATTACTCTTGCCAACAGGTGCTATTTCGGACTTAGTAGGCAATTGATAAGTAAAGTCCTCTCTCGATGAACAAACGTCAAACTCTATAAGTCGCTCATAATTCCCGTCCTGCTATGCGTTGCAGAGGCTTGGACGATGACAACAACCGATGAATCGACCTTAAGAGTTTTCGAGAGAAAGGTTCTGCGAAAGATTTATGGTTCTTTGCCCATTGGCCACGGCGAATATCGCATTCGATGGAACGATGAGCTGTTCGAGATGTACGACGACATTGACATATTTCAGCGAATTACAGCGGCTACGCTGGCTAGGTTATGTTGCCCGGATGGACGAAAACACTCCAGCTCTGAAAGTAAACGACGCTGTACCCGTCGGGGAAGCAGAGGAAGAGGAAGACCTCCACTCCGTTGGAAGCACCAAGTGGGGAAGGACCTGGCTTCGCTTAGAATATCCAATTGGCACCACGTAGAGAAAAGAAGAAACGACTGGCGCGCTGCTGTTGACGCGGCTATAATCGCATAAGCGGTGCCAACGCCAATTAAGAAGAAGACGATATTTAAATATACACTCTAAACATTGTAATAAGCTCATATTTCCTTTCATTTTGTTATATTTTAGCTATATATATTAATTTAAAATCACTCATTGTGATAAGTGAAAAGGTTAGATTGTATACAATTATGAGGAAAACGAGCGTTGCCACATTTAAACACAAAATATGTAGGATTTTCAAAGTTTTTTTTTTGTTTGTTTTTTCGAGGTCGAGCCAAAACACAGATTGCCTGAAGTACTTTTGCGTAGTACTCCCTTAGTATTTTATTACGTAATATTATTATTATTTAATATTACTCAGGTGTTTATTAAATTTAAATAAGAGAATATCCATTCGCATAGAAAGATTGTTTATACTCATTTTAATTTAAAATATAATTTAAAGACGCTTGTTTTATTTGAACTAGGATTGCTAAATAAAGAAAAAGGAATTATAGCGAAAAAGAGAAATTTCAGCGAATTACTCATATTTGCTTATTATTGTCCTCATAATTGTTAGCACATAAATGATGTTCACTACGAGTGTAAAAAACCTGCAAAAAGTGTAAAATGTGAATTTATTTAAATATTTATGGTTTAATTTAAATAATTTGAAGTGAAAAATGTGCGTAAAGTGTGTTTAATGTGGAGAAATTGCTTCTTGAAATGTTCGAATTTTAGGAATTTTTGAACTTTGAGGTCGAATATTTCGTAAACTAATATTCTTTAATCAGGAGGTCTTTCTCTTTCGAACGGTACCTTCAAACAGCGGCGCCAAAGAAATCCGAATTGTGCCGTACCATTATTTATATTTTACCTGATTTTAACTTAGTATCGGAAAAGAACGCTAACTTTCAATCCAAAAAGCAGGGCCCGAATCGCGGCACACGTTAGCCAGAAAAATTTATGAATTTTTATTAGGGCTATTAAGAATATGGTGCAAATGGTCTTGCATATTTGCAATTGCAAATGAGCGAGCATATTTTTACTTTTACACTAACAAAATGTACAGCGATGCACCTGCTACACCCTTGCAAAGAAGCAACACTAAAACGCCATTGTATTATTTGCAACACTGGTTTGCAAATTATCAGCTGTTGCCAAAAATAAAAGCAAACAAGGAAAAGAGATGGAGCAAACAGATTTAAACAAAAAAAAGAATTAAACGTGAAAAACAAAACAAAAAGTGGAGTGAAAAAGAAATCCAGAGTATAGTGGATTTATTGCAGGAAGCTCCAGAAGTAGAGGTAAGGGATTTAAGTGATTAATGTCAACAATTTATGTAACAATAATTTTAATTTTAATAGGCACCAACAGCTCAAATTTTTTATAAAAAGCTCATTGAGAGCACAAAAATAGACGCAACGTGGGATTTAATACGGTGGAAAGTGCGGCACCTGAAGGCTTCATACAAAAGAGCAAGCGATTGGCGAATGTCAACAGGAGCAGGCCTTCTTAAGTCTGATGCCGGGACGTCGAGTGTTGATGGTAAGCGTAATGAATGCGACAAAATTTTGTCTAATGTTTATATTTCAGGCAAAGTGTTGCAGATGTGCCCACACTTTAATCAGCTTAGACATATTTTTGGGAAAAAAGCCACAAGTGAATTACCATTTGAAGTGGTTAATAGTGGCAGTACGTCCATAATGAACGAAAGCGCGGCCAGCCAAATACTGGAAATCACTTTTTCTAATGTCGGCGAAGAAATTGCGTCTCCAATTGACATTGCCAATATTGACAATCTACCACCAGGCAATGTAAGTGAAGTGATTGTTCCTGAAAAAGCAAAAGATTTCGCGGAAAAAATGAAAAAACATGTCCCAAAATCATCTGCTGCAAATATTGTTGCTTTTCAAGTCGAGCGTAGGCAAATGTTTAAAATGAAAATGGAATGGGAAAAAGAGAAACATGAAAAAGATCACGCTTTGAATGAAAGAAGATTGCAAGCAGAAATTGAAAGAGGTAAAGCTGAAATAATATTCAAGAACCGTGAATTGGACTTAAAAGTCTTAGAATTGGAAAAGGATGAACGATTGAAAAAACTTCAAATTGAAAAGGAGGAACGCTTGCAAAGGTTCGAAATTGAAATGAAATATAAGTATTTCCCTCACCAGTAATTTTTCTGTACTTTATTTATTTCTATTTATTTATCTTAATTTATTTATCTCTGTACTTTATTTATCTTTGTATTTTAAAATATGTAGTTCCAATTACTGTTGAGATGAATACTTATTTAATACGGTTTTTGATGTTTTACTATCTTCTGTCATTCAAAGCGTTATCTTTTTCATGTTTGTCTTGTACTAAATACTTAAATTAAAACAACCATTTATTTTGTATACAATAGTTTAATGTATAAATCTTTTTCATGTTTGGCTTATACTAAATGTATAAATATATGTAATTATAATTATTATATATGTAATTAAAAACTGAAAAATGAATTAAAATACCTTTAAGAAAACATTAATGCGTATATGGCTTGTCTTTTAGTTTCTCCAGCATTGTTGGGTATATGCTCATCAGGCTCAATAGAATCTTCGGTAGTAGTTGATGGATCTGAACCATCGTCGAACGAAGTGGAACCATTATTAATTAAAATGTTGTGGAGAATACAGCAGACAAGAAACCAATCGCAGCATAATTTATGGTTTTTTTTTTGTTAGATAAACGCTTAAGGCTTCCAAATCTTTTTTAATATTCAAGAACCGTGAATTGGACTTAGAAGTCTTAGAATTGGAAAAGGATGAACGATTGAAAAAACTTCAAATTGAAAAGGAGAAACGCTTGCAAAGGTTCGAAATTGAAATGAAATATAAGTATTTCCCTCACCAGTAATTTTTCTGTACTTTATTTATTTCTATTTATTTATCTTAATTTATTTATCTCTGTACTTTATTTATCTTTGTATTTTAAAATATGTAGTTCCAATTACTGTTGAGATGAATACTTATTTAATACGGTTTTTGATGTTTTACTATCTTCTGTCATTCAAAGCGTTATCTTTTTCATGTTTGTCTTGTACTAAATACTTAAATTAAAACAACCATTTATTTTGTATACAATAGTTTAATGTATAAATCTTTTTCATGTTTGGCTTATACTAAATGTATATATTATAATACAGCAGACAAGAAACCAATCGCAGCATAATTTATGGTTTTTTTTTGTTAGATAGCTGCTTAAGGCTTCCAAATCTTTTTTTTAAAAGCCCAAAACAATGCTCTACTCTAACACGGTATTTACTGTGTCGTAAATTAAATGCAATTCGGGCATTTCTATCCAACTGTCTTGCGTTGCTTCTGTAAGGGGTTATTAACGTTGCAGATAAAGGGTATGCCGAGACCCCAGCAATCCATTGATGTGAAGAAAAATACCGATCATTTTGTTGAAAGAGTGAGCTATTTCGATATATACGAGCATCATGCCAGCTCCCAGGATGACCAACCACAACATGTCGAATTACTCGTTTATAGTCACAAACTATTTGTGCTTTTTTTGAATATATGTGATTTCTGGAGAAGTATGATGTATGGTCTTCAATTGGCGATTCTGCTAATTTAATCTCGGTTCCATCAATATATCCAATACAAAACGGTAACTCATCAAAGGTATCCGATACTATTTTCGATCGTTCAACCTCATCGGGCCAATATACATACTTAGATTGGTGACGCAAGAACACTCTAAAGATTCTTTTTGTTATTATCGATATAGTTTCGCCATCTTCCACTCCAAAAATTGTCGCTATTTTTCTATATGCTGCGCTTTCTCCCGACGAACCCAATCGAAACAGTGTGATTGCTAATTGCAATTCGACAGAAAATTGCTTACATGAGTGCGCTTTGTTGAATTCTTCATCGTTTTTTATTAAATCAACTAGCATATTATATTGGTCTCTATCTACTCTTAACATTTGGCGGAATCGGTCTTTGTCCAGTGTTGTCAAAATATTATTGCGCCAAATGTCTGACTTAGGTATTGTGCTATAAACTCCTCGCCGACATTCCATAATAACAGATATATTGTCAGCCAATTCATCTAACACTGCATCCACTGCGTCATCATCACTTTCGATTTCTAGAAGAAAATTGTTATTAACTGAAATTTTGCATAAAAATATTTCTTACCTTCAATGTCCATAATTTCTTCAGCAGCTTCATCAATTATCAATTTTTTCGGCATAATTTCCAATTTGTGCGACAATTTTGTTTACAAACAATATTTTTCTTCACCGATCAGCTGTGAATTAATGGTATTTGCAAGGGTTGCACAGAAATCACAAAAGAGACGTTCACTGTTGATGGTAAATATATGCAATTGCATAATTTTGCAAACTCAGATGCACCAGATTCTGAATTGCCCCATTGTTTTTTACTCGCTATCAAATACGCACTTTCGAAATTTGAAATTTCCTCATTCGATAATGTGCTCTCGTTTGTACGAAAGAATCGAAATCTCACTCGTTAGCTATTTCGGAAACGTTATAGTACAAATTAAAAGAAAATTTTTTGAATATATCAACTAAAAATAATCGGAGGTAAATTTACATATAAATAAGTTTGTAACACTAAGAAGGACGCGTCGGAGACCCTATAAAGCATATATATAAATGATCAGTATATTGGGCTGAGTCGATTTAGCCATGTCCGTCTGTCTGTATATGTATATATGAACTAGAAATTTTGCAAACGTCGTTTTCCTTCAAGAAGCTGCTCATTTGTCTGAACTGCCGATATATGACCACTCTAACATACATATAGCTGCCATACAAACTGAACGATCGGAATCAAGTTCTTGTATGGAAAAATTTTGCATTTGACAAGATTTATTCACGAAATTTGATATGGATTACTGCTTAAGGTAACAATATAATCTATGAAAAAATTAATCAGATCGGATTACTATAGCATATAGCTTCCATATAAACTAAACACATAGTTACTAAAAGAAATGCGCCTGTGAAGGGTATATTAGCTTCGGTGCAGCCGAAGTTGACGTGGTTTCTTGTTTTGCTTTTATTAAGTTTATTGAACATTTTTTTTTTTAATTATAACAAATGATTTAGGGACAAATGTAAGCAAAATAAATATTCGTCAATAAAATTTGATGAGTGATTTTAAGCTACAGTATCAAAATTGGCAAATAATATTTTGCCTAATTGTAGATGCCTTGACGGTAAAATTTAGCGCTACTGAGCCACCGATGAAAGATGCTAAATTTTTGCGAAAAATAAAATCAATAAATAATATTAATTAAGTAAATAAAATAATAGATGATTAAAATAATAATGATATACAAAAATAGGTACTTCCTGATAACAATATAAAAAATAAAACTTCATTCAACAAAGCCTCGAAAGAAAGGACTGGTGGTGGTCCATACGAGGGAAAGCTTTTAACTGTATCAGAAGAGCAACTCCTTCAAGCTATGAGGATAGATGTTGCAGTAGAAGTAAAAATCTTGAGAAACTAATTGCTTAAAAGAAGAAATCGCTGCAAATAAAAGAAGATGTGAGATGTCATTACAAAGAATTTTCCACCGGCCCACCGGCTGATTGAAGCATTGGTGGTACTGCGGTTGATAAATATCCGTTAAATTTTATTTCCGATCAGATGAAAGTAAATGCGTCTTTGGTAAGTCTAAGCCGCTTCCTGAATCTGTAAATGATTTAAAATAATACGATCCATACTAAGTTAAACGGTATAATTAAAAATTTCCTTACGCTGCTTCAGGTAAAGCCATGGGATTACTTTTATCACGAGTCCTGAATCTTATAGCCATTTGGGGATGTTTTTCATCTGAATTAGATGAACTTGTATAAAAAAAACACCTTAGGGTTCATTTTATTGAATGCAAAAACTAAATTAAGTAAATTTATATTCACTTTATTACACATGTTCAAATACTTTTTATTTTGGTTTGTTTCGTATTTCAATGTATGCGAAAATGTCATTTAGAGCTACACCAGGGAACCTCTTTGAAGTTGGTCGCCTTGTCGTGGCGAAGGGGCTTAAGTAAGAGTAAAGTGTGCATCCCAAAGGAAACGCATCCTAATCTTACGAACTGAGAGGGACACTTCATAATTCCCACAATAGTGATATGATGAATAAACCCCTAGGTTTTACGCACATCTCCTATTGAGGATACCCGAACCAACACCACCCTAAGCCAAGGTGTCGAGGTACCCGTGCCGAGGGCTGAATGGTCTGCGGTGGGTAATAAATATCTGATCGCGAACGGTCCCCTCCGATGCCCGGGCGAGGTCGGAGGTATAAAAGCCTTTTCTCCGCATACCGGCTCTGCAGACGAGTGACCAACCTTTTCCGGTTTACTCGTGGGACCAAAATATGAACAATAACTCAACAACAACAACAACAAAAACTGCAACCACCATGATGACAACAACGACGGCTAAGGACATGAACTACAGGAATCCTATTACGGAATCCGAAGAAGACAAACTACTTGCCTCCAGCCAGGAGACGAGTAAGAGTACTACCAGACATACCAACCAAAGTATACCGGTAGGCACCAGCAGTGAAAACATCAGATATAAGGGAGGAAGCGTCCACCTCCAAGGCTGCCATGAGCACCAACCAAAGTGCACTGGCGGCTAAAGGAGAGAGCAAAAATAAGCGCAAGAAATCCCAAAATCAGCTGAGTAAAAACCGGTACCAGAGGGCAGTCTTCATACTAGGGAAGGTAGCCAAAGACCAGGCAGCCGGTAACCCAGTTGATGAGGCTGAAACAAAGCACCCCAAATTTATCGTCGAGGAATATGAAAGCTACCTGAAAAGGAAGCAATCACAACCTCAAGAAGAGAGCAAACGAGAGAGCACTTCTCAGAAAAGAAATCCCTCCACCACGGAGCACCCGGAACTCAGCCCAAAAAACTGAGGAGGAGTGAGGGGGAACACAGCAGTACAACAACGGCAAGGCATTTCTGCGATGTAGCCAGGGATAGCCTGCAGGTGGCCATTATAGATGGAAATTTCTCCTCTCCGAGCACTATACAGGAGAGATGGGTGGAGATCGACGTCAGATTGTCGAGTATGGTGCTAAGCTATGTACTCGACAATCTTGCGGGTCCTAACCCGGAGTTTGACTCCCCTGAGACCCTCAGGGGCTACAGCGTCATCAAGTGCGCGGACCAGGCCTCGCTAGATTTCCTGAAGGGTAGTGTTGCTAAAATTAGCAACGCCTTTGTAGGCCATCAATTAAGGCTTAAACCCGCCAGGGATATTCCGAAGAGACCTTGTGCTTGCATTTGGTTACCCCCACTAGAGGAGCCAGGCGAAAAACTTCTGAGGTGCATTAAGCTGCAAAACAAATC
This sequence comes from Bactrocera correcta, assembly GCA_027475135.1. Classification (NCBI taxonomy): domain Eukaryota; kingdom Metazoa; phylum Arthropoda; class Insecta; order Diptera; family Tephritidae; genus Bactrocera; species Bactrocera correcta. Next base: position 19,876,158 of record CM050326.1, read on the forward strand.
TATACCTGGTATAGATGAGTGGTAGCTTATCAAGGAGGAAAAACCGAATAAAGCAAGCAAGCCAATACTAGTGGACATTTGCGATGAGTCCATTGAGGCTCTGAAGAAGACTGACTACAAAATCAGCTTCGGAATACGCAAGGCCAGATTAAAAATCTTCCAAGGCGACAAAGCGGCTGACGAAGATAACACGGAAGAGGTCGACGACGCCTGCCAGTTACTAAGGGAATGTGGGCATTGAAGAAGCCCGAGTCGCCCAAAAACAATAAAATAAGATGCGTACAGATAAACCTGCAGCCCTCTTCGAGAATCTGACAACCCTCGTGAACGAGGGGAGCATCGACATCAGCCTAATACAGGAGCCCTAGGTCAATGAACATTCCATAAAAGGTCTAAACAGCTATAACCTGTTTTACACACGGAACAGAGGTAAACCTAGGGCATGCATTCTTATCAATAAAAGTATAAATGCATTTATTTGTCCTAATTACAGTACAGCAGATATAACAGTAGTTAAGGTGGAACAGAAGGAAAAGCCCTTCTTCTTGGTCTCGGCCTATTTGGATCATGACATACCACCGGCCCCGCTCATTAGACTAGTAGAGGAGAACAGGAAGGATGATGTCCTGATTGGGTGTGATGCAAACGCAAGGCACACCGTATGGGGTAGCTCCAGTATAAACACCAGAGGTGAGTCACTCTTGCAGTATATTTTGAATAGTAATCTAAGTATTTGCAACAAGGGCGTTACGCCAACTTTTTTTTTCCCAAGCTCGGATAGGTTTCCGGGGTGGGAGGAAGTGCTTGACCTCACGCCATCAACAGACACAGACAGTCTCGTTGTAGATAACTGGAGCGTATCCGAGGAGCCTTCCATGTCGGATAATTCCTGGGTACTCTTCAGCATCCGCGAGAGGTACAGTGCGCCGGAACTCTAGAAGAACGGCATGAGGAAAATTTACCATTATAGCAACAAAATGTCTCGAAAAGGTAGGCAATAAGAGTATCAGAAATCCTGAGGAACTAGATTCAGAAGTAGAGAAGTTGGAAAAAATCTTAACCACAACTTTTAATAAATCTACTCCGCTAACAGTTTTGAAAAAGAGAAAGTCTCTTCCTTGGTGGAACAGTGAACTCAAGAATTTGAGAATTCAACTAAGGAAAGCTTTCAATGAGAGTTTTAGAAAAAAAAATCTGGCACCCATATAAAGACATTATGAAGGAATACAAAAAAGCAGTCTTCTTCTTACGCGATTATAGCCGAGTCAACAACAGCGCGCCAGTCGTTTCTTCTCTTCGCTACGTGGCGCCAATTGGATATTCCAAGCGAGGCCAGGTCCTTCTCCACTTGGTCCTTCCAACGGATTGGAGGTCTTCCTCTTTCTCTGCTTCCCACGGCGGGTACTGCGTCGAATACTTTCAGAGCTTTAGTGTTTTCATCCATCCGGACAACATGATCTAGCCAGCGTAGCTGCTGTCTCTTAATTCGCTAAACTATGCCAATGTCGTCGAATATCTCGTACAGCTCATCGTTCCATCGAATGCGATATTCGCCGTGGCCAAACGCAAAGGACCATAAATCTTTCGCAGAACCTTTTTCTCGAAAACTCGCAACGTCGACTCTTCCCTTGTTGGCATCGTCAAAGCCTCTGCACCATATAGCAGGACGGGAATTATGAGTGACTTATAGAGTTTGGTTTTTGTTTGTCGAGAGAGGACTTTGCTTCTCAATTGCCTACTTAGTCCGAAGTAGCACCTGTTGGCAAGAGTTATCCTGCGTTGGATTTCCAGGCTGACATTGTTGGTGTTGTTTACGCTGGTTCCTAAATAAATGAAACTATCTACAACTTCAAACTTATGACTGTCAACAGTGACGTGAGTGCCAAGTCGCGAGTGCGACGACTGTTTGTTTGATGACAGGAGATATTTCGTCTTGCCCTCGTTCACTGCCAGACCCATTTCTTTTGCTTCCTTGTCTAGTCTGGAGAAAGCAGAACTAACGGCGCGGGTGTCGAGGCCGATGATATCAATATCATCGGCATACGCCAACAGTTGTACACTCTTATAGAAGATGGTACATTCTCTGTTGAGTTCTGCAGCTCGAACTATTTTCTCCAGAAGCAGGGTGAAAAAGTCGCACGATAGGGAATCGCCTTGTCTGAAACCTCGTTTGGTATCGAACGGCTCGGAGAGGTCCTTCCCGATTCTGACGGAGCTTTTTGTGTTGCTCAACGTCAGCTTACACAGCCGTATTAGTTTTGCGGGGATACCAAATTCAGACATCGCGGCATAAAGGCAGCTCCTTTTCGTGCTGTCGAAAGCAGCTTTGAAATCGACGAATAGGTGGTGTGTGTCGATTCTCCTTTCACGGGTCTTTTCCAAGATTTGACGCATCGTGAATATCTGGTCGATTGTTGATTTACCAGGTCTAAAGCCACACTGATAAGGTCCAATCAGTTTGTTGACTTGGGCTTTAATCTTTCACACAATACTTTCGACAGAATCTTATGTGCGATGTTGAGGAGGCTAATCCCACGGTAGTTGGCGCAGATTGTGGGGTCTCCTTTTTTGTGGATTGGGCATAGCACACTTAAATTCCAATCGTTGGGTATACTTTCGTCCGACCATATTTTGCAAAGAAGCTGATGCATGCACCTTATCAGCTCTTCGCCGCCGTGTTTGAATAGCTCAGCCGGCAATCCATCGGCCCCTGCCGCTTTGTTGTTTTTCAGGCGGGCAATTGCTATTCGAACTTCTTCATGGTCGGGCAATGGAATGTCTGCTCCATCGTCATCGATTGGGGTATCGGGTTCGTTTTCTCCTGGTGTTTTGAGTTCACTGCCATTCAGTAGGCTGGAGAAGTATTCCCTCCATAATTTAAGTATGCTTTGGGCATCGGTAACTAGATCACCTTCGGGGTTTCTTCAAGAGTATGCTCCGGTCTTGAAACTTTCTGTAAGCCGCCGCATCTTTTCGTAGAATTTTCGAGCATTATACCTGTCGGCCAGCTTATAAAGCTCTTCGTACTCACGCATTTCGGCCTCTTTCTTTTTCTGTCTACAAATGCGTCTCGCTTCCCTCTTCAACTCTCGGTATCTATCCCATCCCGCACGTATTGTGGTCGATCGTAACGTTGCGAGGTAGGCAGCCTGTTTTCTCTCCGCTGCGACACGGCACTCCTCGTCGTACCAGCTGTTCTTTTGCACTTTCCGAAAACCAATGGTGTCGGTTGCAGCTGTACGTAAGGAGTTTGAAATGCCGTCCCACAGTTCTCTTATACCGAGTTGTTGACGAGTGCTCTCAGAGAGCAGGAGTGCAAGCGGAGTAGAAAAACGTTCGGCTGTCTGTTGTGATTGCAGCTTCTCGACGTCGAACCATCCTTGTGTTTGTTGGCGTGCGTTTTTTGCTGCACAGAGGCGGGTGCGAATTTTGGCTGCAACTTGACATCGTGGCGGGGGCATCTCTCATAAGTGCGCTCCAAGCACTCATAAAGGCATCTTTGGTCACATCGTCCTTCTCTTCCGTCAGAGAGTGGGCGCAAATCAGCGATATGTTGAAGAACCTCGCTTTGATGCGGATTGTGGCTAGACGTTCATTCTCCGGAGTGAATGATAGTACTCGGCGACGGAGTCTCTCTCCCACCACAAATCCAACACCAAACTTGCGCTCCTTTATATGGCCACTGTAGTAAATGTCACAAGGACCTACTCGTCTCTGTCCTTGTCCCGTCCATCGCATTTCTTGGACGGCGGTGATGTCAGCCTTTATCTTTACGAGGACATCTACCAGCTGGACAGCGGCACCTTCCCAATTAAGGGACCGGACATTCCAGGTGCATGCCCTCAAATCATAGTCCTTAATTCGTTTGCCATGGTCGTCATCAAAAGGGTGGTCTCTCATCCGAGGCTGATTATAACTATTCACTGGGGGTGTTTTTTTACGTGGCGGGTCCCAAACCCAGCGCACAACCCTAAGTAGGGAATATTTCGCCTTCTCACTTTAGCTCGCCTTCAAACGGATGTTCTTAGGCTACCCAGAGGATACTTGGTCAAGGACCGGAAGTCATGAGCTGCTTGAGTCATATGTAAAAGAATCGTTTCTGGCCACTCCCAAGTGAATGGCGATCAGAGAACTTTCCTCACTTGCGTGAACTTCTACACATGACTCCGTCCTCCCAATAAAGCAGTCAGGAAAGCTAAAAACGACTCATGGCGATCTTTCTGCACATCGATATATAGTTGCAGAGAAGCCGCTAGGCTGAGTAAAATGCCATCCAAAGATCACATTAATACTGCCTACATTAGGGCGGAGGGAAGTGATTGGACCTCCTCGGCAAAAGAGTCTCTGGAGGTACTAATCACAACGCACTTCCCCGGGAGTCAGCAAACACCTACAACAAGGGTTCAACCAGAACCACCGCTGAACGCAGCTGACTATCGAAGCCAAATAGTAGACAATAGTAAAATCAAATATGCCATAAATAGTTTTGCACCATTCAAAGCGGCAGGTCCTGACGGGATTATGCCCATAATGCTGCAAAAACTGGTAGAACCAATGGTTCTAAGGCTTGAAAATATATACAAAGCGAGCATTCAACTATCTTACATCCCAAGAAGTTGGAGAAGGAGTAAAGTTGTTCCGAAACCATGCAGAAGAACACCCGAGAATACCAAGGATTTTAGACCTATAAGCCTTACCTCCTTTATGCGGAAAGTACTAGAAAGGCTAGTAGATCTACACGTAAGAACAATAATGGTGGAGAAGTTATCGAAGTCCCAACATGTGTACATAAAGGGCCGATCAACCGAAACCGCCCTCCACGAGGTGATAAGTGTGATTAAAAAATCACTACACCACAAACAATACACCATGGCTGCTTTTTTAAACATAGAGAGCGCCTTCAATAACATAGAAGTAAATGCGATAATTAATTCTCTGGCGCATGGGGGCATAGATGACACTGTGTGCAGATGGATACTATCGATGCTTGAGAGCTTCAAAAAGCGCTGCAACACAAACAAGTTATGTGAGTAGAGGGACGCCTCAAGGAGGGGTCCTCTCTCCGCTTCTATGGGTTGTAGCGCTGAACGAAATACTCCTCCAACTAAACGGTGGGGAGTGAAAGCAGTAGCGTTTGCAGACGATATAGTGTTGTTAGTATCAGGTATGTTTCCTTTAACAGTCAGCGAGATTATGGAAAGAGCACTTCGTAGGTTAAATCTATGGGCCAAAAACAATGGTCTAGGAGTTAACTCGAACAAAACAGAACTGATGCTTTTCACAAGCAGAACCAAAATACCTGTTTCAACTTCCGGCACTAAACGGTACAACACTTACTCTATCCCCAACAGCTAAATACTTGGTGGTGGAGATTGACACCAAACTGTCCTGGAAAATAAATATAGAAAAAAGAATAATCAAAGCATACATGTCCTACTATACATGTAAGAAAATCGTCAACAAGAATTGGGGCTTCAAAACAAGTATAATCATGTGGATGTACACGGAGGTCATAAGACCTATACTTACATATGGAGCTCTGGTATGGTGGCCAGCGCTAGACAAACAATACCATATTAGAAAATTTAATGCAATACAAAAAGCAGCTTGTGCGAGTGTTACGGGCGCTTGGTCCTGCATCAACGACCAATGAACATTTTTATTCACAAAACAGCAGCTATTGCGGCGATAAGAATAAAAGAATTGGGAGGTTGGAATCAGCAGAACCACGGACATAGTGTAATCCTAAACAAGCTCACTATTAATAAATCAGACTACATTCTCCCAATTCGGATTTCAATAGACACTTCCAGGTGAGGATACCATCTAGACGAGAATGGAGAAGAGGTTCAATAGCAAAGGAGGATACCACCTCAGTCTATACCAACGGGTCCAAAATGGACTGCGGAGTGGGCACGGGGGTATTCTCCGCTGATCTAGGCATATCTCTCTCTATACGTCTACCGAACTCGGCTAGCATCTTCCAAGCAGAAGTACTAGGCATAGAAAAAGCCTGCGAAGTTCTATTAGAAAACCACGGGAATATACATAAAGCAACTATATTTACGAATAGCCAGGCGGCCCTCCTGGCATTGTCTTCACCCATGACAAATTCCAGAATAGTTCACAACTGCAAGAGAGCACTAAGCTCAATAAAAGACAAGCTCCAACAAAACTTGATCTGGGTTCTCGGCCACAGGAACATTTTCGGTAACGAAAAAGCAGACGAGTTGGCAAAGGCAGGAGCTTTCTTCAATGAATGCGAGGTGGAGATAATACCAAGCCCGCTAGGATCGATCAAAAGAGAGATCAATAGACAATTTTAACAAATTGCAAACAACAGGTGGAAAAACATTACAAAATGCGTCATAACCAAACAATTATAATACAACGACTTATTAAATAGGTCAAGAAAAAGTATTTACAGAATAACAGCTACCACAACAGGGCACTGGCCATTTGGGGAACATGCGTCCAAAAGGGGTATGCCCTACAACGACTTCTGCCGTGGCTGCGGAGTAGCAGGGAACAAGGAAACAATCTTCCACTTTCTCTGCGAATGCCCAGCTCGGGCACAGATCCGACACAAAACACTCGGAATCCACCAAGCACCAAACCTTAAATGGATTTCCACCAAAAGCATATCGGACATAAGCAGTTTCATCGAAACCTCAAAATGGTTTGAGAGAGAAGGTGAAACGTAATAGCAGATACAGGAGGTTCTACGAATAATGTATCAAAATGGCACATCAGTGCTAATTGAGCCGGATAGGGGCTGCTCCTACCTACCTACACCAGGGAAGTTATTTCATAAAATTTCTGTTCGTTTCGTATCGATTGCGACGCTCCGCACACTCGACACGTTAGGAAATTTCATTCGATTCGATTACTTGCTCGCTCACGACTGCCATGATTCGGGGACAGGTTTTCGCCCTAAGACTTGTGTTTTTGTCTATGTAAAATCTGTCAAACGAAATCAGATTGAAAACCAGTTTTCGCTGAAACATACTTGAAAACTTACATTCCACTCATTATAATCGGTGCCTGCTTTAGTTTAATCGATTTTATTTGAAGACATATTTTGTCGGCCCTAAATTATCACTTGATTTTTGTTTAGATTTCATATACCAAAACAGCTGTCACTTGATATTCATATAAGGAGGATTCTCTTGCTCTTGCAAAACCCTTGCATGGTGCACGAATTGCATAATTTTCCTCTTGGTGCAACGGCACAACAACAAACACACGCTGAAAATTATTTGCAATGGCTGTAAAATATGTCAGACCAAACCCATGTTTACATATAAACACTTTCCGTCTTTAAATTGTTGAGGAAGGTAATTTTTGCATTTTGTGTCATCGTGCAATCTGGCAAGGGCAAGAGAATACCCTACCCTAGCCGAAAAATACAAGTGAAATGAATCAGCCTACCTACAGCGGGGCAGCGAAATTGATGCAAGGCAATACAACGGTTAGACCCAGCGCAGGCGAAGATTGTGTAGACGTTGTTAAAAAGCGAAAACCACTCGAAAAGAAAATTATATCGAGGCCAGACGCCATCATACTTACTAAAAAGGATGGTGCATCATACGCGGATATTCTCCGAAAAATAAAAGGTGACAGTGGCTTAGAGGAATTGGGTTCAAGCGTCACATACATAAGAAAAACGTTGAAAGAAGACCTGCTATTAGAGTTGAAAAACCAAGCGGAAAAGAGAGCCGAAGCGTTCCAAAGTGCCTTAGAAGGTGGTCGGTGAAATGGCTGTGATACAGCCCAAAACCCACAACGTCATGATTATTTGTAAGAATTTGGATGAAATAACTTCTCCAGAAGAAATTTGTGAAGCTATACAAAAAGAGTGTGGAATAGAAAATCTGGGAAAAATAAACGTTAAGAGTATGCGAAAGACCCGTAGCGGTACTCAAATAGCAGTATTATGCCTGCGGGCCCAGGATGCCAAGACTTCGCTCAAGGTAGGCAAAATAAAGATCGGGTGGTCTGTATGTTGCCTCCGGGAATACTCCCCTATTCCCCGCTGCTTCAGATGTTTCCATCTTGGGCACATGGCGCACAAATGTTCCAACCCCGTGGATAGGTGGTCTCTATGTACACGTTGTGGAGCAGGTGGACATGTAGCGAAGTCATGTACTAGCAATCCATGCTGCATGCTTTGCAAAGAAGCACACTCAGCCTTAAATACTACAGCCCCAAATATCTCGACATGGCGAAATCGTTAGGGAAATGAGGGTAATACAATTAAATCTAAATCATTGCGCAGCAGCAGAAGACTAAAACAGACAGTATTTGAAAAAAATATTGATGTCGCCTTACTAAGCGAGCAATACTCCCAGCGTTCGGAAAGCACCTGGACTGCAGACATATCTGGCAAGGCTGCAATATGGTCATGTAAAGGACAACCATTTATGTCTCGCTCCGGAGGTCATAACTTTTATACTTTGTTAGCTGCTATGCTCCTCCCAGTATCTTAATTAAGGATTTTGAAGACTTCCTCCTGGAACTTGCTCTAGAAACCAGAGGAAAATCCCCAATTATAATCGCAGGCGACTTCAATGCGTTGTCGACCGCTTGGGGTAGTACGCGCACAAACCATCGTGGGCGTCTGATACTTGAATTCCTCGTCCAAAGGGATCTTACGATCTTAAACAGCGGAACGCAAAATACTTTTCAAAAGGGAAATAAAGGCTCTATAATCGACCTCATGTTTGCCAATGACGGTCTTAGCAGGCGCATTAAGTGGGCAGTGACGGACATATTTACATATAGTGACCACATGGCTATTATTGCTGAAGTCTCGTATACCGGAGGAACGGAACGCCGCAGCAGGAGCACATGCCAAAAACGGACATGGAAACAAAACGATTTTGATGCCGAACTTTTTGAGATGGTATGGAGTTCAGCAAATATACAAGGCGAAGACGCCATGCACTTAGTATCCTCAGTGCGAAAAGAATTGTTCACAGCATGCGACGCATCTATACGTAGGACAGTACACTACAACAAACGGAAGCCAGCGTATTGGTGGAATGAGGAAATAGCTGGACTTAGGAAGCTCTGTCTTTCAACTAGACGCCGCCTACAACGTAATCAACGGAAAGAAAATGGAAGCAGTCTCAGACAAATATTTAAAAGTCAGAAGAAGCTTCTAAAATCAGCCATTGACCGCAGTAAAAAGAAGGGTTTTGAACAAGACCCCTTGGGAACAGCATACAAAATCAGTATGTCTAAATTCAAAAATAAGGCACAACAACCCAAAAGCACATCCTTTATGAAAAATATCGTAGAAACTTTTTTCCCAAAACACCACACTACTTCTTATGCTAAGCCTCGAACCAAAGTCGTAGAGCCACCACTACTAGTTAGTGAAGAAGAAATATTGGCCATAACCAGAAAAATTAAAAGCAAGCAAAGCGCCTGGATTAGAGAGCATTAAAGGAAGCTTTGACTTTGAAACCCAAATTGTTCGCGGACATGTATAATGCGTGCTTAAAAGAAAGAATATTTCCCGACCCATGGAAAGTCCACCGTTTGGTTCTACTCCCTAAACCAAAAAAGCCCCCGGAGGAACCTTCATCATATCGACCTCTGTGCATGCTGGCACTATTGGCAAAGTATATGAAAGCATAGTAAGAAACCGCTTGGAGTTAATAATCCAGAATGCCGTCGGATTATCAGAAAGACAATACGGCTTTATGAAAAAGAGGACCACCATTGACGCACTAACCGATGTCGTTGACACCGCGAAATGCGCAGTAACTGGCAAGCGATGGAAAGGCGGAACAAAAAAATATTTTGCGCTGGTCACCCTGGATGTGAAGAATGCCTTTAACTCAGCAAAGTGGGCAAACACAATCAAAGCTCTGTGTTCAAAATTGAACATGTTCGTTGCTTCAAAAAGGCGGTATAAATTAATATACTCATATTTAGACATTTTTATATTCTTTACATAAGATAAGAAATATTCTAGCTATTGCAATAAAATCATACAGTCCACAAATATTAGATATCTATGTTCAAATATATTGAACATACGTACAAATGTATACTTTGAATAAGTAAACACATAAAAATATATGCATTGATATGCAGCATACAAACATATATGAGGCACGTATGCATTCAGCCCTATCACGCAATCCATCGTAGACTGTTTTTTCGGGAAAGTTACGAAACTGCTATCATGCTTCGAATTGCAGTTCCGAAAGTAAGTTCGAAATTCGTAGAGTTGCATTCACTGAATTCACTCGGAACGGAAAATTTTTAAGTTTAGCGGAATTTTTGTACGACAGGTTTGTGCTAACGGAGAATAAATTTAAAAAAAGAAAAATGTAAGTTTTTATTTAAAAATAAATATGTTATAGTTTGAATTCAATTAAAACTTTTAACAAACTTTTTCAAACTATAACATATTTGTTACCAGTAAAATAATCTTTAATACGATTTCCGCAGGTCCAAAGTAATTACGACCAAGCAACAATATGCACTAATGGTTGAGCTGTTACAGCAAAAACCAGAAATGGCGCAGGGTTTTACCAAGTGCCCAAAAGAAGAAGTGGCAGCTTTTTGGAGCAATATGGCCCAAGAGCTCAACAGTGTTGGTCCGCCTATCAAGGATATTTCCAGCTGGAAGAAGGTAATATAATAAAGTTGCATATTTTATTGTTGTAACAGGATAATTTAAAGCTTGTTTGAATTATTTTTTATTAGGTATGGCTTGACTGGAAGGCCTATATAAAAAGGAAATTGGTCGAAAATAAAAAGGAGCAGTCAGCTACTGGTGGCGGCAGAAACAGGCAGCACCATTTCAATGAGTTAGAGGAAGCGGTAATAGCACTAACGGCATTGGAAACAAGCACAAGAGGTATAGAGAATACAGTGAGCATCGGCTTACCTGTTGTAGCCGACGTGGGCAGTGAGACGGAGGCTGACGTTTCAATGCCATCAGTGACCTGCAGTCCAGCACTGCCTAGACGTACTACTAGGCCACCGGAAACAAGTACAGCCGATTTGCTTAAAGAACAACTAACGATTCAGAAAGAATTCCAAGAAAAAGTTATCGATAAGTTGGACGACCTCTCATTACGTATGCGACGAGTAGGCAGAGCATTGGAAATGCAAAATGATTTCAAAAAGGCGGAAGTGGAAGAAATGAGAAGGCACAACATAGCTATGGAAAATTTGATAGCTGCTAAAAATTCTATTAAACAACAAATGCTAGAGATAGAAGAAAAAAAATTGCAAGCAATGACAAAAAATAATTAAATTGATTAAATAAATACTTAATTAAAACTATACATATTTTGTGTTAATATTTATTTAGGATATTATACTCGGGTAAGTGTTGCACATATAGCTTTTCTGATTTGTGAAGCTGCATCATTATAAGTTGATGAAAGAATTTCATTACTTTCTGTAAAAATATTTGGTTCCGGATTATTTTCTAAACTTTCATCATTCACGCGATATTGAATGCAAACGTTGTGTAACGCTGCCGCAACATTAACGATTTGAGATGCCTTCCATGGCTCGTAGTGAAGCTCACGAGCACCCAGAAGACACCTAACTCGATTTTTAAAAATTTCGATTGTTCTTTCAACGATATTTCTCGCTTTTGCATGTATCCTATTATATTTCTCTTTTGGGCTTCCTGAGGGAGGGGTACGGAATGGTGTCATTAACCATGGTTCTAAGGCATATCCAGCATCTCCTGTACAAATATAAAATTTTGGTAATTTTTGTAATATATATGTTTGTATGTATAATACCCAAAAGCCAAGTGTTTCGTTCCCCATCGAGGTACTTTTTCTCATGAAAATAACGAGCATTGCTGACATTCCATATGTGGAAGTCGTGATTGCTGCTAGGAAACTGAGCATTCACATAACATATTTTCATTTTATTGCCACATATCTGCAAAACATTGATTAAGATTTGATTTAGGTTTGAAATGCGAATTTGTCACCACTTACAATCATGGCATTGATACTAAAGTATCCTTTACGGTTATAATAGAGAAACTTATCTTTAGTTGGGGCAACGATTTTAATATGTGTCCCGTCTACACATAAAATCGCGCCTGGAAGTCCGTATTTCTGAAAAAAATCCTTTTTCACTTCCCTTTTTTCAACATCACTTAAATCGAGGTTTATCCGCTGAGGGCACAAATGAAACTGAAGCAATCCCAATACTTCTTTTAAGATGCAACAAAATGTTGACTGAGCCATTGGAATATCGAAGTCTTTGCCCACTCCATGCTGATAGCCTCTTTCAGCTAAAAACCGTAAAACTGAAGACAATCGATGAAGTAAAGATATAGACGACGATCTTGAAGAACTTGCATTCCTCTCTAGAACATCGGAGACATACGTTATTTAAGCGATAGTTTTTAATAAACCTGTTTTAGAAAAATAATTTTAATAAAATTTAACAATAAATTTTTATGGATTTATGAACTGTACATTGTTTCGTCCACATCGAAAGGGTTACTCCTGTCCCTCAGTGATTTTCGGTGAATTTTTATATCACGCCGACTTCTCTCACGTTCTTCCTCAAGCAACATAAATGAAAACGTTAGCGAATACATATTTTTTGTTCGTAAATCAATTTGAGTATAAACGTTTCCACTTTTATTAATCCTAATTTTTATTTTTTCTTCTACACAGCTGATTTCGAAATGTCAAAATTCAAAATTAAGTCTGGCAACAAAAGTTTCGAATTCGCATGAATTCAATGATAGCAAATTGTTCGTATTCGTAGCGGACATTCGTATTCGTAGCTTTGCTACGATGGATTGCCTGATAGGGCTGAATATCCTTTGTACATACGTGTGGATTTTATGTGCATATAGTATGCGTTAAATAGAATATGTGCAATTATGCTTGTTCTTGTGTGACAAGGAACAAGATAAATGCTAGGAATTCGCCAAATTCAATATACTTATGCATGTATGTAAAGGGTGATTTTTTAAGAGCTTGATAACTTTTTTAAAAAAAAAAACGCATAAAATTTGCAAAATCTCATCGGTTCTTTATTTGAAACGTTAGATTGGTTCATGACATTTACTTTTTGAAGATAATTTCATTTAAATGTTGACCGCGGCTGCGTCTTAGGTGGTCCATTCGGAAAGTCCAATTTTGGGCAACTTTTTCGAGCATTTCGGCCGGAATAGCCCGAATTTCTTCGGAAATGTTGTCTTCCAAAGCTGGAATAGTTGCTGGCTTATTTCTGTAGACTTTAGACTTGACGTAGCCCCACAAAAAATAGTCTAAAGGCGTTAAATCGCATGATCTTGGTGGCCAACTTACGGGTCCATTTCTTGAGATGAATTGTTGTCCGAAGTTTTCCCTCAAAATGGCAATAGAATCGCGAGCTGTGTGGCATGTAGCGCCATCTTGTTGAAACCACATGTCAACCAAGTTCAGTTCTTCCATTTTTGGCAACAAAAAGTTTGTTAGCATCGAACGATAGCGATCGCCATTCACCGTAACGTTGCGTCCAACAGCATCTTTGAAAAAATACGGTCCAATGATTCCACCAGCGTACAAACCACACCAAACAGTGCATTTTTCGGGATGCATGGGCAGTTCTTGAACGGCTTCTGGTTGCTCTTCACCCCAAATGCGGCAATTTTGCTTATTTACGTAGCCATTCAACCAGAAATGAGCCTCATCGCTGAACAAAATTTGTCGATAAAAAAGCGGATTTTCTGCCAACTTTTCTAGGGCCCATTCACTGAAAATTTGCAAGCGTTGCTCGTTAGTAAGTCTATTCATGATGAAATGTCAAAGCATACTGAGCATCTTTCTCTTTGACACCATGTCTGAAATCCCACGTAATCTGTCAAATACTAATGCATGAAAATCCTAACCTCAAAAAAATCACCCGTTACAACGGTAATTAGCATGTAAAATATTTACTTTGTTTACCCAAAGTTGTTTCGGTTCACCACACCGTTTCTATATTCTTAATTTGTGTTGTATCCTATGTTTATAGGTATACAAGCATTTGAAAATGTACGGCAATCTATATAATTCGCTAATGTATATATTATTATGTATTTACACGGATATGTATATAGATTATGTAAATGTATATATGTATAAATAAATTTGCCTTTTGTTCGTTATATTCATCCGCTTGAGGGTATGTATATATGTTTTATGTTTGTATTCTCTTTTCTGCTATTTTCTTCTTGCTATTTTTTGCTTACTATTTTGGAAGCAATTCCTCTCACAGTTTAATAAGCTGAAGAGGTGTTGTTTTGTGGATTGTGTGTATTGTATACACGAAGGTAAACTTAAAATCCAAGGAATAGTAATTTATTTAGTTAAATTTATTAAAAAAAAAAAATATATATATATATATATATATATATATACATATATATACATATATATACACAGTATATATATATATATATATATATATAGGTTTGTATCGGTACTTAAATTTCCCGCCGATTTAGAACTTTTACTAACCGTTTTTATTAAACGGGTTTGATTTCTATCGGTCCTTAAATTGTCCGTTTGTGCAACGTTACATACATATATACATACATAATAAATAAAATCGAAAAGTGGAATGGATACATTCACTCTGATTTTCCTCAAGGACTTCGGGTGTGGATTTTCATGAAAAGTGATCTGATTCTTTGTTTGTATGAGTGGGAGTTTCTTCCAACGCCAGCGTTCCGCTTGTTGTGTTGGTTAGTTTTTGTTTTTTTTTTTTCACTTTTATTTTATTTGTTTTTTGGCTATTTTATTCATTTGTTTGTTAAGAGTTTTAATTTTTATTTTCACCACACTTTTTGGTTTGTCATATACAAGAATGTATGTGTGTGTGTATGTATGTAGATTTCGTGCCACTTCGTTCTTATATATTTTTCTTTGTGTCACTGCACTTTCATATGTAAAACCTTTTTTTTTGTTGTTTTTACATATATATGCACTTATATATATGTATATATATTAGGGTGGCCCAAAAAAACTAACTTCAAAAATTCACCCTGGGCACCCCTCCATTTTTTTAGAATGGGGTTCAATATACCTCTGTAATTTTTTCAGATTTTTTGATGGATGGGAAAAGGGTGCTCAAAGAACCCAAAGTTTCACGATTGATAACAAAAAGTCGAAAAAATAAAAAATCCATATTTCAATAATTATTTTTGTTTCTTTGTTGCAGGTGTTTCAAATATCTAAAACAGATGCTGAAAAATATCATCAATAAGATCTAGATTGACAAAACTTAATATTATTACGAAATAATTCTTATAATAGTACCCAAAGTGATACCTGTTTTAAACATTTCATCAATAACTTATGAAAAACCATGGCGCCCAATTCTCCTGCAACAAGGCAGTGTGACCGTGTTTTCCTTTTGGGTATTACAGATGTGGAATCTCTATTAAGACTAAATCAACTACCTACTAATCGGCAAGTGCTTTTGCGTTTTCACTGGCACTTGCATAAATTTAATTTAGTGCGGAGTGCAAGTCATATGACAATTGAGGAGGTAACTCAGTTATGGGAAAGAGCTCTCATACCAACAAGATTAATTAAACACTGCGTTGATAAGATTGAGAAACTCCATTCAAAGTGGATGTTCCTAAAAAAAATAAATCTCGTAATTCAAAACATCAAAAAACTCGTGAAGATGAATTTACATCTGAGCTTGACTCTTTATTTGATATAGCTCATGCAGATGCTTCAAATTATATAAAGATTGAAGAAGACCGTAAATTTCTAGCAGATCAGCGAGACCAGCGAAAAATGGCTTTGACTAAAGTTGACAAAAGCTTAGTCAAAAAGCAGGAAAGAACTTTAAAAAGATTTAACGAAGATGAAGAGAGAAGACGAAAAGCCCAGCTCTTAGAAACAACACCTAGTACCTCCAAAGGGACATCTTTACTGTATGAGCCTTATTTCGAAATTGGACTCTCTAGTGACACTTCCTGTTCCTCTGAAGATGAAGAATATCCAGTTTCAACTTTTGTAAAGAAGAGCTCCCGGTATCAGATCACTGACCATCATGCTAATGAGCCGAGCCGTGACAAACCTGTGAAGGCTGCTAAGCAAAACTTGTTTTCTAAGCATGTGATAAGCTCTTTAGACCGCAATAAAGTGTCTGATAGAGAAGCCTTGAGGTTAATGGTCCCAATCGCAGCAGCACTGGGCCAAGACCTCAACGCCAAAGAAAACAAAGGCGAAAATCTATATTTGAGGAAATAAAGCAATCTGTTTCTTTTGATGATCCAGTTATAGTTCATTGGGATAGTAAGATTCTTCCCGATATTTTGAGCAATGAAAAAGTAGATCGTTTGCCAGTATTAGTTTCTGCAGACGGTAAGGAAAAATTGTTTGGAGTACCAAAACTTGTAAGTGGCACTGGCCTTAACTCTGCTAATGCAGTATATGACGTACTAACAGAATGGCATTTGAAGAAAAATATAGTCGGCATGTGTTTTGACACTACAGCCGTCAATACAGGGTTGAAAAATGGAGCTTGTGTTTTGCTGGAACATAAAACTGGCAAAGATCTATTATGGCTAGCATGCAGGCATCATATTTTAGAGATTGTTCTCAGTAAGATATTTACTCTTTGTTTTGGGCCATCCAGCTCTCCTGACATTCCCTTGTTTAAAAGGTTTCAGGCAGCATGGCCATCAATTCACTTAAATAACTTTAAACCATTGGAAAAAGCTACTGGCAATGACAATTTAAATGTTAATGCAGTAAATTCTTTATTAGATATCTTAATGACGGAAACCCAATCCAGAGACGATTACATGGAGTTAATAGAGCTATCACTACTAGGCCTGTGTCATTCTCTAGATAACGTTCATTGGAGAGCTCCGGGTGCCTTACACCGTGCTCGCTGGATGGCAAAACTCTTATATGCCATCAAAATCTTCTTGTATTGTGAGGAAGGTGTTTTTGAAACCACACAAAGGGAAAAATCACAGCTATAACGCTTTGTGAAATTTGGAATGCTTGTATATGTGAAATATTGGTTTGAGGCTCCTATGGCTGCAAATGCTCATTGGTCAGACCTTTCTCTATGGAAAGACATGACCACTTATGAAGCTATTGATCCACAAATAAGTGAAGTGGTTAAAAATGCTATAAAATCCCATCTTTAGAACCTCTCGGATGAATTAGTTGGGTTGAGTTTGTTCTCAGATAAAGTAAAAAATAATAAAAAAGGCCGAAATTGTCAAAAAGATAAGGTGTGAACCTATTGACCGAAAAGTAAGAGGTGATTCGTCATTTTAAGTGACCAAGCCGAATTGGCCGATTTTGCCAATCAAAGATCTTTGCAGGTGTTTGAAAAGTTAAAGATAAATTCAACGTTTTTAAACACAGATCGAAATGAATGGAACATCAATCAGCATTACATTGGAGGGAAACAAATCGTAAGAAACCTGATATTGCTGAGCGTGGGTCAAACTGTTAAAAGACTTCAATAAGCTTCTAACAAATGATGAAGAAGAGAAGCAGTTGCTCCTACAAGTGATAGAAGCTAGAAGAAGTAGAAAGTGGGTTCCGACAAAAACGACAAAGAAAGCAGTTGTTAAAAGCTTGGGGTCGGCAACTTCAAAGAAATAAGCCATGTTTTTTTATCTCTCTTTATTATTATATAAGATTGCGTTAAATGAATTTATTACTTCTTACGTAGTTGTACTTATTAAAAAAAAATTACCAAAATTACGGATTTTTTCATTTTTTCCTTAATGTTATATGTCATTGAACACCCTCTTCCCGTTGGAAAATTAAATTGAAACTTTCCCGGAATATTTGTTTTGGCGAAAGCAAAAAATTTAGGGGGTGCCCCGATCTGTAAACCCGATTTAGTTTTTCGCCTATATAATATGGGCCACCCTAATATATATATATATACATATTTTGTTTTTAAACGTTTCCCCAATGTGCCGTTCTTTTTGCCTCGACGGACCATGTATTTTTCACTGAACCACCTTTTTTGCTGTGCAATTCAATTTTTTTTTATATTTTTGCACGCACTCACCTTCTCTACGACTACAAGGTTTTTTAGAAAGGAAAAAAAAATGGAATTGGAGTTGGGTATACGCGCGTATATGTGTAATGCAGTTTTCTTGTTTGTGTACAATGTATTTCACTTTATAAAATGTAAAAAAATGTAGTAATGAAATTTTTATAATTCCGAAACTGGATGAAAGCGACGAAAACTCGGGAAAAAAGAACGCTGATGTTGCTCGGTTCAACGGTTCGCACACGCGAGGTCGCTGCAAAGATCGGATGCGAAGAGTGTTGCTGATCTTCTTGTGGTACCCTTTTTCCTTTTTGTGTGTGGAATCAGCTGGTGTGAAGTGGTTTGTTGGTGTACATGTATGGGGAGGATGGAGTCATGTGTAGAAGTTCACGCAAGTGAGGAAAGTTCTCTGATCGCCATTCACTTGGGAGTGACCAGAAACGATTCTTTTACATATGACTCAAGCAGCTCACGACTTCCGGTCTTTGACCAAGTATCCTCTGGGTAGCCTAAGAACATCCGTTTGAAGGCGAGCTAAAGTGAGAAGGCGAAACACCCCTGCATAGGGTTGTGCGCTAACGTAAAAAAACACCCCCAATGAAAGGAAGATGAAATATCTCCTGTCATCAAACAAACAGTCGTCGCACTCGCGACTTGACACTCACGTCACTGTTGATAGTCATAACTTTGAAGTTGTAGATAATTTCGTCTATCTTGGAACCAGCGTGAACACCACCAACAATGTCAGCCTAGAAATCCAACGCAGGATAACTCTTGCCAACAGGTGCTACTTCGGACTAAGTAGGCAATTGAGAAGCAAAATCCTCTCTCGACAAACAAAAACCAAACTCTATAAGTCACTCATAATTCCCGTCCTGCTATATGGTGCAGAGGCTTGGACGATGTCAACAACGGATGAGTCGACGTTGCGAGTTTTCGAGAGAAAGGTTCTGCGAAAGATTTATGGTCCTTTGCGCGTTGGCCACGGCGAATATCGCATTCGATGGAACGATGAGCTGTACGAGATATACGACGACATTGACATAGTTCAGCGCATTTAAAGACAGCGGCTACGCTGGCTAGGTCATGTTGTCCGGATGGATGAAAACACTCCAGCTCTGAAAGTATTCGACGCAGTACCCGCCGCGGGAAGCAGAGGAAGAGGAAGACTTCCACTCCGTTGGAAGGACCAAGTGGAGAAGGACCTGGCCGGATGTCTGGGGAAGGATGCTCATTTATACAATTATTATTATGAATATATTATAGTAATCTGTATAATATATGTAGGTTTATATTTAAAATCACAAAGGTTTATGTTAAATATAAATTAAGTTTATTTGAAATTACTAAAATATTTTAAATTACGTCTTACAGGTTTGATGACCATCAAAAGACTGGTCGATCTCGTCGAGTCACGCGCTAGCGTCCCTTCGTTATTCTTATCTTCATCTTATATTTTTATGTTCGTCAGGTTTGCAGTGTTGCATTTGACAGTAGTATGTGTTTAAAAGTTACGTCCACTTCTAGTTGTCTTGCGTCCGTCTGTCGGTCCCACATTCGGCTCTCCTGACTCAGGATTCGACCCGAATTCTGAACTCCATGGTTTGATGTACTCAGTCACGGTTGAGGTCAAAGTAGGTCCTTCAACTTCATCAAGCTTTTGTACTTTATAACGTCCATGTGATAACTTTTCGATGATTTTGTAGGGTCCAAAGTATTTTTTTTTTTTCAATTTCAGATTTGGCCCAAAATGAGTACGTTTTATAGCTACTAGATCATTCACTTTATAATTTCGAATTTCTTTGCGTTTTCGGTTATAATTTCTACGATTTTCTCCTTGAATAGCCGAAATGTTTTGTTTGGCTATTTGTCGTGCTTCGTTTCGATCTATCTCGAACGATTCTTCCGTTTCCATAATTTCATCTAATCGCGGTAAATCTGAAAGTCTCATGTCACATCCGGTTAACAATTTGAATGGTGTTATCTTTGTGCTTCTCGGAGGAGAGTTATTATTGTTGAAATTTGCCAATAAATTTATACCACTGATCTGGATTATCTTTCGAAAGCTTTGATAACATGGGAAATATTATCTAATGTATACACTCCACTTGGAGGATGTAGTCATTTGTAGAAGTTCACGCAAGTGAGGAAAGTTCTCTGATCACCATTCACTTGGGAGTGGCCAGAAACGATTCTTTTACATATGACTCAAGCAGCTCACGACTTCCGGTCTTTGACCAAGTACCCTCTGGGTAGCCTAACAACATCCGTTTGAAGGCGAGCTAAAGTGAGAAGGCGAAATATTCCCTACTTAGGGTTGTACGCTGGGTTTGGGACCCGCCACGTAAAAAATACACCCCCAATGAAAAGGAACAACAAGCCCCGTTTGAGAGACCCCCCTTTTCATGACGACCATGGCAAACGAAATAAAGACTACGATTTGAGGGCATGCACCTGGAATGTCCGGTCGCTTAATTGGGAAGGTGCTGCTGCCCAGCTGGTTGATGTCCTCGTGAAAATAAATGCTGACATCACCGCCGTCCAAGAAATGCGATGGACGGAACAAGGACAGAGACAAGTAGGTCCATATGGCATTTACTACAGTCCATATAAAGGAGTGCAAGTTTGGTGTTGGATTTGTGGTGGGAGAGAGACTCCGTCGCCGAGTACTATCATTCACTCCGGAGAATGAACGTCTAGCCACAATCCGCATCAAAGCGAGGTTATTCAACATATCGCTTATTTGCGCCCACGCCCCGACGGAAGAGAAAGACGATGTGACCAAAGATGCCTTTTATGAGTGCTTGGAGCGCACTTATTAGAGATGCCCCCGCCACGATGTCAAAATCGTGCTTGGCGACTTTAACGCCAGGGTGGGCAAAGAAGGTATCTTTGGCATTACGGTCGGTAAATTCAGCCTCCACGAGGAAACATCCCCAAATGAGTTGAGACTGATCGACTTCGCCGGGGCCCGAAATATGGTTATCTGTAGTACTAGATTCCAGCACAAGAAAATACATCAAGCTACCTGGCTGTCTCCGGATCGAAAAACCACCAACCAGATCGATCATGTTGTGATAGACGGAAGACACGTCTCCAGTGTTTTAGATGTGTGTGCGCTCCGAGGTCCTAACATCGACTCGGACTACTATATTGTTGCAGCCAATAAACGCACACCAACAAACACAAGGAAGGTTTGACGTCGAGAAGCTGCAATCCCTACAGACAGCCGAACGATTTTCTACTCGGCTTGCATTCCTGCTCTCTGAGAGCACCCCAGAGCGGGATGGGATAGATATCGAGAGTTGAAAAGGGAAGCGAGATGCATTTGTAGAAAGAAAAAGAAAGAGACCGAAATGCGTGAGTACGAAGATCTTGATAAGCTGGCCGACAGGGGTAATGCTCGAAAATTCTACGAAAAGATGCGGCAACTGACAGAAGGTTTCAAGACCGGACCATACTCTTGCAGAACCCCCAAAGGTGATCTAGTCACCGATGCCCAAAACATACTTAAATTATGGAGGGAACACTTCTCCAGCCTGCTGAAAGGCAGTGAAGTACAACGCCAGGAGAAGGCGAATCCGATTCCCCAATCGATGACGATGGAGCAGACGTTCCATTGCCTGACCATGAAGAAGTTCGAATAGCAATTACCCGTCTGAAGAACAACAAAGCGGCGGGGGCCGACGGATTGCCGGCCGAGCTATTCAAACACGGCGGCGAAGAACTGATAAGGAGCATGCATCAGCTTCTTTGCAAAATATGGTCGGACGAAAGCATGCCCAACGATTGGAATTTAAGTGTGCCGTGCCCAATCCATAAAAAGGAGACCCCACAATCTGCGCCAACTACTATGGGATAAGCCTCCTCAACATCGCGGACAAGGTCCTATCGAGCGTATTGTGTGAAAGATCAAAGCCCACCGTCAACAAACTGATTGGACCTTATCGGTGTGGCTTTAGACCTGGAAAATCAACAACCGACCAGATATTCACCATGCGCCAAATTTTGGAAAAGACCCGTGAAAGGAGAATTAACACACACCACCTATTCGTCGATTTCAAAGCTGCTTTCTATAGCACGAAAAGGAGTTGCCTCTATACCGCGATGTCTGAATTTTTTATCCCCGCAAAACTAATACGGCTGTGTAAGCTGACGTTGAGCAACACGAAAAGCTCCGTCAGGATCGGGAAGGACCTCTCCGAGCCGTTCGATACCAAACGAGGTTTCAGACAAGGCGACTCCCTATCGTGCGACTTCTTAAATCTGCTGCTGGAGAAAATTATTCGAGCTGCAGAACTTAATCGAGCAGGTACAATCTTTTATAAGAGTGTAGAGCTGCTGGCGTATGCCGATGATATTGATATCATCGGCCTCAACACCCGCGCCGTTAGTTCTGCTTTCTCCAGACTGAACAAGGAAGCAACGCAAATGGGTCTGGCAGTGAACGAGAGCAAGACGAAATATTTCCTGTCATCACACAAACAGTCGTCGCACTCGCGACTTGGCTCTCACGTCACTGTTGACAGTCATATCTTTGAAGTTGTAGATAATTTCGTCTATTTAGGAACCACCAACAATGTCAGCCTGGAAATCCAACGCAGGATTACTCTTGCCAACAGGTGCTACTTCGGACTGAGTAGGCAATTGAAAAGTAAAGTCCTCTCTCGACGAACCAAAACCAAACTTTACAAGTCGCTCATAATTCCCGTCCTGCTATATGGTGCAGAGGCTTGGACGATTCTGCGAAAGATTTACGGTCCTTTGCGCATTGGTCACGGCTTATATCGCATTCGATGGAACGATGAGCTGTACGAGATATACGACGACATTGACATAGTTCAGCGAATTAAAAGAAAGCGGCTACGCTGGCTGGGTCATGTTGTCCGGATGGATGAAAACACTCCAGCTCTGAAAGTATTCGACGCAGTACCCGCCGCGGGAAGCAGAGGAAGGGGAAGACCTCCACTCCGTTGGAAGGACCAAGTGGAGAACGACCTGGCCTCGCTTGGAATATCAAATTGGCGCTACGTAGCGAAGAGGAGAAACGACTGGCGCGCTGTTGTTGACTCGGATATAATCGCGTCAGCGGTAACTACGCCAGTGAAGAAGAAGATACGCTCCACTTGGCCATTTCCCCTTGGTACTCCAGTAGTAATGAGTAAATGCTGAATATGATTTCTTGTGCAATAATCCTCAAAAGCGATCGATGTAAATGCTGAACCTCTATCTGTAATGATTCTTCTTGGATTGCTAAACGTGGTTTCTTGCTTCGTTAATCGATCGATCACTGCATCAGCCGTATCGTTTGTGGGATAGAGCCAAACAAGTTTCGAAAATGCATCCACAACTACAAGTATATAATTATACTGCTTTCGTGTCGCCGTGAGAGGACTAACATGATCTATATGGAACGTCAACAAAGGCTTATCCTCTTTATCAATGGGTGCTAAAAAGCCATCTTTTTTACCACATTTCGAATTGACGATAATGCAGGCGATGTAACTATTTACAATTTCCGTAACTTTCTTTTCTAGCTGAGGAATGTAAAAATCCTTCTCTAAGCAGTCCTTTGGTTTCTTCTCTGAAAAATATCCTTGACGATGTGCAATCTCAATTATCTTTTTCTCCATCTGTGATGGCACCACAATCAGTTGTAAATCTGGGTCTTTATACAGTATATCGTTATGGATGTAAAAATCTTCGTACCTCTTTTCTTCCAAAATCTTTCGAACGGCTTTTGTCCACATATCTCTCATTTGCGCCTCTTTAAGTCGATGTCTTAATGAATCCTCCATCATCAAACAAGAAATTCTGCTAAGAGCGTCTACATATCTCATCTGTGTCCCTCGTCTGTGTTCAATAAGGTAATCATATTCCGGAAGATACATAGCCCATCGGGCTACGCGTAAGGGTACGTCTCGTTTTTTGTAAAGTTGTCGTAAAAGCGTTACAGTCAGTAATAATTTTGAACTTTGACACCAACACAAACACGCGCCACTTCTTGAGTGCTTCGACTATAACTAGTACTTCCAGCTCATACGAATGATATTTCTGTTCTGCAGGTGTTGTTTTGCGGCTCATGAATTGAACTGGGTGAAACTGTTGATCTTCGGAGTTTTTTGGAGAAGAATTGCTCCGTAACCGTACATTAATGCGTCTGTATGTATCTCTGTCGTTGCTGTAGGGTTAAATAGTCCAAAAACTGGTGTCTGAATAAGAGCTGTCTTCAGTTGTTTGAACGAAATTAAGTGTTCGTCACCCATTTTAAACTCTACGCCTTTCTTCATTAAGTCTGATAAAGGTTTTGCGATTAATGCGAAATTTTTAATAAAGCAAGACATTAAGCCTAAGAATCTTTGTAGCGCCTTCTTAGTCGGTGGTAACGGAAACTTTTCGGCTTTCGTTTTACCTTCACTTGGTCTAATGATCCCATTTTCAATAATATAGCCTAAAAATTCTATCTTCTTCTTAAGGAATTGACATTTTTCTCATTTTATCCTCAGTCCCTTATCAGAGCTAACTTCAATACTTTTCCTTACTTCTCTAGAGCTTCTTCTTCAGCTTTCGCTGCGATTACTAAATCATCCATATATGCAACAACTGTTCCATCTCGAATATAATCTTTAAATATGGCATGAATGTAGCGACAGAAAACAGCGGGTGAATTACATATAACAAAGGGTACATTCTGAAATTCATATTTGCGAGAACTTTCATCTACCGGTACGTGTAGGAAACCATTTGATAAATCTAACGTGGTGAATATGTTTGCTTCTCTAAGTCTTTCGAGGGCGTCGTCAATTAAGGTCATCGGGAAATTATCCCGTACAATTTTCAAATTTAGTTTACGATAATCGCAACAAAGTCGTTTTGTGCCATTTTTCTTCGATACCAGTACAACAGACGAAGCGTATTTTGAGCAACTAGGACGTATTATACCTTCATCTAATCACTTTTTGACTTGCATCTATGATTTATTGCTCCTCATAACATACATACCCTTCGTGGTGGTTGGTGAACTGGAACCTCGTCGGTAAGAATAATTTTCATATTCACCAGTGAACTATCGTCTTTCTTTGGTATATACTGTTCTATCATTTGCTTCACCGCCTCTGCTGATTTTTTATTCAAATGAGTTAAATCATGGTCTTGTTCATTTATGTATATCAACGTTAAAACATTAATTTGAAAAAATATTAGTCATCAAATCATCATCGTTTGTTAAGTTATCTTTGACTCTTAATGTATCATTAATCGGCACAGACAACTTTTCTTTAAATTCAATCCCATTTTCACAACCCAACATATCGAAATGTTTCAATATTAAATTACCCAGAATCACTCCGTAACTAATGTCATTTGTGGCTACTACATGAAACGTCAGATCAACAATACTCTGGTCAATTTGTACTTTTTTATCAAAGCTTCCTATCGTTGTTATTTTCGCTGCACCAATACCAAATAACTGCTTTTGTTCCGTTGTTAGCTTTATATATCTGTCCAACTTATTATTATATTAACTTGTTTAGCATATGCATAGAAATATAATGGATGAAGTACATACATATATTACATTACCAAATCTAAGAAATATAAGAAAGTTGGTCTGATTTTCACATTCACTACAAATATTGGTTTGAATTAGCTGTTCCACTACAATTTACAGCAGTACCAGTTTTTTGTCTCCTGAAATATTGTGGCTATATTTGTACAAAAGCATGCATTACTTACTTCCATTGTTCATGAGAGTTTTCATTAAGGGGTCATTAGGGTAATCGTTTTTCTAATATATATATATATATATATATATATATATATATATATATATATATATTTTATTTTTCTGTTCTCTTATTCCCTTAGAATTAATGTGGAAACCCACTTTACCATTGGAAGGTTTCGAAAAAGGCCCAAAAATAATAATACCTCGACGTTGGGAGTGCACACCTCAACCTTTAAACTCGTTTTTCTCAGACACACAATTTTTTAAACTGACGGACATGATTCCGGTCGAACTATTCAACCGATTTGCTTAATTTTTTTCATGTGTTCACAAAACACTTGGCTATCGTCCCAACTACCCAAATTTTTTTTATAATTTGTTGACAATGTTATGACAAAATTTGTGTAAAAAAACATTGGAAAAAATTAAAAAGAAAAAAGTTAATAACAACAGTATTAAAAATAAGTACTAGATTACTTAAGAGCTGCATATTAGCACAAGTAAATTTATCGCAGGAAAGTTTCTTGTCCGTTTCTTAAGCGTTTTTTATATGAAGTTTTTACATTTCTTGGAGCTGGATACTAAGCTTTACATGTAACCATACATATTTTTGGACAACCTGTCCATCTATTTTAAGAAAATAACAAAATGCAACCATTTTCCGCTTCAAAAGCGGCCATCTTAGAAATTAATAGAAAATCAATCTCTGAAACTCCTCGATTTTTTTCAATTGCTCTTCTTACCTGTGCCTTTGCTTAGACCGTATCAGCTAATAGTTCTCCTAATCCCCCTTTTCGATTGTGAAAGACATCTCTAAGTTTAAGAACAAGTAATGCGAGCCAGATTGTGTAAAGGGGCCTTAATCCAATCATGAAATACAATTTTAAAAAGTATTACACATTTTTGTGAACGCAACATTTATGCGTTTATAAAATATTGTAAGATAATTTTACATTTCCTGTTTAATAACCAAAAACTTCCTTTTTGTATCGTGGTCTTTGCGTATATAGGTGAGTTACTCTTTAAAAAAATATTGTAGAAAGTTTTTGAAAAGATATTATGGTGTTTGAGGACTAATGCATATATTTGTGTAATATGCATTTATAATTCTGTGTGAAAATATCGCTGAACTGGAAGGGAGCGTTTAAAACTAATTTTGGTATATTTTCGTAGCATACGTCTATAGGACATACGTGGTGTAAACTGAAAAGAGATACATCCTTTTGTAATCGGATTCTTAATTTTTAGGTTCAAAAAAAATTCATCATGCCTCAAAATGAATATATGGAACGTCATCTTAAACTCTATGGTAGGCGGTTAGACTATGAAGAACGGAAAAGAAAGAAAGAAGCTCGGCTACCTAAGGAAAGAGCACGTAAAGCACAGAAGTTGCGTGGAATAAAAGCTAAACTGTTCAATAAAGAACGTCGAAATGAGAAAATACAAATTTCCAAGAATATAAAAGCTCATCAGGAAAAAAAGAGTAAAAAAGAAAATGAAAAGGTTGAAGAAGGTGCTCTTCCCCATTATTTATTGGACAGAGGCCAACAGGCCAATGCCAAAATACTGTCCAATATGATCAAGCAGAAGAGAAAAGAAAAAGCTGGTAAATGGGACGTACCGCTTCCAAAAGTTCGAGCCCAATCAGATGCGGAAGTTTTTAAAGAGTTGAAAACTGGTAAAACGAAAAGAAAATCATGGAAACGTATGGTAACAAAAGTAACATTCGTTGGTGAAAATTTTACAAGGAAACCGCCAAAATTTGAAAGATTTATCAGACCAATGGGTTTAAGAATGAATAAAGCTCATGTAACACATCCAGAACTCAAGACCACATTTTATCTTCCTATAATTGGCGTTAAGAAAAATCCTAGCTCGCCTATGTTAACATCATTGGGAGTTATTACAAAAGGAACGGTGATCGAAGTAAATATTTCAGATTTAGGACTTGTTACTCAAACCGGAAAAGTTGTTTGGGGAAAATATGCACAAGTGACAAACAATCCAGAAAACGATGGTGTTATCAATGCCGTATTACTCGTATAAATTTAATTGTCGAAAATATCTATATTCTGTTAATAATTTAATAAACAAGAGGATAAATTGATTTCATTACATTTAATGCACATTTTATTTTAGAATTTAAATATTTTCTTTAGATCATTATTTTTATTTTATTTTTATTAGGTTTGTAAGATTGTTCAGCAATGCAAATTTTCGTAAAAACCCTTACGGGTAAGACCATCACTCTTGAGGTCGAGCCTTCGGATACTATTGAACATGTTAAGGCCAAAATTCAAGATAAGGAAGGAATTCCGCCTGATCAACAGCGTCTAATTTTTGCCGGAAAGCAATTGGAAGATGGTCGCACATTAGCTGACTATAATATTCAGAAAGAGTCTACATTGCATTTAGTACTTCGTCTTAGAGGTGGCGCAAAGAAACGTAAGAAGAAGAACTACTCTACTCCGAAAAAAATTAAACACAAAAGAAAGAAGGTTAAGTTAGCAGTTTTAAAATACTACAAGGTATAAGTGAAATTCTTTGAAATATATTTTAAGAGTTAACCATATCTTGATAATTTAGGTCGATGAAAACGGAAAAATACATCGCCTACGTCGAGAATGCCCGGGTGAGAACTGTGGAGCTGGTGTTTTCATGGCAGCTCATGAAGATCGTCACTACTGCGGAAAATGCCAATTAACATTCGTATTTTCTAAACCAGAAGATAAATAAACATCTCAAGTTTGTTCAAACAAATATGCAAGAAGTTGTTGCATTTTTCAAGTTTTTCTATAGATAATACCGGGATTTTGGTTTACAACTCTCGCATGTACGAGTTAATGAATAACGTAAATAAAATTAAAAATAAATCGCATTGCTTATTTTGAAGTGCATGTGATGAAGACATCAAACTCATTTAATGCAAAATCAATGGAACGTGCTGTTTTCACAGGGTCTGCCGATAGGGAAGACGGTATTGAATGAATTTGAGAAGTCTTGTTTGTCGCGGGTGATCTTGGGGGTGAGGGAGTGACGTGTAGATGGTGTTTATTGCAGCTGCAGAACCCGCAGGGCGGTTGTCGCACTGGGGTGTTGGATGGCGACGCCAGTGTTGTGAGTTGCGGGGGCAGACTCCTGCAGCATGGGGCAACGTAGGATTCACTCGGCTCACGTGTGGTGCGCAGACCGGAACACGTCGGGAAGTGGCACCAGCCAGCGCAGGAGTTGCACTTAACTGATGTGACATTCCGACGTATGACGGCCTGACACACGGGACAGACTGTGCGAGGATCCAAGAGGTGCTGATTGGTTCTCGCACGGGGATTGGAGCGGGCTGAAAGTTGGGGGGGGGGGGGGGGGGGGGGGGGGGAACAAGTCAGAGTGGCACAATTCCGATTTCTTTGGCGCCGCGATTTGAAGGTACCGTTGGAAAGAGGAAGGGTTCGCGGCACGATTCCGATTACTTTGGCGGAGGGGTAAAAAAACCGAATTTCCATATAAATGGGGTATGTACGGATAAGGGAGCTTCTCCAGAGGAGGAATATCCAAAAATAACATAAAAATAGCTAATATTATTTAAAATATTCACGTTTAAAAATTCAAAAATTGCACTAAGAACACATGTTATTTCTCCATGTTTCACAGAATATTCTCACGTTTTTCACTCACTATATTGAAATATATACTATTAATATTGAAATAAGTTCACTTTTCACTTTTATTTTGTAATTTTTCAGCCAAATTTAGTAATTTAAAATCACTTATCAAATTTATGGCTGCAAAGTTTAGAGTGTTTATATATACGAGGAAAACCAGCGTTGCCACATCTTAAAAACCAAAAGTGAAGAATTTTTTAGCGTTTCACAGCGTTTTCTTTGTTTGTACTTTCGAGTGATTCTTTGTTCTTTATTAACTATAAAAAAGGCACAATTCCGATTTCTTTGGCGCCGCGATTTGAAGGTACCGTTGAAAAGAGGAAGTCCTCCTGATTAAAAAACATATAGGGTTATAGGGTCCGCAAACGCTTAGTTTAGGAGATATTCGGCTTTAAAGTTCAAAAATTCGCAAAATTGGACCATTTCAAGGAGCTATTTCACCACATTAAACACACTTTTTTCAAATTTTTCACTTCAAATTAATTAAATTGCACTATAATCTTTTAAATAAATCGACATTTTACTCTTTTAGCAGGTTTTTTACCTAAAAAATCTTCATTTTAAAAATTACATTTTACACTTATTTCAACCTCATTTGTTTACTAAAAATTACGGCGAAATGGAGCGCTGCCATGTGATGTTAAGGCAATTCGCTGAATTTCCTCTTTTTCCCAAAAATTCCTCTATTCATGCATATGGATATTTTCCTTTTTAAAATTATTAAGCAAATAAGTAATATTATGTACATATATTAGTAATATTATATAATAATATTATATATACATATGTATAAGTAATAATGTATAATAATATTACGTAATAAAGTGTACAGTATATGGGTACAGTACGAAAACTCAAATTTTGTTTCAATATGAGTGCATGATAACCGAAAAATATAACCACTTCATACCCAAAACTCATATTATAAATATAATAATATATATATTGTCGTCTAAAATACAAACCAATGTATCATCAAAAATAAATGGAAATCGCTGACAGATATAATAACCAAAATTTACCATTTTATAACGAAAACTTAAATTTTGAGTGCATGATAACCATAAATTATAACCACTTTATACCAAAAAGTCAATCTATTTTTTTATTTTCAACGCAGAAAGGGGTACTACGCGAAAGTACTTCAGTCACCCCGGGTATTCGCTCGGCCAGGGTTATTTTTTTAAAGCGCGGCCGAAGGCCGCCAATGCAGAAAGGAGTACTATGAGAAAGTACTTCAGTCACACCGGGTATTCGCTCGGCCAGGGTTATTTTTTTAAAGCGCGGCCGAAGGCCGCCAACGCAGAAAGGAGTACTATGCGAAAGTACTTCAGTCACCCCGGGTATTCGCTCGGCCAGGGTTATTTTTTTAAACTGCGGCCGAAGGCCGCCAACGCAGAAAGGAGTACAACGCGAAAGTACTTCAGTCACCCCGGGTATTCGCTCAGCCAGGGTTATTTTTTTAGAGCGCAGCCGAAGGCCGCCAACGCAGAAAGGAGTACTACGCGAAAGTACTTCAGTCAACCCGGGTATTCGCTCGTAATATTATAATATTATCACACGATTTTACTTATCTGTGTTTATTAAATATAAATCACATATTATTCATATATGCATGTATGTATGTATAATATGTATATGCAAAAGTGTTCACATATTCAATTTTAGCTTGAAAAATCTTCTTTATAGTTTTTTATAGTTAATAAAGAAAAAAGAATCACTCGAAAGTACAAACAAAGAAAACGCTGTGAAACGCTAAAAAATTCTTCACTTTTGGTTTTTAAGATGTGGCAACGCTGGTTTTCCTCGTATATATAAACACTCTAAACTTTGCAGCCATAAATTTGATAAGTGATTTTAAATTACTAAATTTGGCTGAAAAATTTCAAAATAAAAGTGAAAAGTGAACTTATTTCAATATTAATAGTATATATTTCAATATAGTGAGTGAAAAACGTGAGAATATTCTGTGAAACATGGAGAAATAACATGTGTTCTTAGTGCAATTTTTGAATTTTTAAACGTGAATATTTTAAATAATATTAGCTATTTTTATGTTATTTTTGGATATTCCACCTCTGGAGAAGCTCCCCTATCCGTACATACCCCATTTATATGGAAATTCGGTTTTTTTACCCCTCCGCCAAAGTAATCGGAATCGTGCCAATTGCCCTAAGAAAACATGTTATTTCTCCATGTTTCACAGAATATTTTCACGTTTTTCACTCACTATATTGAAATATGCACTCTTAATATTGAAATAAGTTCACTTTTCACTTTTATTTTGTAATTTTTCAGCCAAATGTAGTAATTTAAAATCACTTATCAAATTTATTTATATTAAAGTTTAGAGTGTTTATATTTACGAGGAAAACCAGCGTTGCCACACCTTAAAAACCAAAAGTGGAGAATTTTTTAGCGTTTCACAGCGTTTTCTTTGTTTGTACTTTCGAGTGATTCTTCTTTCTTTATTAACTGTAAAAAACTATAAAGAAGATTTTTCAAGCTAAAATTGAATATGTGAACACTTTTGCATATACATATTATACATGCATACATATATGAATATATGAATAATATGTGATTTATATTTAATAAACACAGATAAGTAAAATCGTGTGATAATATTATAATATTACGAGCGATTATTCGGGGTGGCTGAAGTACTTTCGCATAGAACTCCTTTCTGCGTTAGCGGCCTTCGGCCGCGCTTTTAAAAAATAACCCTGGCCGAGCGAATACCCAGGGTGGCTGAAGTACTTTCGCATAGTACACCTTTCTGCGTTGGCGGCCTTCGGCCGCGCTTTAAAAAAATAACCCTGGCCGAGCGAATACCCGGGGTGACTGAAGTACTTTCGCGTAGCACCCCTTTCTGCGTTGAAAATAAAAAAATATATTGACTTTTTGGTATAAAGTGGTTATAATTTATGGTTATCATGCACTCAAAATTTAAGTTTTCGTTATAAAATGGTCAATTTTGGTTATTATATCTGTCAGCGATTTCCATTTATTTTTGATGATACATTGGTTTGTATTTTAGGTGACAATATATATATTATTATATTTAAAACATGAGTTTGAGTGCATAATAACCAAAAAATATAACTACTTTATATCCAAAACTCAAATTTTGTTTCAATATGACTGCATAATAACCAAAAAATATAACCACTTTATATCCAATATTGAAATAAAATTTAAGTTTTCGTTATAAAATGGATAAATTTTGGTTATTATATCTGTCAGCGATTTCCATTTATTTTTGATGATACATTGGTTTGTATTTTAAGCGACAATATATATATTATTATATTTATAATATGAGTTTTGGGTATGAAGTGGTTATATTTTTCGGTTATCATGCACTCATAATGAAACAAAATTTGAGTTTTCGTACTGTACTCATGTACTGTACACTTTATTACGTAATATTATTTTATAATATTAGTTATACATATGTATATATAATATTATTATATAATATTACTAATATATGTATATAATATTACTTATTTGCTTAATAAATTTAAAAAGGAAAATATCCATATGCATGAATAGAGGAATTTTTGGGAAAAAGAGGAATTTCAACGAATTGCCTTATAATCACATGACAGCGCTCCATTTCGTCGTAATTTTTAGTAAACAAATAAGGTTGAAACAAATGTAAAATGCAATTTTTAAAATAATGACTTTTAAGGTAAAAAACCTGCTAAAAGAGTAAAATGTTGATTTATTTAAAAGATTATAGTGCAATTTAATTAATTTGAAGTGAAAAATGTGAAAAAAGTGTGTTTAATGTGGTGAAATAGCTCCTTGAAATGGTCCAATTTTGCGAATTTTTGAACTTTAAGGCCGAATATCTCCTAAAATAAGCGTTTGCGGACCCTATAACCCGGCGCCAAAGAGATCCCAATTGTGCCTATAATAATGTATATATCGTCGCCTAAAATATAAACCAACGTATCATCAAAAATAAATGGAAATCGCTGACAGATATAATAACCAAAATTTACCATTTTATAACGAAAACTTAAATTTTGAGTGCATGATAACCATAAGTTATAACCACTTTATAAGAAAAAGTCAATATATTTTTTTATTTTCAACGCAGAAAGGAGTACAACGCGAAAGTACTTCAGTCACCCCGGGTATTCGCTCGGCCAGGGTTATTTTTTTAGAGCGCAGCCGAAGGCCGCCAACGTAGAAAGGAGTACTACGCGAAAGTACTTCAGTCACCCCGGGTATTCGCTTGTAATATCATAATATTATCACACGATTTTACTTATCTGTGTTTATTAAATATAAATCACATATTATTCATATATTCATATATGCATGTATGTATGTATAATATGTATATGCAAAAGTGTTCACATATTCAATTTTAGCTTGAAAAATCTTCTTTATAGTTTTTTATAGTTAATAAAGAAAAAAGAATCACTCGAAAGTACAAACAAACAAAACGCTGTGAAACGCTAAAAAATTCTTCACTTTTGGTTTTTAAGATGTGGTAACGCTGGTTTTCCTCGTAAATATAAACACTCTAAACTTTGCAGCCATAAATTTGATAAGTGATTTTAAATTACTAAATTTGGCTGAAAAATTACAAAATAAAAGTGAAAAGTGAACTTATTTCAATAGTAATAGTATATATTTCAATATTGTGAGTGAAAAACGTGAGAATATTCTGTGAAACATGGAGAAATAACACGTGTTCTTAGGGCAATTTTTGAATTTTTAAACGTGAATATTTTTAAAAATATTAGCTATTTTTACATAATTTTTGGATATTCCTCCTCTGGAGAACCCCCCTATCCGTACATACCCCATTTATACGGAAATTCGTTTTTTTCACCCCTCCGCCAAAGTAATCGGAATCGTGCCGTCAGAGTGAGAGCTATGTTGCCTGTTTGAGCTCTTGACCGTAGAGGTCCTCAGTTGGCCACTCTGGTTGAGTGGCGGCGCGGCGCGCGAACTATGTGCAGATCGCGCAGCCGAAGAGGCTTGTGTCGCAGTATTGCGCAGGCAACATGGGGCCACGTAACGTGTGGTCCCCTCCCTGTGGGTCTTAAGGCCTGAGCAGGTCTTAAGATGGCTCCATCCATTGCATGCATTACCCTGACCAAGGTGGAGTTTGGATGGAGCCTTTTTGCGCAGACGCCAGCACGAGTCAGGAGGATACGGAGCAACCCTGCTGCAAGGCGTTGCCCAAACGGGGTTAGACCGCCGAAAAACAGCCCTTGGTCGGATAAAATCCGAGTCAATTCCGGTGCGTAGAACCGGCTGTCGTGGGAACAGCTACCTCTCCGACCTCGTTTCCTCACTGCACGAAACCTTCAACTTTCACCCACCAAATCCACAGCGACCATATTTACAAACAGGACGAAGGAGTATAGACGTCTACTTAATATTGCAGTCGATGGCGTCAAAATCTCGACTGTCAATAACCCTAAGATTTTAGGCGTAACCCTCGATAGTCTATGCTCCTTCTCTCCCCACACGACCGCGATTATCGCCAAGGTACAGAGCCGCAAAAAAATCCTCAAGTCGCTAGCCGGCAGCACATGGGGAAAAGACAAAGAAACATTGCTGGCAACTTACAAGGCAATCCGCCGGCCGGTCTTCAATTACGCAACACCAATATGGTCGCCTGGATGCAGTGGTACGCAGATGAGGAAACTTCAGACCTGTCAGAATACAGCACTCCGGACCACGACGGGATGCCTCATGATGCCTCCCATTGAACACCTCCACAGTGAGACGCGCATGCTACCTGTAAAGGAGCATAATCAACTCCTCTCCAGGCAGTTCCTGCTGGGTTGTTTCCGTAGGAATCACCCTTGCGGCCACCTGCTTGGAGCGGAACCGCCTCCCAGGAGCATCAAGAGGTCATTCCTCGACTATGTCGACGACGTTTCTTGGGCCTACCATTAGATGACCTCGACGACAACACAAACAACCCTTACCATCCTAACGGCGATTAGCAAACCGTTAACAACAACAACACGGTATTGAATGCAAAAATGTGTGTGTTTTCGAGTCACGTTGTTGGAGCGAAACGTAATAAGTTTAGCTTTCATCGAAATCACTTAACTAGCTGTTTCGGCCGATGGATGTTAAGTGAGGTAGTTTCATTAGCCATGTAGGACATAGATTTTCTATGTCATTATCTATTCAGATGGCAGATTGACCCACAATTTCCAGAACAAACATTTCAACTCCAGGGACGCCAATCGAATAGGATAGGTGAGGATTTGGCCAATAATAATTTTAGGCTTTACCGGCTATACCTCTGGGACCAGGCACCCAGATTAGGAGTACCTGGTTTCGTTCCGCAAGGCTGTTCAAGGCACAATTTCGATTCCTTTGAAACCGAGATTTGAAGGTACCGTTGGAAAGAGGAAGTCCTGATTAAAAATTCTATAAAATATGCGTTCACTTTTAAACACATACCATCAAATTTTTGTCAACGTCATTACCGTGCAATCATTTGGGTAACGGATTATAAAATTCCCTGCGGTTGTTATGAGACTTTCGAGATGTATACCTTCAATAAATTTTAGAATAGCGTCCCCCGATTTCGTGGTGGTTAAAATGGGTATGTACGAATATAGGAGGTCCTCCAGTTCAAGAATATACATATATATAAGCTAATACAGTATAAATTCGCTGACAACAATGTCTGCACAATTAGGAGTCAACTTACAGTTGAGACTCCTATTGCAATCTTAGCTCAATGTAATGCGCTACACGCGCATCCGTTCTCCCAATTATTAGGTAGGTGAGCGAAACACGCGCTAGCTAAGCTTGATGGTGGCTTGCAATAGAATTAAGTTTTCAGTTTGAAATAAAAGCTCAAAGTAAGCACATAGTGCTGCCAAGAAAAACTCACCGTTTTATTTTATGTGGCGCCCGAGCAGGGACCGCGAAAGTTAAAAATCGTTCACTGACTTATATTCGCGGCTTCTTCTAAAAAAAAAATCTGGTAGTTGGCCCCGTAGTAAGAGCACAACACGTGTTCACGAAAAGGACGCTCCGTACGGACCCGCCAAACAGAAGATTAACATAATCAACAAGAATAGAAAAAAAATAACTTTTTTTTACATTTTTAAAGAAAAAATAAAATAAAATTTTTTAAAGAATACTAAAATTAAACGAACTTAAAAGGCTAAAATCACACAAATTACGAAATCAACAAATAAAGCTAAGTGCAAAAGAGACAAAAAAAAAGCGTAACTACATTCATCAATGTCTGATTAACAATCTAACTACAAACAGTAAAATCATCAAATAACGAAATCGGCAAATAAAACTAAGTGCAAAAGCGACAAAAAAAGGTGCAACAACATTCATCAACTTACTATTAACCAGCAATCAACCATCTAAGGACATAATGCAGTGGCTAGGATTAATGTAAGTTAGTCTAAATAAAATATTTGTTGCTAAATAGATAATATAAGGAAAAAATTATTAAAAATAAATTTTTTATATACTAGAAATAATATTAATAAATTATAAAGGAAAGGTTCATATTTTTTATCTTTCAAACGTAAAAGAAAGGTAGTGAATCAAAATGAGTCAGGAAGAACAAATAGCATCGACATTGTCGAGATTAAATCTGCACTCATCCAGCACTAACGTTTCCCCTCTTAACATCCCTTCCACTTTCACTCCTAATAAAAAAAAAAAAAACTCGTTTCGTTAATATCGGAAACAGTTTCGACCATCACCCACAAACCGAAGAAGAAATTGAACATCCTGTAGATTTTAGCATTAACGTGGACGCATCCGAAAGAGTTCCGGATGTGGTAAAATGTTGAAGAGAATTTTCGGGTAAAAACGGAGAATTCAGTTCATGGCGGAAATCGGTAGATAGAATATTATTAATGTACGGACAGAATAAGAACACCCCAAAATATTTTGCTATCCTGCATAAAATAAGACACAAGATAGATGGCGAAGCTGACACGGCCATTGAGTCTTACCGCACCCCATTAAATTGGGGTAAGATAAAAAAATGTCTGATGCTACATTACTCAGACAACACTTGCACAACGGGGTAGCACTGTTGAAGAATTTTATCAACAAGTTTATCAATATCTCTCACTTATCCTAGACAAAATCGATTGCCTGGAGTTAGGTGAAGAAGCTTTGTATGCCATGACAACGACATATAGAGAAAAGGCACTTGACACATTTATAAGAGGTCTGAACGGTGCCTTACCCAGTCTGTTAAGTGTAAAGGAACCAACCAGTTTACCACAGGCTCTCAACATGTGTCTCAAATTAGGCAACATGAATTACAGGACTAACCATGCAAATAGTATCAGTCGCTTGCCGACTAATACCAAACCTATTAGCCACAATCAACCTATTAGCCACAGTCAACCGAGGTCATACTCATTCAAACCCCAAGTAAGACCCTTTTACCCAGAACTTACAAATGTTCACAATCAATCCCTTAGACCAAATTCGTATCAACAGTACGGACAAAACCGACACTACGTCACAGTGCAACCAAACTTTAGACCACCTCTTCCAGCAAAACCTCCTACACCAATAGAAGTTGATCGCTCTCTTCAAACGAAGCAAATAAATTATCAGAATAGGCCTCAGTATCAACAAAATCAAACATTTTATAATAGGCAGCAAACATTCAGTAACAAACCACAAGCATTTAGTAATGAACTAGCGCAGGCTAATAATAATCAAGCAAGTAAGAGACCACCATCACAGATAATACAGACTCCTAGTAAAATGCAACGGATCTACAATACTGAAGTTACAGAAACTGACCCAACAGAATAAGACAGTGAAATATTAGAATATCCTGAAGGGTACTACGAGTTCTTCGCAGGACTACCAACCCGAATACAACGAAGAACAAGAAGAGATCGAAGCAACCCCTAATGACAATATCAATTTTTCATACTAAACTCCTCATTGCCATACTATCGTTTCAAAATGAAAAATGGCAATGAACTAAAATTTTTATTAGATACCGGATCGAACAAAAATTATATTAGTCCAACTTATATTAGGAACCCCATTCCGAACAAACCCTTCATTGCAAATTCTGTTGGTGGACCCGTCAAAATTACTCATCATGCTAATATCAGTGTTTTTGGTGATGAAATAGGTAATTTAAAATTTCACATTTTGCCCAAGTTAAGAACCTTCGATGCCATAATAGGTAACGATACAATGAAAAGTTTAAACGCAGTAATTTTAAGGAGAACTATTTTACATTACTCAATAAATACGAATACCCAATCCACCAGTTAGCAAATAACTCTATTGCACACACTACATTAAGGCTAAATCATTTGAGTCCCGAAGATAACGAAAGATTAAAACAACTCTTTAACTCTTGCCCAACATTATTTGCTGAACCAGATAAAAAATTAACATATGTCACGAACGTTAAAGCCGAAATTAGGACTAAAAGCGATAGGCCAATATATTCCAAAACTTACCCCTATCCAATGCCTTTAAAAACGGAAATAGACAAACAAATTGAGGAATTACTTAAAGATGGCATTATTCGACCATCGAAATCTCCCTACAATTCTCCGGTATGGGTCGTACCGAAGAAAGAAGACGTCTCAGGATTCCGTATGGTTATCGACTATCGTAAATTGAACGAGGATACCATAGCAGATAAATATCCCATTCCAGATATTACCACTATTCTAACTAATCTAGGATCAAATAAGTATTTTTCTACAATTGACCTTAAGAGCGAATTCCATCAGATTGCCCTCAACGAAGCAGATATTGAGAAGACCGCCTTCTCCATTGCCAATAGGAAATTTGAATTTACTCGACTTCCATTCAGCTTAAGAAATGCGCCTGCCATTTTTCAACGTACTTTGGATTTTGTGCTACGAAAACACATGTTGACGACATACATAATTATCTTTAGCAAAAGTAAAGAAGATCATTTTAGAAATCTTGCATTTATATTTGACACTCTCGAAAAAGCGCATTTAAAGGTACAGTTCGATAAATGTGATTTTATCAAAAAGGAAATCGAGTTCCTCGGTATAATAGTTGACCAAAATGGAATTCGCACTACACAAAAAAAGGT
The DNA here is from genome assembly GCA_027475135.1 of Bactrocera correcta. Classification (NCBI taxonomy): domain Eukaryota; kingdom Metazoa; phylum Arthropoda; class Insecta; order Diptera; family Tephritidae; genus Bactrocera; species Bactrocera correcta. The sequence goes on from CM050326.1 coordinate 19,915,657, forward strand.
AGAAGCTATTATAAATTTTCCACGGCCCAAAACTGTCCATGATTTACGCTCCTTTTTAGGAATGACCGGACATTATCGCAGATTTATAAAAGCGTACGCACAAATTGCAAAATCCCTGACTGAAATACTGAGAGGAGAGCTGGGAAGAGTTTCCAAGAATCAGTCTAAAAGGACACTTTTAAATCTAACAGCACAACAAGTAGAATCTTTTAAAGACCTGAAAAATTGCTTGACGTCAGACGATGTTATACTTCACTATCCAGATTTCGAAAAAGCTTTTGAGCTTACCACGGATGCTTCAAATTGTGCTCTAGGAGCCGTACTCTCCCAAGACGGTAGCCCATTATGCTAAAAATCCAATCAATCTACCCTCTACATTTCGCAAATTACAAAATTCGTTTCACACAAATAGTAGTTGAAGATATTACTAAGACCGAGGCCCAAGATAAAATAATAATCGAGGAACATAATCGTGCTCACAGCAACGAAAAAGAAAATAAGCTACAGATTTTGGAAAAAGATTATTTCCCGGCTATGTCGAAAAAAATAAAAAAAATCACAAAATTATTCAAAGTTTGTAAAGAAAATAAATATGATCGCCACCCAAACAATGCAAAATTAAGAGCTACACCCTTACCAGAATATCCAGGTCATACTATTCACATAGACATTTTCTCAACAGACAAACATAAAGTACTGACTTCTATTGACAAGTTTCCAAATTGGCCATTATAAAGAAAATAGATGGGAATAGTATAAACAGTATAAAAAAACCCTTAAGAGAAATGATATTTTATTTTGGAATTCCGAAGGCCATAGTTGTCGATAACGAAAAGACATTTAATTCTCAACCAATAAAATTCATGTTAGAAAACGAATTCAATATAAAAATATTCACTACACCACCCTATAAATGCGAGGTGAATGGACAAATACAACGGTTTCATTCAACAATATCAGAAATTATGAGATGCTTAAAACAGAAACACTCTGATAAAAATTTCGACGAATTAATGGAATGGTCTGTAAACGGGTTGTATTCCGTTAATTCTGTTACAGAAAAAAAAAACCCGTTGACATATTCTTCGGTAGACCTACCTCAAATGCCACTAATAGAGAAGAAACTATGAAGAAGGTTCTGAAAAAATTAAAAGAGAAACAGGAAAAGGACCTGTAATATCATAACAAATATAGAAAGGAAACTATTGACTATAGAACAGTAGACAAAATTTTTGTTAAACAGAATAAAAGATTAGGAACAAAACTTTCAAAAAGGTACAAAGAGGAAATAGTTAAGGAAAACAGACATTCCAATTTTAAAACAGAATCAGGCAAAATAGTCCACAAAGATAAAGATCGTATAAGAAACTAATATAATCATATCTCCTTTTAGATCACTAATTTCCATAACTCTTCACATCTACTTCGGTTGAAGTACTCGATTACTAGCGATCCGAAATTGTTATCATCGAAAATGGCATCGGGAAAGTACAGCCTGGAACTTACAGGATCCTTCACTTCATCAACCTCACCGAATACTCCATATTAAATTTTATAGGATCAACATGGAAATGGATTGCGGGAAATCCCGACCATGATGACCTTGTAGCGATCAATAGTAAATTTGAAGAAAGCATAGAAAACAATAATCAACAGCTAGTAATTAATAGAAACGTTTTTGAAAGAATTAAAAATATTACCGATGTAAGCAACAGCATATTAAAAACACTACAAAATAGCAATGAATTTCGAACCTCACTAATACTTCAGTATAAATTTAAAATTGATATAATAAAATAAGAAATTGAAAACATTAACAGAGCAATACATCTTACCAAAGCAAACATAATAAACAGTTTCATAATATCGAATGAAGAGGCTCACAAGATAAATGACATATTTATTGAAGAAAACATTCCGTTTGATTCTTTAGAAGAATCATTAAACTTTGCAAATATTCAAATAGCTATGAAACAAAATTCACTAATTTATGTAATAAAAGTACCAAAAACAAGGAATGAAATTTGTAATTGCATTTTAATAAAACCCATAAGCAAAAATGGAATAATTTTGAAATTAAAATTTGAATACGTTTTGAAATGTAATGAAAATTACTATGGAATAGAAAATGATTGTAAACAAGTAAATAATGTAAAAATATGCACACAAGATCAAATTGAAGATTTAAAAAAAGAAAATTGTATTAAAAATTTGATAGAAAACAAACCTTATGATTGTATTATTATAAATGCTGAACATGTAAGAAACTTTGAAGAACTAAAAGCAGGATTAATTTTACTAAATAACTTTCAAGGAAATTTAACTATAAGTAATAATGTAACGAGACATTTAAATGGATCATTTATTGTAAAATTTTTTAATGAAACAATAAAAATTAACAATTTAAATTTTACTGCCATCGAAGCTTACAGCCTGTGACCATTGCCAGCATTAATCCATAATTCAAATTCTCGATCCGAGTACGAAGAAGTACTATTTCTAAAGTTTATGAGAGAGCTTAATATTAAAAATATAAAAAAAAATTAGCTCTCTAAATTTACTAGTCAAATCTAGTATGCTAACTCATTTCGGTATTTTGGTCGTTGTTATAATCATAATTATAACTCTTAAAATTCGGACACGGAAAATTGCCGAAATCACTATTCAAAACGCGGAAGCGATTCATGTGCCGACAAGAAAATTAGCAAAACATAAAAGTCTTAACGACATACCATACTTTTAAAGACCAATCGGGGACGGCTGGAATTTCGGAGGGAGGAGTTAACACAATACAAATTCATATAAATTCGCTGACAAATTTGTCTGCACAATTAAGAGTCAACTTACAGTTGAGAATCTTATTGCAATCTTAGCTCAATGGAATGCGCTACACGCGCATCCGTTGTCCCAATTATTAGGTAGGTTAGCGAAACACGCGCAAACCTAATTTTGATGACTAGGCACTTATAGGGCTCGAGCTAAGCTTGATGGTGGCTTGCAAGAGAATTAAGTTTTCAGTTTGAAATAAAAGCTCAAAGTAAGCACATAGTGCTGCCAAGAAAAACTCATCGTTCTATTTTATGTTATATAAATGCGAATTAATGAGATCCAATAGACTACCGGGTGCTAGTGAGGCGATGCGATCCCTATCCGGAAAAATGGAGCCTTAATCCTGCGTCTACGTACTGCTGTGCAGTCGATCAGCAGGTGCTCTGGGAGATCCTCCAGATCAAAAATATATATATATATAACAGATGGCGCAAAAGTAACCTTCCGATTTTTTGTGGAAAATGAAAAACTGATTGTGCTTGTGGATTATTTTTATTTGGTCTTTTAAACTTTTTTACATCAAGTCGAGATATCATGTTTATTGTCATTTGAGCCAGTTTATTGTCATTTCACAGCGTTCTCTTTGTTTGTGTTTTCGAGTGATTCTGTTTTCTTTATTAACTATAAAATAACTGCAAAGAAGATTTTTCAAGGTAAAATTGAATATGTGAACACTTTTCCATATACATATTATACATACCTATATGAATATATGAATAATATGTGATTTATATTTAATAAACACTAATAAGTGAAATTGTGTGATAATATTATAATATTACGAGCGAATACCCGGGGTGACTGAAGTACTTTTGGGTAGTACTCCTTTCCGCGTTTACCCGGTTTAACTGAAGTACTTTCGCGTAGTACTCCTTTTTGCGTTGGCGGCCTGCGGCCGCGCTCTAAAAAAATAACCCTGACCGAGCGAATACCCGGGGGGACTGAAGTACTTTCGTGTAGTACTCCTTTCTGCGTTAAAAATAAAAAAAAATATATTAACTTTTTGTTATAAAGTGGTTATAATTCTTGGTTATCATGCACTCATATTGAAAAAAAATTCTAGTTTGCGTTATAAATTGGATAAATTTGGTTATTATATCTTTCAGCGATTTCCATTAAATTGTGATGATAGATTGGTTTGTATTTTAGGCGACGATATATATGTATACTATATTTAAAATATGAGTTTTAGATATAAAGTGGTTATATTTTTCGGTTATCATGCACTCATATTTAAGCAAAATTTAAGTTTTACAGTTAATTACGTATTATTAGTACTATTAGTGTATTTTAGGTGACGATATATATATTTTTATATTTAAAATATGAGTTTTGGGTATAAAGTGGTTATATTTTTCGGTTATCGTGCGCTCATATTTAAACAAAATTTAGTTTCCGTACTGTAATGTATACCTTACACTTTATTACGTAATATTATTATATAATATTACTTATACATATGTATATATAATATTATTATATAATATTACTAATACATGTATATAATATTACTTATTTGCTTAATAAATTTAAAAAAGAAAATATCCATATGCAGAAATAGAGGAATTTTTGCGAAATTCAGCGAATTGCCTTATCATCACATGGCAGCGCTCCATTTCGTCGTAATTTTTGGTAAACAAATGAGGTTTAAACGAGTGTAAAATGTAATTTTTAAAATAAAGATTTTTTAGGTAAAAAACCTGCTAAAAGAGCAAAGTGTGGATTTATTTAAAAGATTATAGTGTAATTTAATTAATTTGAAAAAAAAAGTGAATAAAACGTGTTTATCGTGGTGAAATAACTTCTTGTGGCTAGAGGAGTTAGCTTTTCCCTCTGTACGCCCGACACTGAACAACCACACGACAACACACCACTCTAACGCGATCCACATGTGAAGACACCACACATCCAGATATCCCTCATGAAGACACCACACACTACTACACATGAATATATATCACACATACGAACATCACACCACGACTCTACACTACCCAACAATCAAAACCGACCGTTCGAGAGGACGACCTTCCCTCTTTGCATCGATCTCGCAACGAGCAAACGTCCGTCGCCGCATCAACGTTACTTTTTCCATTTTTTATACTCCGCATCCTCCGAATTTTAAATAAAAACGAAGTTCGACTGTGACTTTATTAAATTGTAATAATAATATTTTATTAATAATTTCGCCGGTGAATTGTCAAGTGTCAAGTGCCGAGGTAAATGGTGGCAAAAAAAGGGTGTTAAAGAAACATTGGTCCTTCGAGCCATAGTTAAAGGCACTATGGACAAATAAATTAAAAAAAAAAAATCGTGCAGTGACAAAAGCGCAGTTTAAGCAGAAAAAAAGTGGAAAGTGACCATATAAGAGTGCAGTGCAGTGGCGACATACACATACATACACACAAACATATGAAAGTGCGAAACTAGGGAAAACATTTGCCCTCATGAAGGAGAAAAACCCAAAAAACCAAAAACGAAAGTGCAAAAACAAAATTTATACTTATATAGAAAAAGAGCGGGCGCGAAATAAAGAAATAAATAACATCGCGGGCGCGAAGCCGGATAAAACAAAAAGAAATAAAATACTACACATATGCATAAATAACCATCCAAAACGGGCGCGAATTAATACCAACCAAACCAACAACAAAATCACCAGCACATCAAAAGTCCGCACAAACAAAGGATTGGGAGAACGCAATCCACAAACTGACACACTCAAGACATATGTACATACACTAAAATTGTCCCCAAAACCCCTGGCGGAAATACAAGTAAGTTGGTTGTATCGTTCCAATTATCTATATTATATATGTATATACATATGTATGGTTTTTTAATACAAAAAAAGGCCAACAAATTAAAACATATAAATTTGCTGTTCTAACCAACCGTTTGAAAACAAAAAAATAAAAAACTGTTGCCAAACTGATTTAGTATTCGGTTATTTCCCGGTAAAAACCGAAATACCGCTAAGAAAAAAAAAAAACAGTTTGGTAATACGTATAATAAACAGTTAATTGCCGCTAAACGCTTACAGTTGTGTAAAAACATAAAATTATGTCCAGAGCAATAAAACTTTCAAGTATTTACTTGCACCAATTTCCAGCGGTACCCCTTATACTTAATCAAGTATAAGCAGGACTGCTTAAAATAAGCGGCGGCAAAAAATAAGCAGACGAAAGAAAGGAAATATTTAAACTGAAAACCATACCTACATACATATGTATAAATAAAACTTTACATATATCATATACATACATATATTTATATAAATTTCAAAAGTAAATTTACTCATTCGGAAAACATATACGAGGAAACGATACGTATATTTCTTATATTTACATACTTATATACATACATAACTATCTACCCACTTTAAGTGTCCGCTAATTCTCTTTTCGCCGTTTATCCGTACGGCGAATATACATACATATATACATATATGCACGCGTACCTATGTACGAGTATATACGGTCGCATTATACATAAATACGTACATATGTATATACATACGCAGAAGCGCATATGGTAAAATTATACTCCGGGTACAACTTGAACAAAATACAATTTATTCTTCAATTAAATCGTCAACAATTAATACTGATCGTAACATCAGTACGTTTTTAAGCGGCGGAAAATTTATTATAATAATATCATCCAAAATTTGTACGATCGTGTATCGTCACATATGTAAATACGCATATTACTTCAAAGACCACATTGGCATATATCCCGCAATACCCCTTGGTTTTTGATTTACAAAAACAAGCAGGATTGTGTAAAACATAATAAAGCGTAATACATATGTACATACATGCATATGTACAAAGTGCAGTGATCTCTAAAACGAGATCTCATTTGCACATAGTAAAATAAAATAGCATAAATATATACACGTACATATACAAATATATACAACAAAAAAATTATTTGTTTTTGCGGTTAGTAACAAGTAATTAAATAAAATTAAATCGAAATTAAAATTGAATACTACTAAAGTACATAATTCGAAACAAAAATTAAACAACTCTTATTTACCTTAAAAGAGTTGTCGGTTATACAAAATCGCGATTATACGCGGCTATTGAAAGCGTTTTGGTTTACTAATTTAATTAAAAGCTCTTATTCACTTAAAAGAGTTATCGTCTGAACATACATACATACACTTGTACATATACGCAATCTGTGGTGAAATTCATCAGTAATTTCAGCATAATTTATTTATCTGTTTATCGATTTTCTTTGAAACTCTTACTTACAAAAGAGTCTTCTTTTCGAAATACTCCATCTACAACTTTATAATACCATGCAAATTTTTATTGAAAATTTTTGTTTTCTATTCGTCACATTTTTTAAATGAACTCAGACTCAAAAGAATCTAAACCAAGTCAGTTACTAAAAGTCCCAAAGATGATTTCTGACGAAAAAAGTCCATGTACACCTGCAGAAGCTACACGCTCGAAGCAAAGGGGGAAAGACATATCATACTCTAAATTCATTTCTGAGAGTGACTGTCTCATAAAATATTGCAATCGATTTGCTTCTTCGCCGATTCAAAACAATTCTGAATCTACCAGAAAACTTTAAATCTTCTGCTTACGCCAAATTTGAAAACTGCTTAGACCAGTAAGAAGACACAAAAATTATGATCGCTGATCAGCTAAAATTAATTAAAGCAGTCACACCAACTCCACCACTGAGAGCAGAGCTGCCACAAATTCAAAATCAAGAGGCAAGTTCGGGTATCCACCTCAAGGTGCCCGCTTGTGACACTGAAATTTTCCATGGTGGTTATGAACAATGGCCGTCCTTCCGGGACATGTTCACAGTTGTTTACATAAACCATCCGAAATTATCAAATGCTCAAAAGTTGTATCACCTCAGATACAAAACAAAAGGTCAAGCAGGCGTCATCGTAAAACAGTTCGCATTAAATGACGACAATTTCCATTTGGCTTGGGAAGCTCTGAGATCAAGGTACGAAAACGAACGAATACTGGTAGATAAGCAAATAACGATATTAATGAACTTGCCCAAAATTCAAAAGGAAACAAGTGAAGAATATATGAAACTTCAATCCACTGTTTCCAACTGTTTGTCGGTTTTAGCGACACAAAATATTCCCACAGATAATTGGGACCCAATTCTGATAAATATATGCACAGCCGCATTATCAGAAAAATCGTTATTGCTATGGGAACAATCTCTTTCATCAAGGAAAAAATGCCCCACGTGGCAGCAAATGCAAGATTTCCTAACTACCCAGTATGAAATCGCAGAAAGAATTGATAAAAAGATAATTAAACCAAAAGGTATTTTTCATGACCTTAATAGAAGCTTTCAAAGATCCCAAGCCAGTAGCAACAACAATTCAAATAGAAGCTTCTTCAAAAATCAAACGTTCACATCTGAACTATACAAACAAACGTCATGCGAATTGTGTACTGGGGGACATAAACTTAAATCTTGCGAGAAATTTATTTGTCTTACCGCAATTAACAAACATGCTTCCAAGCTATCATATAAATAGCAAGCATTGGAAAAAGGTTTCACACCTTAAGTTAGCAGACCCCAACTGCAACACTCCCGCTCAAATAGATCTTCTATTAGGCAGCGATCTCATACCACAGAAAATACTCGAAGGTATTGAGAAAATTACAAAAACACTTCTGGCGCAAAATACCATTTTCGGATGGGTCCTAAGTGGACTAGTTGCGAAACCAGTTGCAACATGGACTACTCAAGTTGAGGAAATCTCCAACGAATACCTCAATACGCAATTAAGAAAATTTTGGGAGTTAGAAGAACTCCCTCCCCGTATCAATCACAACCCCTGAAGATCGGTATTGTGAGGATTTTTATAAAACCACAACTTCTCGATCAGAAGATGGCCGGTACGTCCTACAACTACCACTAAAGCCAGAATTTCCCCGCACACTCGTCTTAGGTCATTCCCGCACCGCTGCTATCCAACAGTTTTTAAGTATGGAAAAAAACCTACTTAAAAAAGGCGAGCTGAAACCAGAATATGATAGGGTCGTAGAAGAATACCTCCTTTTAGATCATATGGAGGAAGTCAGCGAAAAAATCATACAAAGTAAATACTACTCGTTTTATTTGCCACATCATGCAGTAGTAAAGCCAGACAAAAAAACCACAAAGGTAAGAGTTGTCTTCAATGCGTCAAAATCCACTAGCTCGGGGAATTCCCTAAACGATATCCTGTTTACGGGACCCACGCTCCAACCTGATTTAATGCTGCTTATTTTAAACTGGCGTATATTCAAATACGTAGTTAACGGACGATCAAGATTTTCAGCGAATTATTTTCCGAAAATCCCCCAATAGTCCACTACGCGACTTCAAGCTAAAAACAGTGACCTTTGGCGTTAACTGTGCCCCATACTTAGCCATTCGAACACTGCACGAATTAGCAGAAAACACCAAGTCAAAATTTCCTCTGGCAACCGAGGTGTTAAAAACGCAAACGTATGTTGACGATATTTTGTCTGGAAGTCACAGTCTTCCACAAGCATACGAATCCTTATCACTGGTTATAAGAGCCCTCAAAACCGCAGGTTTTCAACTGAAAAAGATTACTGCTAATCATCCCGATATAGTAAAACATATACCAAAAGAAAACTTGTTGGATACTTATTTCCTTAAATTCGAAAAGGAAAGTACAACAAAGACTCTGGGGATTCAATGGAATGCGATATCTGACCAGTTTTCATACACTACCGAGTCAATATCTGCAGTATCCGCCATTACAAAACGCCAAATTCTATCCTCTGTGGCAAAACTTTTCGACCCCGCAGGATGGCTTTCGCCAATTATGATACAAGCTAAAATCCTGATACAAGAATTATGGCTAGATGGGACCGATTGGGACGAACAAGTAAAACCACTTCGTTTAGAAAAGTGGTCACAGTTCGCGAGCTATCTAAACGATATCTCACAGATACAAATCCCACGGTGGGTAAACTACTCCCCGAACACAAAGTCGAATTACACGGCTTCTGTGATGCCTCAGAGAAGGCATACTGCGCCACTTTATAAAATCGTTCTAGCCTGGTTGGAAAAACCACCACATGCATGGAAAACGTCGTCACAAATACTTGACCTAGTGGGGTCCGCCACTTGGCGACACGTAGCCAGTGCTGACAATCCTGCCGATTTAGGTACAAGAGGGTGCAAGCCGCTATACCTTGCCACCACGACCCTCTGGTGGAATGGCCCCCGATGGTTAACAGAATCTTCCGATTCTTGGCCAAAATCGCCCATGCGCAATATAATTGCCCCAGAAAGTCGAAAAATCGACTGCTTTCACGCAACATTGGATGATAGTGACATCCTTGAGCGATTTTCATCGTTCCCTCGCGCCCTCCGAGTTATCGCCTACATGCTAAAGTTCATAGAGCGACTCAAAAATAAAATTAAAGGAATTCATCCAAACTCTAACCAATGCGATACATTGACGCACCTAGAACTTCAAAAGGCAAAGGTCGCACTAATCGCATCCACTCAAATGCGCTACTTCAGCCGCGACATCTCACTATTAAGAGAATCAAAACCCATCGATAAAAGGAGTTCACTCTTGGTTCTTAACCCATTCTTGGACTCAAGCCTGACGTACAACGAACGCCACCCTCTAATTATAGCAGAGAAATCCCAACTTGCCACATTACTCCTCAATTATATCCACTTACTCATGCTTCACGCTGAACACCGCCTAATGCAGCATATAGTCCGTCAAGAATTCTATATTCCCCGTCTTAAGCCCCAAATAAAGAAATGCATTTTCATGTGCAAGATCTGCACTATGCACAAGCAGAAGTTATGAACTCAGATTATGGCAGCACTTCCACCGGAACGCTACAACTTCGCTCTGCCTTTCACAGTTACAGGTGTCGACTTTGCTGGGCCTTTTCAGATAAAGGCGTCCATGCTAAGGTCCCCCACTCTAATGAAAGGCTATGTGGCTGTCTTTGTTTGCTTTACGACAAAAGCAGTGCACCTAGAGCTGTGTACGAATCTGACAAAGGAGGCTTTTCTCGCGGCATTCGCTCGCTTCGTCGGACGACGAGGCTTCCCATCAAAACTGGTGAGCGATAATGGTAAGACCTTCATTGGAGCCCAAAGATCCACTGAAAAGGAGTTTGTGGATTTTATCAAACAAGTCTCACCAGAGATTGTACAAAGGTATGCCCCCCAAGGTATTAACTGGATATTTATCCCCCCAAGCGCTCCTCATATGGGTGGTTTATGGGAATCAGCAGTAAAAAGCTTTAAATCCCATTTCAAAAAAGTAGCTGGAAACTACAAATTTAATTATGAATAGTTCACCACACTGTTAGTGCGAATTGAAGCCGTTATCAATTCACGGCCACTCACAACCCTCTCGCAAGATCCCTCTGACTTCACAGCCCTAACACCAGGGCATTTTCTCAAAGGAGCACCCATTCTGGCCAGACCTGAGCCAGGCGTGGGGTCGCTATCCTTATTAAATCAATGGGAGAGAATCAAAATTCTCCTTCACGATTTCAGCCGCCGATGGAAGGAAGAATATGTAAAGGACCTTCATAAAAGCTACAGGTGGAAGAGTCCAGAAAAGGCGCCAAAGCTTGGAGATTGTGTTATCATCCATGATGATTGTCTACCCCCCACCGAATGGCGGCTTGGCCGCATAGAAAAATTACACTACCTTTCCGACGGTCATGTACGAGTCGTTGATCTGCGCACTCAAAGCGGTATATTAACAAGACCGCTCGTGAAACTATGTTTTCTACCACACATTGACGAAACCGCAAATAAAGAAAAACCCGCTGATACTACTATAACGCCAATAAAATAACCAAAAACGCGACGTAATAAACCCGCTAGTAAAAAACTCGTTTAAACTAAATCGAAACCTAATGCAATGGTCGATCAACGTGACGACCCTTTCATGCCACAAACGTGGCACAATCGCCATATACATTTTATTGACACCCATTTATAACCATATTACTCCTCCCACACAGATTACAATGGATGTGGATATGCCAGCAGTGCCAACCGCAACGGTGAGGTCAGCCATAACCGTGCCACGTCCTGGGGCAACTCCAGCGCTTTGAACTCCAGCGGCAACCGTCACTGCTACCGCTCATCGTAGTAGCACGCGACCACTACCACCGTCCTCAGCACCCGTAGCAGAACCTCAGCGCAGCCGATGTCCCCTATGTCGGCGCCCACACCGGCTACAACATTGTAGCATCTTCCGCAGCATGCAGCCCATGCAACGGCAGAAGGTTGCCCAAGCTCACGGGCACTGCCTGAATTGCTTAGCGCCGGTACACACCACCCAGGAGTGTACATCCATCACCCTATGCCAACTGTGCAATAGGCCGCACCATACCATGCTGCATCGCACCCCAAAACGGCCCGTCGCGCGGCAGCTTGCCATGAACCGATCGCAGCAGCCAAGTCGACATCGAAGGATAATTGCCCCTTCATCGTCCAGAACAAGGCGAAATGAAGCATCCCCGCGGCGCCAGCAGCATCGTTCATCATACCGCCGCTCCACTGACCTTAGCAGCGTTGTTGCCACGCTGCAGCAATTACAGCGTCTGCTAGGCTAATATTCGCCTAGGGGGCCGGGATGGCTAGATGAGTTAGCTTTTCCCTCTGTACGCCCGACACTGAACAACCACACGACAACACACCACTCTAACGCGATCCACATGTGAAGACACCACACATCCAGACATCCCTCATGAAGACACCACACACTACTACACATGAATATATATCACACATACGAACATCACACCACGACTCTACACTACCCAACAATCAAAACCGACCGTTCGAGAGGACGACCTTCCCTTCTTTGCATCGATCTCGCAACGAGCAAACGTCCGTCGCCGCATCAACGTTATTTTTTCCATTTTTTTTACTCCGTATCCTCCGAATTTTAAATAAAAACGAAGTTCGACTGTGACTTTATTAAATTGTAATAATAATATTTTATTAATTATTTCGCCGGTGAATTGTCAAGTGTCGAGTGCCGAGGTAAGTGGTGACAAAAAAAGGGTGTTAAAGAAACATCTTGAAATGTTCGAATTTTGCGAATTTTATATATATGTTTTTAATCAGGAGGACTTTTTCTTTCCAACGATACCTTTAAATCGCGGCGCCAAAGAAATCGGAATTGGGCTGATGACTGCACCGCGACCTTAAGTCTATTGTGCCCTCTCCTAAATCACATAGACTTACTTAGCCCCAGCTCATTGATGAAGTCCAATAGACTACCGGGAATTATATTTATCACTAATTTTATGTTTGTCACAAATCTCCAAATTAAATAAAAGATGATGTTTTCTCTTTGAATGCCAAAATCGTTCTAACATTTATTCTTAATATTTTGTAAAACATAACTTAACTGCTAAGCTTAAAGTTAGCTTCTCTTGTTACAGCTATATGAAACGTTTATTATTTATGTTTGTGCACTTAATGCTGTCAGCAGTTTTGATGAGAATGTTTGTACGATATTTCTCAACTTTAACTTGCTGCCAGCAGTTTTGGTGGGAATGTTTATTTGACGATTCTTAACTCCGGGTGCTCGTGAGGCGTTGCGATCCCTATCTGGAAACATGGATCCAAGGGCCTTAATCCTGCGTCTACGTACTGCTGTGCAGTCGATCAGCAGGTGCTCCGGGATTTCAGGCTCCCTGTCGCAGAACCGGCAGTTAGCGCAAGACGATAGGCCCACGTTATACAGATGCCTATTCAACTTGCAGTGGCCAGTATACAATGTGACCAGTAGCCTGCGTTTTTCCTGGGGAGGTTAATTACAACTTTGAACCTACTCAAGTTGTATCATCCAATTAGCAGCTTGGCATGGCTCATACCGTGTGCTTGTTGCCAATGGTCTTACCTGCCCGGCATGGGGACCCACCCCAGTAAAGGGTTCGGGTCTTATCATCTTGGTGGAGACTGCGGAGCGGGCGAGTTCTTTACCGGCTATACCTCTGTGATCAGGCACCCAGAGTAGGAGTACCTGGTTTCGTTCCGCAAGGCTGTTCAAGGCACAATTCCGATTTCTTTGGCACCGAGAGTTGAAGGTACCGTTGGAAAGCGTAAGTCCTCCTGATTAAAAATTCTAGGAAATATGCGATCACTTTTAAACACATACCATCAAATCTTTGTCCAACGTCATTACCGTGCAATCATTTGGGTAATGGATTATAAAAACTCCCTGTGGTTATTATGAGACTTTCGAGATGTATACCTTCGGTAAATTTTAGAATAGCATCCCCCGATTTCGTGGTTAAAATGGGTTTGTACGAATATAGGTAGTCCTCCAGATCAAGAATATATATATATATATAGATAACAGGTGGCGCAAATGTAACCTTCCGATTTTTTGTGGAAAATGAAAAACTGATTGTGCTTGTGGATTATTTTTATTTGGTCTTTTAAATTTTTTACATCTAGTCGAGAATATGATATGTTTATTGTCATTTGAGACCTTTTTATGGCATTTTCCAACACTTTGGTCAGCACTTCCAGCGATTTAGATTAGATTAGATGGAAAGATGAGGAATGGGCACGATTCCGCCGTAAAAGAAACGAATTTCCGTATAAATGGGGTATGTATTTCTCTATGTTTCACTAATTTTGTTCACGTTTTTTACTATGTATATTCAAATATACACTCTAAGCATTGAAATAAGCTCACATTTCACCTTTATTTTGTAATTTTTCAACTAAATTTAGTAATTTAAAAATCACTTGTCAAATTTATGGCTGTAAAGATTAGAGTGCTTATATTTACAAGGAAAACCAGCATTGCCTCACCTAAAAAACCAAAAGTGAAGGCTTTTTCAGCGTTTCACAGCGTTTTCTTTGTTTGTGTTTTCGAGTGATTCTTTTTTCTTTATTAACTATAAAATAACTATAATTTTTCAAGCTAAAATTGAATATGTGAACACCTTTCCATATACATATTATACATACATATATGAATATATGAATAATATGTTTTTTATATTTAATAAACACAGAAGTTTGTCAAAAAATTCTTGCGGTATTTTCGCTAGTAGGTGCTGAAAGCGCGTAGTTGTAGTTTTATTCGTCGCATCGGGTCATGCTATACCTTTTTGGAAAGCTCATTTCACGCGCTAACACGTGTTTATTGATGGTCGTTTCTTTTAAGTCGTTCGCGAGTTATAGCGTCACAAACGTGGAGCAAAATAAAAAGAAAATGCGGCATATTTTACAGTACTACTACGATAAAGGCAAAAATTCATCTCAAGCCGCCAATAAAATTTGTGCAGTTTATTGACCCGATACAGTTTCCATTTTCATTGTACAACGATGGTTTCAACGTTTTCGTTCTGGTGTAGAGATGGTCGAAGATGCGCCACGCTCCGGAAGGCCTGTCGTCGAAAATTGCGATAAAATCGCTGAACTGGTCGAAAGAGACCGGCATAGTAGTCATCAAACCGTTATAAACCATTTGAAGAAGCTTGGAATCACTAAGAAGCTCGATGTATGGATGCCACACAAATTGATTCAAAAAAAAATGCCGCAAGACTTTTTTGACAACCCAATATTACGAGCGAATACCCGGGGTGACTGAAGCACTTTCGCGTAGCACTCCTTTCTGCGTTGGCGGCCTTCGGCCGAGCTTTAAAAAAATCGTCCTGGCCGAGCGAATACCCGGGATGACTGAAGTACTTTCGTATAGTACTCCTTAAAAAATATATTGACTTTTGTTATAAAGTGGTTAAAGTGGTTATAATTTTTGGTTATCATTTATATTGAAACAAAATTTGAGTTTTCGTTATAAATTGGATAAATTTGGTTATTATATCTTTCAGCGATTTCCATTTATTTTTGATGATATATTGGTTTGTATTTTATGCGACGATATATATATTATATAAATATGAGTTTTGGATATAAAGTGGTTATATTTTTCGGTTATCATGCACTTATATTTAAACAAAATTTGACTTTTACACTTAATTACGTATTATTACTTATATTATTATACTTATATATTACCTATATTACTGTATTTTAGATGACGATATATATATTTTTATATTTAAAATATGAGTTTTGGGTATAATGTGGTTATATTTTTCGGTTATTATGCACTCATATTTAAGCAAAATTTGAGTTTTCGTACTGTACTGTTTACTTTACACTTTATTACGTAATATTGTTATATAATATTACTTATACATATGTATATATAATATTATTATACAATAATACTAATACATGTATATAATATTACTTATTTGCTTAATAAATTTAAAAAAAGAAAATATCCATATGCTTGAATAGAGGAATTTTTGGGAAAAAGAGGAATTTCAGCGAATTGCCTTATCATCACATGTCAGTGCTTCATTTCGTCGTAATTTTTGGTAAACAAATGAGGTTTAAACGAGTGTACGATATCGTCGCCTAAAATACAAACCAATGTATCATCAAAAATAAATGGAAATCACTGAAAGATATAATAACCAAAATTTATCCATTTTATAACGAAAACTTAAATCTTGTTTCAATATTGGATATACATAAAGTAGTTATATTTTTTGGTTATCATGCACTCATATTGAAACAAAATTTCAGTTTTGGATATAAAATAGTTATATTTTTTGGCTATTATGCTCTCAAACTTATATATTAAATAGAATAATATATACATATATCATCACCTAAAATACAAACCAATATATCATCAAAAATAAATAGAAATCACTGACAGATGTAGTAACCAATTTTATCCAATTTATAACGAAAACTCAAATTTCGTTTAATATGAGTGCCTGATAACCAAAAATTATAGCCACTTTATAATAAAAAGTCAATACATTTTTTTATTTTTAACGCAAAAAGGAGTACTACGCAAAGCTACTTCAGTCACCCCGGATATTCGCTCGGCCAGGGTTATTTTTTTAAAGCACGGCCGAAGGCCGCCAACGCAGAAAGGTGTATTAGACGAAAGTACTTCGGTCACCCCGGTATTCGCTCGACCAGGGTTTTTTTTTAAGCGCGGAAAGGAGTACTACGCGAAAGTACCCCCGATATGATATAATTTTTATTGAACATAAATCGCATATTATACATATACATATGTATATGGAAAAAGTTTTCACAACTTAATATTATAACTTGAAAGATGTTGGAAACTATTTTTTTATAATTAATGTAGAAAAAAGAATCACGCACAGACAAAGAGAAATCGTTAAGAATCCTGCAAATTTGGTGTTTAAGATTTGGCAACGCTCGTTTTCCTCATAATTGTAAACAATCTAACTTTTGCAACGATGAGTGTGATAAGTGATTTTTAAATTAATAAATTTAGGTAAAATATTACAAAATAAAAGTGAAATATGAACTTATTTCAATGTCTAAAGTGTATATTTAAATATACCAGTTTTTAGTGCAAATTTTTGAATCTTTAATAGTGAATATTTTGAAAAATATAAGTTTTTTTAATATTATTTTTGGGTATTCCTCCTCTCCCTTATCCGCACATACCCCATTTGTACGGAAATTCCCCTCCGCCAAAGTAATCGGAATCGTGCCAGCGCTGGCATGTGATAATAAGCAAATATGAGCAATTCGCTGAATTTCTGTATTTCGATATTATTCCTCTTTCTTTATTTAGCAATCTTAGTTCTAATAAAAACAAGTGCGTCTATAAATTATATTTCAAATTAAAATGAGTATGAACAATCTTTCCATGCGTATGCATTTTTTCTTATTTAAATTTAATAAACAACTAGTTAATATATACAGTCAGCGTCACATTTCATCGTACGGCAATTTAAAATAAATTTTTCTGATTTTAATCAACTTAAATAAAAAACGTTCCTTCACAAACCGATCAAAATAAAAGACAAAAAGTATTTAATGATCCAGTTTCCCAAATTACTTTGAAAATAAATGTAAAAGCTTGAAAGTGTACTAAATGTTCAAAGTTGTTGCGTCATAATTTATCGTACGGCATATTTTTAGTTAGTTTTCTGTTAATTTGAAGTATTAGATTGTAAGACAAAATAGCTTCAACATAGAAGTAGAATCAGTTTATCAAATACAGTGAAATGGACAAGTGTTTATTTCCTATTTTTCTTATAATGAATAAAAGAAAAGAAGCTTTCTCAGATTTTCGAAATATAGTTATAAAATTACAAAAAGAAATAATATCATTGAGCGAATTTGTTAAAAATGCATCTAAATCTAAGTTTACTATACGGCATATAGTAAAATTGTTAAAAAAATAATACTTGCAAATACAAAAAAATTTCGGGACACGCGCGAGGCTTATTGATGGAGATGATGGGGCTGTTTGGATATGGTACGAAAAAATGCACGTGTGAGTAGTTTAGAAATATACAGCGAAATAGAAAGAGCTTCGGAAAAGTGTGTGAGCAGGTCTACAATTCAGAGAATATTTCGACATAACGGAAATTCTTCACGAACAGGGTTCGCAAAAAAAAAAAGAAAACCCTTGAAAAAGGATATTGACTTTTAGCAGACGGTGCTTTTTATAGACGAAAGAAAACTGAACCTTTCGGATATGTTGGACCTTCAAAAGTTTGGCGAAAACCGGATACAGCTCTTCAAACTAAAAATTTGCGATGTACTGTCAAAGATGGTGGAGACAACGTGATGGTTTCGGGTTGTGTGGCAGCTTCTGGAGTTGGAAACATGGTTTTTATTAGGGGAAAAATGGACAAATTATAATATTTTGAAAGTTGAAAAATAATTTAAAGCTGTCGGTTGAAAAATTGGGATTATGTTTTCCAACAAGACAACGACTCAAAGCACCCCTGCGTATTTGGTTCACGAATGACTGCTATACAAGACGCGTAAACAGCTCCTCACTCTTCTACAAAGACCGGACTTGAATGCTATAGAAGACGTATAGGATTATTTGAAAAAGAAACTTCAAAATCATACAATTACGTCATTGTCCACTGTTCAAGATTGAGATATTGTAGGGGGTATAATCCCCCATCTAAGTTTGCATACGCTACGTCTATGGGACAAATATCGTCTGATTGTAGCGTTATTTCTTCTTATTTTCTGTATGTGCATACATTTGTTAGCGACGCTGACTGCTGCCTACTGTACATATGCGCACCGCTAGCATATGCCCTCTTCCCGGAAGCCTAATTAGTTTTTGTACATGCGCCTACAGCACAAGCAGGCATATAATTTCCGCTCCGTGCGGAACGAAGTTAGTGCTAAAAATAAAATCGTCACGACACGTCATACTAAACGCATTTCTGTTCGTTTTAATCTTATACATATTTTGCTGCCTCCTGTGAGGAACTGCGTCCACCTGTTTTTAGAGTTAAGTGATAATGGTCTCGTTGAATTTACGTGCATCGGCACATGTTTCAATTGTGCGCCTCGGGAAAGAAATCCAGAATGCTGATTTCAACCCGGATAAAGTGGGGACTGAAGTTTTACTCAGCCGAGTAAATCAACACTTTCATCGGTTTATACATCATCACTTTGATCTGGTCAGCAAGGCAGAGGAAGACGAAATTGCATCTCACGAAATTGCATCTCACGAAGAGTTGTTTGCGACAACTGAATCGTTGTACACCACGTTGTGTGTCACGTTGCAACGCCGTTTGAGCCCCCAGACTGCCCTCCAGGTTGCACCATCGACAATAAATCGCGTGGCAGACATGCAACTAGATCCGGTATCAATTCCGCGATTTGACGGAGAACCAACGATTTGGTTGGCATTTAAAGACCTTTTTGAATCGATGGTTTATAATCGAATTGACCTGGATCTTGCATATAAATTTGGTAAGCTACGCCAGTGTGTCGATCAAGAAAGTGTTCCGATGATTGGAGGATTATATACCGGTGGCCGTTATGATAATCCTCGCCTACTGGCAGAAACACACGTGCAACAACTCATTAGAGGCTCCGAATGCGCGATGATTGTGTGCGTAATTCATTTCGTGCACTTACCGTTATGGACATTCCAGGGCACCACTGGGATGCGATAGCAGTTCCTGTACTTTTGCCGAAGTTACCAACAACAACGCGGAATGAATGGGGAATGAGCCTCACAACTGTGAGCTTACCGAAGTTGGAAGATTTGCTGCTATTTCTCGAACGACGTGCCAACAACACTACCACACACCACAAACCGGTAGCACACAACTGTTCTCTAGGCGTGTCGCCCCTCGTACAGTTAAGGCGTACGTAGGCGCCTCGAATAGTACTCAAAATACAAACGCACCCCTCGCCAACGTTGATTACCCTCAGTGCTCAGGTAATCATCGGCTATTAAGGTGTCCTAAGTTTCGGAACATGCAAGTCCCTGAACGCTGGAACATGTAAGGCATTTAACAGTATGTTTCAATTGTCTACGATCAGGACATACCGTCCGCCAGTGTATTTTTGGTGCATGTTCGTTTTGCCAGCAAGGGCATAACACGCTACTCTGCCGACGTACAGGTACAAGACCTGTGGAAAATATAGCGGATACGAGTGTATCAATATCAACAGCTTCGATAACAACGTCAAGCTCTACATCAAAAATTAACTCAGGTGCTGCGGCGAACCACACTACTACCGGATTGCAAGTGTATTTCCGCAATAACAATTAGATGAGGTCCAGTCATTAATTGTGCAAGATGACCGGACCATTTTACTTGCGACGGCTAAGGTACTCCTTTCGGATTGCCATGGGAGGCCTTATGAATGCCGTGCATTATGCGACATCGGATCTCAGGTGAGCTTTCTCAGTGAATCTATGTTTAAAATTCTGAATCTTCGTAGAACTCCGAAGCAGATCCGAGTAGAAGGTATAGGCGCCAATGCAGCCACTTACACAAAAGGTTCCACAACTGTGCGATTGAGATCCCTCATTGACGAGACTTTCTCGATGCAATTTGAAGTCTACATCCTACTAATGATTACGACAATGACATCAATATGCAACGTCGACTCCTCCGCCTGGGATCACCTTTCTGAACTCCAATTTGCCGATCCAACATTTGGTACTCCTGCCAAAATTGATCTACTTATTGGCGCAGATATTTGGCCCGGGACCCCATGACGAACCGTGCGCGCTCTGTACCCGCTTCGGTTGGGTTGTGTTTGGTTCTGCGATGGTCAACACTCCAAATTATTTGACGCATACTCCAACTGTCAGTAAATGTATAGGCGATCAGCAACTGGATATACTACTGCAGAGGTTCTGGCAGGTTGAGGTTGTCGACGAACTCTCGGTAGACTCCTGTGAACGGTGAACGGATATTGACACTGTAATTCGCACAGCGAGTAGACGCTATAGTCTATAAATCCCGTTTCTTCCGAATGCTGCAGTGTTAGGAGATTCATATCAAGCAGCGCGCCGCCAGTTTTTTCATCTTGAAAGAAAATTAGCTGACGACCCTGAGCTTCGCAACAAATACATCACCTTTATGCAAGAGTACATAGCACTTGGTCACATGAATCCTACAGTCCTGCTCTTATTCCTTCAAATTTTTCATCTACTCACAAGTTATTTCTCATTAAGAGCTTGCTTAGTCTCAATCTGATTCAAATCAACTCATATTCAAATAGTCTTAATCGATTTCTTGACTTAGTCTTTTTCAGTGATAATTTAAAATTTAGGTTTCTTGATGGATTCTCTTCAATTACTCCAGTCACCATTCATCATTCTCTGTTAGCGTTGGAGGTGGATACTTATCTTTTCGCTCCGGTTAAACCAATTGATGGGCATGGTTTTAATTTTGCATTTTGTGATTTTGAACGACTCAACAATCTGCTCTTTGAGATTAAATGGGATGATTTACTTTCGGGACTAGATACGGCTAATAGTTTCTCTATTTTTAAGAAATCAATTCAGGAATTTTGTCATTATAATATTCCGCTCAAACATATACAACCATATAAGTTGCCTTGGTACACTAAAGACCTCAAACGTTTAAAAAATTTTCTTCAACTAAATCTCATGTTTCCTTTGTTCAATATCAGCACTACACAAAACTGTTTTAAGAATTGGATAAGTTTCTCTAAAAAGGTTCATTAGTAGTACGGAGTCTACAATTAAGTCAAACCCTAAGGTCTTTTGGATATTTGTAAAATCTAGAAGAGCGTGTTCGGCCATTCCCTCTGCTTTGCGCTGGGGTGATAAGTCAGCATGCACTCCTTGCGAAATCTCCAACTTGTTTGCTGAATTTTTCAAATCAAATTATGTTCACGATGATCCCGGTACTAGTTCCACTTTTTCAGCTAATAATTTCCCATCCATAAATTTTGGCTCACTGTGTCTTTCGCAGGATGATATTGCCAAGGCTATTGGTGATATAAAGTCTTCTTCCAAATTGGACTTGGATGGGCTTCCACCTGTACTTGTAAAAAATTGTACGTCCTTGGTATATCCTCTCATGCTTATCTTTAATAAGTCTCTCTCCTCTAGGAATTTTATTTCTGACTGGAAATTGACATGATTTACCCCTATTCTCAAAAATGGTAGAAAGGATGTATTTCTAAACTTTCTACTATTTCGAAAATTTTCAAGTGTTCTGTTAAACATAAATTATTTTTTGCAGTAAAATCAGTAATTAATGTCAATCAGCATGGGTTTGTCTCGGAATGCTCCACTGTGTCAAACTTAGCGGTTTTTAGTGATTATTATATGTCTACATTCTCCGCTGGATTTCAGGTAGATAGTGTCTACGCAGATTTCTCTAAAGCCCTTGATAAAGTATCTCACAATATTCTAATTAAAAAATTATCATCTTTAGGGTTTCACTCGATTTCTTGCAGTGGATTAAATCATATCTGCACAATAGACGATGCGTTGTCAGTGTCGATGGAGTGTCTTCTGATTAATTCAGAGCGTCTTTGCGAGTGCCACAAGGAAGCATCTTGGGTCCACTTCTCTTTTTGCTGTTTATCAATGACATTCCTCTTGCTTCTTTTTCGCTAACTTTCTGTTATATGCAGATGACTTAAAAATTTTTGCAACAATCAAAAACTCACAAGATGTATTCAAACTTCAATGTGATATTGCTACTTTTTTGATTGGTGCCTGAAATCGAAACTTTTTCTGAATCTAGATAAATGCTCTCAGATCTCTTATGGTAGTGGACGTAACATCTTATACTACATTCGGACCGACATTAAAAACAAGTTTTCGTGGAAAAAACTGGTTTTCACACGAAAACTTGTGTTTTCGTTCATGTAAAATCTGTCAAACGAAAACTACTTGAAAACTTACATTCCACTCAATATAATCTGTGACTGCTCTAGTTTAATCGATTTTTTTGGGAGACATATTTTGCCGGCCCATATACAAATACAGCTGCTCACTGTTAAAGGGATTCTCTTGTTCTTGCGAAACCCTTGCACGGTGCTCCAATTGCAGAATTTTCTTCTTGGTGCAACCGCACAACAAACACACGCAAAAATTTATTTGCAATGGCTGTAAAATATGTCAGACCAAAACCCATGTTTATTTTCGTGCCGTCATATATCACTAGATTCTGCAATGGGAGCTCTCTTGGCCATGCATATTTCGGTATAGGATTTTTGCATTTTGTGTCATCTTGCAAGAACAAGATGATAATGCTGTAAATCCCCGTATTGATAGTTGTCAGTGAAAACACACATTGTCGATCCGAACGACTTACATTCCACAACATAGAAATGTGTTTTCAAAATGTTTTCAATGTCGGTCCGAACATAGTACTATCTTCAAGTTACGATATTTCTAATTGCGTTCTAACATGCGTTACTAAAATCAAAGATCTTGGGGTAATCTTTGACAACACACTTTCTTTCACTAATCACATCAACTATATCACTTCAAAATCATTTTCTGTGCTCGGCTTTGCCCGTCGAAATGCTGTAAATTTTTCCGACCCCTGCACGTTAAAATTACTGTAACATGTTTTGTTCGGTCCATTTTGGAGAACGCAGTGTTCATTTGGAGACCATATTGCATATCGTCAATTAATAGGATCTAGCGTGTTCAAAAAAATTTTTCTTAAATTTGCTCTCCGCTCCTTAATCGTATACATCTCGTTTATTGCTTTTACATCTTAAATTACTGGAAAAAGCGACGGTCCGTTCTCTCCCTTTCATTTGTCTTCCATGTAATTAATGGAGGTATTGACTGTCCCTATTTATTAGGGAAAATTAACTTCAATACTTCTCTGCGTTTTCTCAGATCTATTGCCCCATTCTATTATAAGAATGAAAGTAGTAATTTTGCTGAATATGCTCCTCTCAAGCGTGCTATGCGTGAGTTTAACTCCACTTCCGATAAAGTTCTTATGGACTTTTCTCACTCCAGGGTATCCTTCATTAATACCCTGAATTCTGTTTTTAAGTTTAAGTTGTCTATTTATGTAATTGTAATTTAATTATTTTAGAATTCTCATCTGCTTCCTAATTCTCCATTAGTCTGTAAGAATTAATGTACATAGACTTAACTAAATAAATAAATAAATCCCGTGAAGGACGATTGCTTCGACACAAGGCAATGATATTACATACCCCATCATGCAGTAACAGGTAAATTTCGTGTGGTATTCAACGCGTCCTGCAAAACCACAAGCGGAGTGTCATTGAAGGACACTCAGTTTTCGGGACCACAGCGCCAAAACAGTTTGATTGATATTCTTCAGATGTCAAGGAGATGTTTCGACAGGTTGAGATCAATCCCTTGCTTCGTAAATGGCAACGTATCTTGTGGCGGGAATCTCCAGTCGACCCACTAAGTAGCTTCGAGTTGGCTACAGTAACGTATGGAAGTTTGAGGAGCACGCCAGGGAGGATGATGACGACGTGCCCTCTTGCACCGGCGCTCACCTGTCCAAATCTCCTGGTGCCGCTGTGGCAGCTACGAGCGACACTAAGACCCCCGCCGCACGGCGCAGCGGGTCGGACTCGGGGGAGTCTAACCGGGCAGAGCCTGACGGCGCCCGCAGGAGAAGAACGAGGAGGCGCAGATAAGGTGGGCAACGCCCCCTCCCAGAAGCTGGTCAACCCGGTGGGTGCGACGACCCACGCAGAAAAGGGATGAGCGGCTCCACGATGAAATGGTACCCACGGTACCTTCGCGATGGGAAAACTCCGGAGGTGGCGGAGGATCTGGCGAGGACCTACGTCAAAGGGAGCAACGCATCCTCGGCAAAAGGGCAAGGCAGCGGAACTGGCAACCGTGGCCCGGTCAGCACCACCCTAACTGCAAGGCGGGGTGATAGCAGGGCAGTGCCCGCAGACACGTATGCCCAAGCCGCAAAACGCAAAAGCGGCCAGATCACGCCGCAGGAGCCCCCTAGCTCCAAAAGGTTGCGTGCATCAATCCCAAGGTAGCCGGCAGTCAACCATCTGGATCGGCTCCCCACAGGGTGGAGGAGGGGGGCGGCGCAGAAATACGGATGCTGTGAAAGGCATCCGCATGGCTGTACTGCCTCTGAACTATCCAGCGGAGTCGCTAAAACCGGAGGAGCTCACCGTGCTTTAGGACCTCCTCATGGAGGAGGTGTTTAGGGGGGAGGACTACGCGGCGTCCTTCCTGGGTGTCGAATTTAGAGGAGGTATGCTGCAGGTGGACTGCATGGATGAGGAATCCGCTGACTGGTTGAGAGAGCACGCTTCAAAGCTGGGAGGCTGGAAGGGCCCCATCCTTTGCGCGAAGAGGGCGGAGGACTTGCCAATCATGCACAGCATGACAATGTTCCTCCCTCAGTGCGGGGACAAGCCCTATGAGTTTGCCTTGGGCCTGGTGAATAATCAGAACCGGGGACTCAGCATTTCGTCCTGGCGTGTCGCCAGCAGCAAAATGGAGGAGATAGGTTAGATGAGAAGATGGAGATTGCACGTTTTCATTGACGATGAATCGTACAACTACGTCCGGGCAGCGAGCATCCGCCTGTTCTACAGGTTCAGCACAATGATCATGCGGCCTTACAAGCCTGCAGCCACCGGGAGCAAGGGAGCTGCAACGTCTGCGACTCTCCAGAGCAAAGAATCTGTGAAGCAGGCAGTGCCTGACGCAGACCCGGAGGTAGCTGGAATGCAGGTGGACGTGGTGGAAGAGCGGCCCTGCGGAAGCAGAACGGAGAAGGCAGTGCCAACAGCGACTACCGACGTCCCTGTAATTGGTCTGACGGCAGAGCTACCCTCAACGCAGGAGCTCCTGGACGGGCTAGGAGAACCTATGGACAGCAGTGAGATTGACGGCGAGGAAGAAGATCTGCCCTTCCTCGAACCCATTTTATAATGGCCGCCAACATGGAGACTGCCCAAGTGAACCTGCATCACGCGGCCGCAGCCTCGGCGGTCATAACAAGCAGGTTCACAGCGGAGAATCTGGGCGTACTGCTGATCCAAGAGCCTTGGGTCTATAGAGGAGAGGTCAAAGGCCTCAAGACGGAAACAAGTAAGGTAATCTGGGATCTCTCTAGCGAGAGACCTAGAGCATGTATAGTTGTCAGGAACAATATTAATTTTTTCTGTATTTCAGAGTTCCTGACGCAGGACTTGGTGGCGGTGCAGGTCAGCGACTTTGAAGGCAAGGCTTTCGTCCTGGCCTCGGCATACTTCCCAGGGGAGGCACCTACAGCTCCCCGGAGGCGGTTGAAAGGCTGGTGGAGCACTGTAGACGGCACAGGCTCCCCCTCTTCATAGGATGCGATGCAAACGCTCACCATACGGAAGGGGGCAGCACCGATTGCAACACAAGAGGTGAGTCTCTATTAGAGTATATTGTGGATAGCAATTTAGGTATAGAGAATGTACGGTGTGAACCCACGTTCATAACTATAAGCAGGAGGGAGGTGTTGGACCTCACCTTGAGCCTGCGAGTGGACTGGTCTCACTATGGAGAGTCTCGACAGAGCCCTCCTTGTCAGACCACAGGATCATAAGGTACAAGCTAGAGGTAGAGGTTGGACAACTCCCCCCCAGACGCAACCCTCGCAAGGCGAACTGTGTCGCCTTCACGGATCTATTAAGCAGGGAGTTAAGTAGGAGGGGGCAGACTGATGATAGCGTTTCAGGCCATGGGACAGAGAATAGGGTCTTTGACCTGAACGGGGCCGTAATCAACGCATACAATAGCAGCTGCCCCCTAAAAGCGCCCACCGACAGACAAGTCTGTCCGTAGTGAACAAAGGAACTAGCGGACCTCCGGAAAAAGGTGCGCAGCCTGTTCAACAGAGCAAAACGTACGGGGGTCTGGGCGGTATACCGGAGCTATCTCACCTTGTACAACAAGGAGATTAGGCCTGCAAAGCAGGCCAGCTTCAGGAGATTCTGCGAGAATGTCGCCACCACGCCAGAAGCGGCTCGGCTACACAAAGCTCTGGCCAGAGGCACGAAGGACGTTGAAATTGCCATCAAATGCGACGACGGGACTTTCACGACTAGCGCGGAGGACAGAGCTATGAAGCTCCTGCGGGCGCACTTCCCGGAGGCAGTTCGGGAGGACCACTGTCCACCCGTGATCGAGCACAGGCCATCCCGCGAGGATTGAAGTATCGCCAAACAGCTGTTTACGGTGGACTCGATCCGGTGGGCGATGGCCTCGTTCGAAAGATTCAAGTCTCCGGGAGTGGATGGCCTCTTTCCGGCGCTGCTACAAAAGGGGGAGCAGCTTTTGCTGCCTCCCCTGGTTCGACTGCTGAGAGAGAGCCTTGCCAAGGCGTATATCCCTGAGGTATGGAGGACAGCGAATGTGATCTTCATACCCAAGGTGGAAAGGAGGGGCTACTCGTTGGCGAAATCTTTTAGGCCAATAAGTCTAACGTCCTTCCTACTAAAAACCATTGAGAAGATCGTGGAACAGGAAATAATGGCGAAGGCGCTGAAAAGCTTACCGCTGCATGCGGCTCAGCACGCCTACAGAGCGGGAAGATCTACCAGTACTGCTCTGTACCAGCTGACCTCTGAAATAGAGAGCTCACTGGAGCATGGGGAGGTGACGCTTTGCGCGTTCCTGGACATCGAAGGTGCCTTTTTTAACACATCCCACAAGAGTGTAATCAGGGCACTGGAGAAAACGAATGTGGCTGCACCAGTGCGTATATGGATAGAGGCCGTACTACGTACAAGGGTTGCTGAGACTTTAGTAGAAGACAGCAGAATTCGTCTGGGCACAACAAGGGGCTGCCCACAGGGGGGTGTGCTATCACCCCTGCTATGGAGTCTAGTCGTGGACGACCTGCTGACACTGCTTACAGACAATGCGATCCACTGCCAAGGGTATGCGGACGACGTAGTAATTATAGCAAAAGGCAGATATGAGGACACTATCTGCGACTTGGTCCAAAGAGGTCTCAATCTAGCGAAGGGGTGGTGTAGAGAGGTTAAACTGAACATCAACCCCTCCAAGACGTCAGTAATTCCGTTTACGAGACGCAGGACCCTACCCGACCTTAGGACTCTCTCACTGGGGGGCAGTGAGATACAAATGACCAACAGTGTCAAATACTTAGAGTTGACGCTAAACTCCACCTTGAGGTGGAAACAGCATGTAAAAATGACCTTGGTCAAGGCGACAAAGGCATTAATGGTGTGCAATCGACTGGCGGGTAGGTCCTGGGGCTGTAAACCAAGGATAGTCAGGTGGTTGTACACTTGTACACTAGCTTGGGCCTCGGTTGCGTCGCAGACATCGGTTAGGACTAAGCTATTAAGGCTACAGCGGCTGGCCTGTGTCTGCATGACGGGCGCAATGCGCACCTGCCTAACGGCAGCATTGGAGGCTCTTCTGGAGCTTACACCGCTTCACTTGGTCATTGGTCAGGTAGCCAAACACACCCTTCTGCAAATAACGGCAGAGGGGTGGGGAAAAGGCAAAGTAGTCTCATCCCAGAGGATGGAAAGGATAAGCGGCAGCCTACCTTTGGCCCTCTTCCCGAGGGAAAGCGCTACCAAAAAGGTTAACCTCAGGAAAAAGTTCAAGGTTACCCTCAGCAACAAAGACGATTGGAATGACTCCAACTTCGAGATGGTGTTGAGGGAAAGTACTATGAGGTGATACACTGATGGCTCGAAAATGGCGGAGGGAATCGGCGCAGGGATTGTGGGCCCACGCACTAGGCTCTCCATACCCATGGGTGAGTTCCCGAGCATTTTCCAGGCAGAGGCGTATGCCATAAGCCGGTGTATAGAAATAAACCTCCATCGCAACTATCGCAATGAGCGGATAGCCATTCTCAGCGGTAGTCAAGCGGCGCTAAAGGCGATCTCCTCTTACGAGATCAAATCGCTTCTAGTGCTGGAGTGTAGAGATAGGCTGAATAGCCTTGCGGATAGAAACCGGGTACGCCTGGTCTGGTTGCCTGGTCATAAAGGTATAGCCAGTAATGAACTGGCAGACGAGCTCGCCCGCTCCGCGGCCTCCAGCAAAATGGTAGGACCCGAACCCTTTACGGGGATGGGTCCCCACACCATAAAGGAGCTGCTCCGTAAAGTAGAAAGAGTAGGCAGAGAGGAGTACTGGCTAAAGGCTCACGGCATGAGACACGCCAAACTGCTAATGTGAGGTTACAACCTGAAGAGGCTCAAAATTATAATAAACTTCCCAAGGAACAAACTCAGGCTGGTGGTCGCATGGTACACTGGTCACTGCAGGCTGAACAGGCATCTGCATAGCATGGGCCTATCAGCTTGCGCCAGCTGCCGTTTCTGCGCATGGAGCCTGAAACCCCGGAGCATTTGCTGTTTGACTGCCTAGCAGTCTGTAGACGCAGATCAAAGGCTCTTGGAGTGCTGTCTCCGGATAGGGATCGCATTGCCTCCCTACCGCCTGGAAGTCTGCTGGACTTTATCAATGGGCTGGGTCTAGGCGAGTCAATGTGAGTAATGTGAGAGGGCACAATAGACCAAAGGTCGCAGTGCATTTCTCATCTGCATTCATTCATTCAACGTATGGAATGACAAGCAGTCCATTCAATGCTATTCGCTCCTTACGCCAATGTACTGTAGATAAGTACAACTTTGTGGAGGACGAAAACCGAGCTTTTACGGCAAAAAACAGTATCCTTGATGGACTTTACGTCAACGACTATTTGGAAAGTTTTGACTCTCTGTTGGAAGCTGTTAGTTGTGCTCATGATGTCGATGTGATTCTTCATCAAGGTCAGTTCATTCTTGGCAAATGGAATTCGAACTGCGCCAAAGCTCTTCATGCTATCGCCGAACCAGAAAAATCTGAAGCAGAAATTGAACTATGCGATTCCAAAGCCACTGTGTTAGGCTTACATTGGAATCCGTTGAGCTATGAGCTCTTTTTTAAGGTGACAATTGAAGACTCACATACACTACAAAGCGTAGTATCTTAAGTGACGTTGTAAGGCTGTATGACCCGATTGGTATACTAGCGCCAGCTGTAGTTCTGGCCAAAATGTTCATTCAAACCCTGTGGAGAAAGGATCTTTAGTGGGACATTACCTGTAGAATTACAACACCAGTGGCTCGAATTTCGAAATGGTCTTCAAGAACTAGCGCGAGTCCGTGTACCGCGTTGGTAAGGAATGTCACCTCAGGCATTTTGTACACATCATGGCTTCTGTGGTGCCAGCTCGAAGGCGTATGATTAGGTTATCTACGTAAATAGTGGCGCACAAGGTGATTATTCTAATATGGCACTTGTTACTGAAAAAACCAAGGTGGCACCGGGAAAAGAGATTACTATACCACACTTGGAACTTTGTGCTGCCCATCTGCTGGTAGTCACTCTACGTCATGTGCAAAAGGCGCTCCGTTTAGACAACGTCCCTTACAAACTCTGGAGTGATTCAACTATCGTTTTACATTGGATTCATAAACAACCTTCAGTTTTGAAACAGTTCTTTGGTAATCGAGTTGCATACTTCCAGGCCCACACAAAGGTAGAATGTTGGCGACACATTCGCTCCGAGTACAATCTGGCCGATTGTGCAAGTCGAGGAATTACGCCAGCAGGCCTTCTGCATCATCCGCTATGGTGGACAGGTCCACCTTTTCGTTATGTATACATCGAAAACGAACCAGTTGTGCCAGAACTAACGGAGGAGCAACTCCAGACACAGACTCAATAATGTCAACCTTTTCGTACTCTTATAATCACTCGCCAGGATCATCACCAATGTCTTATGACTTTTGCCAATGGTCACCGAATTCCTCTCGTTGGGAAATTTAGCATACTTAGTCGTGTCCTCAATTCAACTGCGCCATTAAGACGTTTTCTGCCACGTTACAAGGGTCAGAGGTCGAATATTGTGACAGCAGACGAATACGAATGGGCTCTGCTTTTAACTGTTGAACAAGCTCAATGTAAGGCATATAGACGAGAAATTAAAGCTCTGAAATCAAATTCCAGATTAGACAGTCGAAATCACCTGTTAACCCTAAATCCATATGTATCCATCCATACAATATTTGTTAAATGTAATCTTATTTTCTATTGAATGCAAAAAAACATGATTGTGTGGTTTACCCGATAATGTCTGGGTTATCATTACAGTCAAACATAAGGACCAAAACATGTTTTTATGCATTTGCATTATGTTCCTTATCCCTACTTGTTATCTTATTTTTTGTAATGTTTATTTGTTTTTCTTTAATCTTTTATTTTGTCCAATTTACAATATTTTGTTGTGTGGTGTCTGGTTGGGATGAAAGTGTACACATAACTCCTCCCTCCCTTAATGGAAAACTCTCCTGAGTTTGAATAGTATTGTTTTTCTTTTTTTTTTTAATTTTACAAGATATTAAAATGAACTTCTATTTCTTCTTTCCTAAAAAAATCTTTTATGTTAATTGAGTTGAATTCATTATCTAATATTAACTTTCTGGGTCTTCCTTTGATAGAAAAGAATAATCTAAGCTTTTCTATGATAGTTATGCTGTTTCTATCTTCTAGCTGAAATGCCATAGCAAATTTCGCAAATTTGTCAATAAAAGTAAGGAAGTAACATTTTTTATTTATGTATATATCTACGTGAACTATTTCATTTATATCTGATAGTGTTTTCGTTAATTGAAATTTTGATTTTAAAGGTTTTCTATCATATTTTGCTCTATTGCAAACATTGCAATTATTTATATATTTTTGAATCAAAACTTTCAAATTTTTCCAGTATATTAGTTTTTTCAATTTTTCATAATTTTAATTAATACCTGCATGGCCTGCTTCATTTTTATGAGCAATTTATTTATAAACTTGTTTTATTTATAAACTTGTTCTTCATTTTTCATATCTTTAGCATGGAATTCACATCTAAAAAGCTTTTGAATAAGCTTTTGCTGAACTATATTGTACTGATTATCGGTTAAATAAGAAAAAATACCTACTTTTCCACTATTTATGTGCCTACGACAAAGATCTATGTAATTATTATTTTTTATATCTTCTGCGCTAATAAAAATTTTCTTCGTGTTGCCTAGTTCTTCAGATTCCATAATTTTCTTTTTTGTTAAAATGATTTGTGTATTAAAGCGATTTACAATAGTATGTAAAATTGGAAAATGATCATTTAGTTCCTCCTCTTGAGAGTGGATTGTAGCATTTGTGCTTATATTGTCTTCTTCCAATGAATGAATCTCGCCTGTGTTACTATCTATTCTACTCAGAAAATTGGCTACGTCATTTTCCTTTCCTTTCACGTAATTTATATTAATATTGTATTCACCTAGTTTAATTAACCATCTTTGCAATCTTGGGTTAATGTTTTTTTTCGCTTGTTTTTTATTTGGAGCCACTTAAGTGGTTGGTGATCGGTTAAGAGATCAAATGCTCTGCCGTAAATGTATGATCTATAATATGTCACTGCCCAGACCATAGCTAGTAGTTCCTTTTCTGTAGTGGAATAACTTCTTTCGTGTTTGTTAAGTGTTCGACTAGCATAGCTTATAGGATGACTGTCTGGGTTAATACTGCGCCAATTGCAAAGTCACTTGCATCAGTTGAAATGCCAAATTTTTTGTTAAAGTCTGGATATTTCAATATTGGTGGTCTAACTAATAGATTTTTAAGTTTTTCAAAGGATCATATGCACTGAGGATCGCGAGTGTTTATTTTAATATGCTTTTTTAAATATTTTGTTAAACCATGTGCTACTTTAGCGTAATCTCTTACAAATTTTCTATAATAACCTGTTATACCTAGGAATGATTTAATTTGCTTTGATGTAACTTTAGTTTTTGTATGTTTTCGATGTTGCTTAAATTTGGTTTATCCCTTCTGTTGTTAAAGTGTGACCTAGAAATTCAGTTGTTTTCGCGAAAAATTTGCATTTATCTACCTGAATCTTTAAATTATATTTTCTTAATGCTGAAAAATTTTTGTTGATATGTTGGGTATGTTCTTCAATAAAACTAAAAATTAAGATGTCGTCTAAATAAACAACACTTATCTTGTTGATATATTCCCTAAGAACTGAATTCATTAAATGTGGGAAAGTTTCTTTAGTCCGAAAGGCATTCTTATAAATTCAAAGTGTTCTTGGGGTGTAGAGAAAGCTGTTTTTGGTCAATCTTCTTCTTTTATTAATAATTGATGAAAGCCTTTTGCAAGATCTAATTTTGTAAAATACTGAGCTCTTCCAAGTTTGCTGAGTACTGTTTCTATATGGGGTATTGGAAATTTGTCTTTTATAGTGACTAGGTTTAGCTTCTTGTAGTCAATAACTATTCTCCATTTTTTCTTCATTGAATTGTCTTGCATTTTCGGTACAATCCAAAGAGGCAAGTTGTACTCGTACAGGGAATTACTTTATTTAATTAAGCCTTGGCGCAAGATCTCGTTCATCTGTCTACTAATTTCTTCTTCATGAATTTGGGGATATCTATAAATTTTATTATAAGTTGGTCTACTTGTTTTTATAACAATTTTATGCTGAATTTCATGAGTATGAGAAAGGTTTTTACCTTCTTGGAAAAATAAATCGCTATTTGCTTTTAGATTGTATTCTAATTTTTGCTTTTCTTCTTCATTCATGTCACTATTTGATAAAATGTCTAGCAAATTCTCTTTACATTCTGTAAGTATATTAATATCTTTGTAATTATAAGGGCATGAGTTTATAAATTTAATTTTGTTGCTGTTTATTCAACATACTCCTTTTCTAAATTAATTATTGCTCTAATAGGTTTTAAAATATTCTGTCCTATTATAGCATCAAAGTTACTATTTTTTATGTTGGTTTGTTTCCAATGTATATAACTTTTTTCATTCAATTCGTTTGTGGTTGGGGTGACTAACTCTTTATTTAGTGAAAAATTTTCCTTAATGGTGCTAAAGTGTATTGGTTTAACAAGCTCAATGCATTCATAATCTTTTAACACATTATATTTCAATCATGATGTTGTAGAACCTGTGTCAATAAGACATTTAATTTTTGAATATTTTATGGTCACTTCTATTATCGGTAACGATTGTTTTGGGCTGGCAACCGAAAAATTTGCTTGTTCTTGAACGTGATCTATTTCCATCGGTTCGGAGGGGTTTTGTCTCCTTTGGACTGAATTATATCTTCTAGATTGTTGAGAATTATTTTGTCTACTTTGTCCAAAGTTAAATTGTTGCTAATTGTCATTTTGGTTATAATTTTTACGAAATTCTCTCTGCTGATTTTGTCCAAATTGAAAAATATTGGAATTTTGCATATACTGTTTATTATTGAAATTGCCAAAATTGTGTGCCAAGCTTATATTTCTACTAATCACTACACTGCTTAAGTTGGGGTGTATCCCATTTAAAAATGTTTTTAGAATTAAACTTTCGTTGTTAATTGGAGAAAATTCTATAGACTTTATTCTACCGAATTCATGTTTTAAATTTAGTTTATCTAAAATATCTTTTAAATTTTGAAAATATTGACTTACGTTATAGTTTCGTAGTACAATTGCCTGATTGTAAAGGGTGTGGTACGACTCCTTTACTCCAAAATTCTTTATGAGTTCTTCTCTCATTTGCTGCCATGTTGGTGTAGGTCCCAAAGGCCGGATGACACTTACTGCTTCTCCTTTAATTTTTGTTTTGACGTGTCGCTGCGTTACAAATTCCAACATTGATGGTTTGGGGTTGAATAAAGGAAGAATCATGTCAGCTTCCCTGATTAAAGATGATAAATCTCTGCCGTCAAAGTCCATGATTCTTGAAGCTTCCTTCAAAATTTGCCATCCTGCCATCTGAAGTGGTTGCTGCTCGCCTGGATTTATTGCTGATGTATCCTCTTTTAATACAACTGAACTTGTTGTTGTTGCTTTGTATGGTGCACTTCGCTCTCTCTGCGTCTTCTGTGTGTGGGGCATTAACCTTTAATCCCACTATTCCTGGTAATGTTGATGGGCGGAATGAAGCTATTCTTCGCCTTCACAAATTGTAATCCTCGGAGTCTCTCTCCGACGTTCCAGATAACTTGTGTAGAAACTTAAGTTTCTTAAACTTGGCTATCTGTGCCGACCGACTTATATATTTTTATATATGGGCCATTCCATCAATTGGCGACATGGTTTTGTATCCGTGGTTCTCCGATTTTGACCAAACTTCAGAATATCATAATATAGACCAAAATAAGAATATCTGTTAACTTTTTAGTGGTCAAAGTTGCTCCATTGTTTTTTGGCGCAATTCAAATTGGGATCAAACAAAAGAATGACTATTTCTTTTATTTTTTAACGACCTCAAAATTGAGAGAAAAAAATTTTTAAGTTACCCAATTTTAAGTAAAAAAATCTCAGCTTTCTGATAAAAAAATTTTTATGAATGAAGACACTGATTTCTTCATTAATTAAAGTCTAAGAATACAATTCATATATTTACCTCCTTCACACAACCTTCTAAGCGAACAGACTGCGCCGTATAGCGACAACTTTGCATTTTTTTGCTGTTCATAGGAGCAGAGTCCCATATTTTTGAACACTGATTCTTATGTAAAATTGGATCGAATGGAAGAGTCAATTTTGAAAAAAAAATTTATGGAAAAGCACAAAAGACCAGATTTTTTGAAAAAAAAAAAACGTGTTTTTTTTTGGATTTTGAGCGTCAACTTTGAATTTTTTTTGCTGTTCATGGGAGCAGAGTCCCATATTTTGAACACTGATTCTTATGTAAAATTGGACGAGGAATCGATTGGAAAAGTCAATTAAAAAAAATTTTGGGGAAAAGCACAAGACACGGTATTTTCGGAAAATTTTTTTTTTTTTTGGATTTTGAAAATTTTTTTGGATGTTGAAAATATTTTTATCAGAAAGCTGAAATTTTTTTACATAAAATTGGATAACTTAAACATTTTTTTCACTCAATTTTCAGGTCGTTTTTTTTGATCCCAATTTGAATTGCGCGCCAAAAAACAATGGAGCAACTTTGACCACTAAAAAGTTTACAGATATTCTTATTTTGGTCTATATTATGATATTCTAAAGTTTGGTCAAAATCGGAGAACCACGGGTACAAAACAATGTCGCCAATTGATGGAATGGCCCATATATAAGAGATCTTTAAAATGGGAGCTAATCTTAGGATTTGCTTCCCGTTGCTAAAACTTACGAAACTTCAGGTTTTAGTATCGCTCAACTTTGCAGTTTGTTTTTACCGACTGCGCAAGTTTTGGTTTTGTCCGAGCGGAGGAATAAACATTATATTTTATTCTCTCTCTTTTTCAAATTATGTTCTGCTTCTATAACTACGAAAGTGATTACAGTTTTCTCAATCTATTTCTTTGTTTTTTTTTTTTTGAGATACTATATTTGTTAAATGTAATCTTATTTTCTATTGAATGCAAGCAAACATTATTGTGTGGTTTACCCGATAATGTCTGGGTTATCATTACAGTCAAACATAAGGACTAAAACGTGTTTGTATGCATTTACATTATGTTCTTTATCTCTACTTGTTATCTTATTTGTTGTAATGTTTACTTGTTTTTCCTTAATACTTTATTTTGTCCAATTTACAATATTTTGTTGTGTGGTGTCTGGTTGGGATGATAGTGTACACATAACTCGCACTCGCAAAAGGCGTACATATGGAAATGTGCCGTGGGTCGGAGACATCATGGAATTCTCCAGAATCAACAAAGGGTTTCGTTACCCCGTGAACGAATATTTGCAGCTCCAGTTTTTTCAAATAGCGGCCTAGCTTATTGTGGTCCGTTCCATATCCGCAATGGTAGTAGAAGATCAACTACAACATCTAAAACATATGCTGCTATATTCATCTGTATGGCCTCACGAGCAGTCCATATACAACTTGCTGAGGATTTGAGTACGAGATCCTTCATAGACGCTTACGACCGTTTTATTAGTCGCCGCGGTATTTGTGCCAAGCTCTTCCGCGACAGCGGCACCGAGTTTGTAGGCGCTGATAAACAAATGCGTGAAGATGTGAAGGAATAGGTATCCTCATACCCGTAACAGCACGTTGTTCATGTTGGTACTCAATGGAAGTTCATTACCCCCGCTGCGCCACATCATGGTGGTATCTGGGAAGCAGCGGTCCGCTCGGCCAAGAAGCATTTACTTCGCATTATGGATCAACAGTCATTGCGATATCATGGTGACCTCGAAGGAGGACTAGCCTTAACGCCAGGTGATTTCATAATTGGCTGACCAATCAATTGACGTCCTGAGCCACCGCTACCAGATATACCGAACAACTGCCTCCATTATTTGCAGCGCTTGCAAGGAATGTTCGAACATTTCTGGAAACGTTGGCAAAATGAGTATCTGAATTCGCTTCAAGCCCGTAACAAGTGGATGAGGCCTGAACCAAACCTCCAAATAGGAGATGTCGTACTGATTCGAAATGATAATTTGCCCCTCGCCTGTTGGCGCATGGGTCGCATCACGGACACCCATCCTGGCAGCGATGGTCTTGCCCGAGTCATTACGATAGAATACAATGGAAATCGGTTAACGGGCGAAGGCATATACTATACGTCAAACGCCACTGTCAACGTCCTGTACAAAAGGTGGTAAGACCAACTGGAATACACGAAGAAATTCTAAACCGCAAGGGTTTAACCGGGGAGGATGTTCAAGATTGAGATATTGTATGGGCTATAATCCACCATCTAAGTTTGCATACGCTTCCCTATGGGACAAATATCGCCTGATTGTAGCGTTATTTCTTCTTATTTTCTGTATGTGCATACATACGTTAGCGACGCTGACTGCTGCCTAGTATACACTAGCATATGCTCTATTCCAGGAATCCTAGTAAGTTTTTGTACATGTGCTTACTGCACAAGTAGGCATATAATAATAAGTTAGTGCTAAAAATAAAGTCGTGACGACAGGTCATACTAAACGCATTTCTGTTCGTTTTAATCTTATACAGCCACTCTAAAAAAAGCCTCAATAGAAGAGTGAAACAAAATACCCGCTGCAGTTACAGCTAAACTCATCTCTTCGATGCCAATTAGAATGTAAGAGGTGGTAACTCTAAATGGTGGACCCACAAAAATTAGATTTTAATACTATGTTCGGACCGACATTGAAAGCATTTTGAAAACACATTTGTATGTTGTGGAATCTAAGTCGTTCGGACCGACATTGTGTGTTTTCAATGAGTAAAAATAAGTAAATTGGTATATATTTTTGTTTAAAATTATCAATTGTTATTCTTCTTCTTTACTGGCGTAGACACCGCTTACGCGATAATAGCCGAGTCAACAACAGGGCGCCAGTCGTCAAAGCGAAGCCAGGTCCTTCTCCACTTGGTCCTTCCAATGGAGTGGAGATCTTCCTCTTCCACTGCTTCCCCCGGCGGGTACTGCGTCGAATACTTTCAGAGCTGGAGTGTTTTCGTTCATCTGGACAACATGACCTAGCCAGCGTAGCCGCTGTCTTTTAATTCGCTGCACTATGTCAATGTCGTCGTATATCTCGTAGAGCTCATCGTTCCATCGAATGCGATATTCGCCGTGGCCAACGCGCAAAGGACCATAAATCTTTCGCAGAACCTTTCTCTCGAAAACTCGCAACGTCGACTCATCGGTTGTTGTCATCGTCCAAGCCTCTGCACCATATAGCAGGACGGGAATTATGAGTGACTTATAGAGTTTGGCTTTTGTTTGTCGAGAGAGGACTTTACTTTTCAATTGCCTACTCAGTCCGAAGTAGCACCTGTTGGCAAGAGTAATCCTGCGTTGGATTTCCAGGCTGACGTTGTTGGTGGTGTTTACACTGGTTCCAAGATAGACGAAATTATCTACAACTTCAAAGTTATGACTGTCAACAGTGACGTGGGAGCCAAGTCGCGAGTGCAACGACTGTTTGTTTGATACAGGAGATATTTCGTCTTGCCCTCGTTCACTGCCAGACCCATTTGCGTTGCTTCCTTGTTAAGTCTGGAGAAAGCAGAACTAACGGCGCGGGTGTTAGCATACGCTGGCAGCTGTACATTCTTATATAAGATTGTACCTGCTCGATTCAGTTCTGCAGCTCGAATAATTTTCTCCAGCAGCAGATTGAAAAAGTCACACGATAGGGAGTCGCCTTGTCTGAAACCTCGTTTGGTATCGAACGGCTCGGAGAGGTCCTTCCCGATCCTGACGGAGCTTTGAGTGTTGCTCAACGTCAGTTTACACAGCCGGGGATACCAAATACAGACATCGCAGCATAGAGGCAGCTCCTTTTCGTGCTGTCGAAAGCAGCTTTGAAATCGACGAAGAGGTGGTGTGTGTCGATTATCCATTCACGGGTCTTTTCCAAGATTCGGCGCATAGTGAATATTTGGTCGGTTGCTGATTTACCAGTTCTAAAGCCACACTGATAAGGTCCAATCAGTTTGTTGACGGTGGGCTTTAATCTTTCACACAATACGCTCGATAGAACCTTATATGCGATGTTGAGGACGCTAATCTCACGGTAGTTGGCGCAGATTGTGGGGTCTCTTTTTTATGGATTGGGAATAGTACACTTAAATTTGAATCGTTGGGCATGCCCAACCGACCATATTTTACAAGGAAGCTGAGGCATGCTCCTTATCAGTTCTTCGCCGCCGGGTTTGAATAGCTCGGCCGGCAATCCATCGGCCCCTGCCGCTTTGTTGTTTTTCAAACGGGCAATGGCTATTCGAACTTCTTCATGGTCGGGCAATGGAACGTCTGCTCCATCGTCATCGATTGGGGTATAGGGTTCGTTTTCTCCTGGTGTTGTGAGTTCACTGCCATTTAGTAGGCTGGAGAAGTGTTCCCTCCATTATTTCGGTAACTAGATCAACTTTGCGGGTTCTGCAAGAGTATGCTCTGGTTTTGAAACCTTCTATAAGCCGCCGCATCTTTTCGTAGAATTTTCGACCATTACCCCCGTCGGCCAGCTTATCAAGCTCTTCGTACTCACGCATTTTGGCCTCTTTCTTCTTCTGTCTACAAATGCGTCTCGCTTCCCTCTTCAACTCTAGGTATCTATCCCATCCCGCACGTGTTGTGGTCGATCGTAACGTTGCGAGGTAGGCAGCCTGTTTTCTCTCCACTGCGACACGGCACTTCTCGTCGTACCAGCTGTTCTTTTGCACGTAAGGAGTTTGAAATGCCGTCCCACAGTTCTCTTATACCGAGTTGTTGACGAGTGCTCTCAGAGAGCAGGAGTGCAAGCCGAGTAGAAAATCGTTCGGCTGTCTGTTGTGATTGCAGCTTCTCGACGATTGCAGCTTGTGATAGAACCTTCGTTGTGTTTGTTGGCGTGCGTTTTTTGCTGCACAGAGGCGAATGCGAATTTTGGCTGCAACAATTTAGTGGCCCGAGTCGATGTTAGGACCTCGGAGTGCACGCACATCTGAAACACTGGAGACTTGTCTTCCGTCTATCACAACATGATCGATCTGGTTGGTGGTTTTTCGATCCGGAGACAGCCAGGTAGCTTGATGTATCTTCTTATGCTGGAATCTATTACTACAGATAACCATATTTCGGGCCCCGGCGAAGTCGATCAGCCTCAACCCATTTGGGGATGTTTCCTCGTGGAGGCTGAATTTACCGACCGTAGTGCCAAAGATACCTTCTTTGCCCACTCTGGCGTTGAAGTCGCCAAGCACGATTTTGACATCGTGGCGGGGGCATCTCTCATAAATGCGCTCCAAGCACTCATAAAGGCATCTTTGGTCACATCGTCCTTCCCTTCCGTCGGGGCGTGGGCGCAAATCAGCGATATGTTGAAGAACCTCGCTTTGACGCGGATTGTGGCTAGACGTTCATTCCCCGGTGTGAATGATAGTACTCAGCGAAGGAGTCTCTCTCCCACCACGAATCCAACACCAAACTTGCGCTCCTTTATATGGCCACTGTAGTAAATGTCACAAGGACCTACTCGTCTCTGTCCTTGTCCCGTCCATCGCATTTCTTAGACGGCGGTGATGTCAGCCTTTATCTTTACGAGGACATCTACCAGATGGGCAGCGGCACCTTCCCAATTAAAGGACCGGACATTCCAAGTGCATGCCCTCAATTCGTAGTCCATATTTCGCTTGCCATGGTCGTCATCAAAAGGGGGGTCTTTAATCCGAGGCTGATTGTTGGTTTTCATTGGGGGTGGTTTTTTTTTACGTGGCGGGTCCCAAACCTAGCGCACAACCCTAAGTAGGGGATATTTCGCATTCTCACTTTAGCTCGCCTTCAAACGGATGTTCTTAGGCTACCCAGAGGATACTTGGTCGAAGACAGGAAGTCGTGAGCCGATTGAGTCACATGTAAAAGAATCGTTTCTGGCCACTCCCAAGTGAATGGCGATCAAAGAACTTTCCTCACTTGCGTGAACTTCTACACATGACTCCATCCTCCAATCCAATTGTTATTAAAGATGATATAATAGAGCTATAATAGATCTACTTTATGCTTTTATTTGTAAAATAACGTCAGGTTTGTTAGTGCTGTGAATAATTTTACATTTTACATATTAGTGGCAGCACCCCTCTCCCTCATCTCTCAGCCTTCAATTCTATTGTCAACTCTCCTGTCGTCCTACTGTCGCTGGCAAATATAAGAATATATTGAAGTTAGCGAGAGCGACAATGTCCGCCTGCAGTCGTGTAGTCGTGCAGTCGTGCAGCTGTCAAAATTACTGTGTCCGTAAGAACGTATGTATTTTAATAGTTGACAGATGTCGTTTGCAGTCATTGTGTTCAGCATATGACACAAAATGCAAAAATCCTATACCGAAATATGCAAGGCCAAGAGAGCACCCATCGCAGAATCTAGTGATATATGACGGAACGAAAATAAAGATGGGTTTTGGTCTGACATATTTTACAGCCATTGCAAGTAATTTTCTGCGTGTGTTTGTTGTTGTGCCGTTGCACCAAGGGGAAAATTCTGCAATTTCTGCACCACGCAAGTTAATGCAAGAGCAAGAGAATTCCCCTAATAAGATAATATCAAGTGACAGCTGTATTTGTATATCGAATGTAAACAAATATCAAGTGACAATTCAGGGCCGGCAAAATATGTCCTCCAAAAAAATCGACTAAACTAGTGCAGGCACCGATTATAATGAGTGGAATATAAGTTTTGAAGTAGTTTACAGCGAAAACCGTTTGACAGATTTTACACCCCGGGTATTCGCTCGACCAGGGTTATTTTTTAGAGCGCGGCCGAAGGTCCCCAACGCAGAAAGGAGTACTAAAGGAAAGTACTTCGGTCACCCCGATATGATATAAATTTTTTAACATAATCATAGATTTTTACTTATTTGTCTTTATTAAATATAAATCACATATTATACATATATATACTCATATAGATGGAAAAAGTGTTCACAACTCAATTATAACTTGAAAAATGTTAGAAAGTATATTATATTATAGTAGTTAATATAAAAAATGTATCATGCGAAAAAACAAACGAAGAAAAATCGTTAAAAGTCCTACATATTTGCTGTTCAAGATGTTGCAACGCTGGTTTTCTTCATAATTGTAAACATTCTACCCTTTGCAACGATGAGTGTGCCAAATCATTTTTAAACTAATAAATTTAGGTACAATATAACAAAATAAAAGTGAAATGTGATTATTTCAATGTTTAGTGTGTATATTTAAATATACAGAAAAAAAATTCGTGAAAAAATTTAGTGAAACATAGAAAAAAACCATGTGTTATTAGTGCAAATTTTCGAACTTTCAATCGTGAATATTTAAAAAAAGGAGGGAGGATGGGAGGGAGTCATGTGTAGAAGTTCACGCAAGTGAGGAAAGTTCTCTGATCGCCATTCACTTGGAAGTGGCCAGAAACGATTCTTTTACATATGACTCAAGCAGCTCACGACTTCCTGTCTTCGACCAAGTATCCTCTGGGTAGCCTAAGAACATCCGTTTGAAGGCGAGCTAAAGTGAGAATGCGAAATATCCCCTACTTAGGGTTGTGCGCTAGGTTTGGGACCCGCCACGTAAAAAAAACACCCCCAATGAAAACCAACAATCAGCCTCGGATTAAAGACCCCCCTTTTGATGACGACCATGGCAAGCGAAATAAGGACTATGATTTGAGGGCATGCACCTGGAATGTCCGGTCCTTTAATTGGGAAGGTGCCGCTGCCCATCTGGTAGATGTCCTCGTAAAGATAAAGGCTGACATCACCGCCGTCTAAGAAATGCGATGGACGGGACAAGGACAGAGACGAGTAGGTCCTTGTGACATTTACTACAGTGGCCATATAAAGGAGCGCAAGTTTGGTGTTGGATTCGTGGTGGGAGAGAGACTCCGTAGTACTATCATTCACTCCGGAGAATGAACGTCTAGCCACAATCCGCATCAAAGCGAGGTTCTTCAACATGTCGCTGATTTGCGCCCACGCCCCGACGGAAGGGAAGGACGATGTGACCAAAGATGCCTTTATGAGTGCTTGGAGCGCACTTATGAGAGATGCCCCGTCACGTTGTTAAAATCGTGCTTGGCGACTTCAATGCCAGGGTGGGCAAAGAAGGTATCTTTGGCACTACGGTCGGTAAATTCAGCCTCCACGAGGAAACATCCCCAAATGGGCTGAGGCTGATCGACTTCGCCGGGGCCCGAAATATGGTTACCTGTAGTACTAGATTCCAGCATAAGAAGATACATCAAACTACCTGGCTGTCTCCGGATCGAAAAACCACCAACCAGATCGATCATGTTGTGATAGACGGAAGACACGTCTCCAGTGTTTTAGATGTTCGTGCGCTCCGAGGTCCTAACATCGACTCGGACCACTATATTGTTGCAGCCAAAATTCGCACTCGCCTCTGTGCAGCAAAAAACGCACGCCAACAAACACAAGGATGGTTCGACGTCGAGAAGCTGCAATCACAACAGACAGCCGAACGTTTTTCTACTCGGCTTGCACTCCTGCTCTCTGAGAGCACTCGTCAACAACTCGGTATAAGAGAACTGTGGGACGGCATTTCAAACTCCTTACGTACAGCTGCAACCGAAACCATTGGTTTTCGGAAAGTGCAAAAGAACAGCTGTTACGACGAGGAGTGCCGTGTCGCAGCGGAGAGAAAACAGGCTGCCTACCTCGCGATGTTACGATCGACCACAACACGTGCGGGATGGGATAGATACCGAGAGTTGAAGGGGGAAGCGAGACGCATTTGTAGACAGAAAAAGAAAGAGGCCGAAATGCGTGAGTACGAAGAGCTTGATAAGCTGGCCGACAGGGGTAATGCTCGAAAATTCTACGAAAAGATGCGGCGGCTTACAGAAGGTTTCAAGACCGGAGCATACACTTGTAGAACCCCCCAAGGTGATCTAGCCACCGATGCCCAGAGCATACTTAAATTATGGAGGGAACACTTCTCTAGCCTGCTGAATGGCAGTGAACGCACAACACCAGGAGAAAGCGAACCCGATACCCCAATCGATGACGATGGAGCA
The DNA here is from genome assembly GCA_027475135.1 of Bactrocera correcta. NCBI lineage: Eukaryota > Metazoa > Arthropoda > Insecta > Diptera > Tephritidae > Bactrocera > Bactrocera correcta. Next base: position 19,960,329 of record CM050326.1, read on the forward strand.
GACGTTCCATTGCCCGACCATGAAGAAGTTCGAATAGCAATTGCCCGCCTGAAAAACAACAAAGCGGCAGGGGCCGATGGATTGCCGGCCGAGCTATTCAAACACGGCGGCGAAGAGCTGATAAGGTGCATGCATCAGCTTCTTTGCAAAATATGGTCGGACGAAAGTATGCCCATCGATTGGAATTTAAGTGTGCTATGCCCAATCCACAAAAAAGGAGACCCCACAATCTGCGCCAACTACCGTGGGATTAGCCTCCTCAACATCGCATATAAGGTTCTGTCGAGCGTATTGTGTGAAAGATTAAAGCCCTCCATCAACAAACTGATTCGCCCTTATCAGTGTGGCTTTAGACCTGGTAAATCAACAACCGACCAGATATTCACGATGCGCCAAATCTTGGAAAAGACCCGTGAAAGGAGAATCGACACACACCACCTCTTCGTCGATTTCAAAGCTGCTTTCGACAGCACGAAAAGGAGCTGCCTTTATGCCGCGATGTCTGAATTTGGTATCCCCGCAAAACTAATACGGCTGTGTAAGCTGACGTTGAGCAACACGAAAAGCTCCGTCAGAATCGGGAAGGACCTCTCCGAGCCGTTCGATACCAAACGAGGTTTCAGACAAGGCGATTCCTTATCGTGCGACTTTTTCAACCTGCTTCTGGAGAAAATAGTTCGAGCTGCAGAACTCAACAGAGAAGGTACCATCTTCTATAAGAGTGTATTGATATCATCGGCCTCAACACCCGCGCCGTTAGTTCTGCTTTCTCCAGACTGGACAAGGAAGCAAAAGAAATGGGTCTGGCAGTGAACGAGGGCAAGACGAAATATCTCCTGTCATCAAACAAACAGTCGTCGCACTCGCGACTTGGCTCCCACGTCACTGTTGACAGTCATAACTTTGAAGTTGTAGATAATTTCGTCTATCCCTGAACCAGCGTAAACAACACCAACAATGTCAGCCTAGAAATCCAACGCAGGATAACTCTTGCCAACAGGTGCTACTTCGGACTAACTATGCAATTGAGAAGCAAAGTCCTCTCTCGACAAACAAAAACCAAACTCTGTAAGTCACTCATAATTCCCGTCCTGCTATATGGTGCAGAGGCTTGGACGATGTCAACAACGGATAAGTCGACGTTGCGAGTTTTCGAGAGAAAGGTTCTGCGAAAGATTTATGGTCCTTTGCGCGTTGGCCACGGCGAATATCGCATTCGATGGAACGATGAGCTGTACGAGATATACGACGACATTGACATAGTGCAGCGAATTAAAAGACAGCGGCTACGCTGGCTAGGTCAGGTTGTCCGGATGGATGAAAACACTCCACCTCTGAAAGTATTCGACGCAGTACCCTCCGCGGGAAGCAGAGGAAGAGGAAGACCTCCACTCCGTTGGAAGGACCAAGTGGAGAAGGACCTGGCCTCGCTTGGAATATCCAATTGGCGCCAGGTAGCGAAGAGAAGAAACGACTGGCGCGCTGTTGTCGACTCGGCTATAATCGCGTAAGCGGTGTCTACGCCAGTAAAGAAAAAAGAAGAAGATTTAAAAAAATATGTTATGTGTATATTATTTATACGTAAATTCGGTTTTTTTTACCCCTCCTCCAAAGCAATTAATAATCGGAATCGTGCCCCGTTCAGACTTTCCCTGCACTAGTAGCGATTTGATCTCGTAGGTGGAGATCGCTGTTAGTGCCGCTGGAAGATGCTCGGGAACTCTCCAATGGGTATTGGGAGCTTAGTGCGTGGGCCCACAATCTCTGCACCGATTCCCTTCGGCATTTTCGAGCCATCAGTGTACCACCTCAACGTGCTATTCCTCAACATCAGCTCCAGATTGGGGTCGTTCCACTCGTCCTTGTTACCGAGGGTGACCTTAAACTTTTTATGGAAGTTAACTGTTTTGGTACTGTTATCCTTCGGGAGGAGGGCTAATGGTATATTGCCACTTACATATATTTTCCATCCTCTGAGACGAGATTACCTTGTCTTTGCAACACCCTTCTGCCGTTATTAGCAGAGGTGTGTGCTTGGCTTCCTCCAGTGCTGCCGTTGGACAAGTGCACATTGCGCCCGTCATGCATACACAGTTTGGTCGCTATAGCTTCTACCATACCCTTGGCAGCGGATCCCATTATCCGTTAGCAGTGCTAACAGGTCGTCTACGATCAGACTCCATAGCAGGGGTGATAGCACTCCCGCAGCCAGTTGGCGGACGTCTTATCCTTGCATTCCTCCTTTACATTCCAACCCAGGAAGGACGCCGCGTATTCATTCCCTCTGAATACCTCTTTCATGACGACGTCCTAGAGCACGGTAGCTACCTCCGATTTGAGTGACTTTGCCGGGTAGTTTTGAGGCAGTACAGCCTTTAACAGCATCCGCATATCTGCGCCGCCCCTCCTCCACACGGTGGGGAGCTGGTTAGGATGGTTGTCCTCCCGCTGCCTTTATGTTGCTGCCTCTCATTCTTTTGGGGGTGGGGGCTCCTGCGGAGTGAGATGGCCGCTCTTCCGCTTCGCAGTTTGAGCATAAGTGTCCGAGGGCGCTGCCCTTCCGTCGCCTCACATTGCGTTCAAGGTTGCACTGACAGGGCCACGGTTGCTGGTTCCGCTGCTTTGCTGGAGATAATACTTTAACCTTTAACCACAACCGTATGTTTCAGTAAACATTAAAGAAAAATCATCAGAACAACTTTATCTTAGAACAATAGAAGCACACTAACAGTACATCAAACAATAACAACCCAAATAGTTATTTACTAGTAAACAACCAGCATCTCAATAGTATGAGCAGCGATAAGCATAACCTATATAAGCAACTGGAACAATAGCCTCGAGGTCACTTTATCATTATCGACTGCCGTGTAACAAATTACCATTTGTAACACTTGTACAGTTTAATTGTAATATATTCAATATTGAAGTACATGTGAATACGGTGAAATATTATACAAATAAAGGATCAGTCAGAACCAATCTCATTAGCTGACTTAAAATTATATATTTATTTTACTCCTAACGCATAAATAAATTAACTGGCGCCTAACGTGGGGCAGCAACAAAAAAAGTATCATCAATCCTTCCTGAAAGGGAAGAACCTAGTCCCTTGAAACAAAAAAAGGATTCATATAAACCATCCAAGAAGTTTACCAATGTATCATCCCACACAAAGGGATTCACATAAAAATCGTAACCCGACAACAAATTGAAAGTAAAGGATCAATATACCATCCTTGGCAAACAACACGCTTTCATAGAAAAAATACCATATCAAGCAATTGGAGACCGATCTTTAGTAAAAAAAAATCAACAGATAAATCCGCAAGATGACAGAACAAGCAAATTTAATTGCATTAACCAACGCAGTCGCCGATCTGCAACGACAGTTATCCGAACTACAGTTAGGAAGAAGTGCAACCATTCCACAACGAACAGAACAAATATGTTCTTACACCAGACCAGAAGAAGTGGATCTGAATATGTTTAAATCAATAACCCAATTACAATTGGTTACAATGAATACAGGAATTGGAGAAAAGTAGCTACCACATTAATGGAAGACATACGACAATTCGAAGGACATAATATGTATGCCCAAGCATTAATAATGATCAGAGGAAAAATTACTGGCAAAGCAGCACAGATCCTGATCAACCACAAGGTAAAGAGAAACTTCCAAGACATCATCGATAGGCTAGACGATTCCTATGCCGACAAAAGACCAATATACGTTCTGGAGGAAGAGATCACAAAAATACAACAAAAAGAACTACCACTGCATGTATATTATGACAATCTGTAGCAAGCATTCAATGTAGTGCAGTATCACCCGCACAATTCACCCCACCAGAACATCGATTACATTCCACGATACAACCATCATCAAAATCATAATTTCTGCAATCAACATCAGAATAATTATTCTTGTCAACAACAACCCCCAGTTGAACCAATGGATATCGATTCAACCATATTCCGTAGACAAACGAGACAATATTTCAACAAGAATCAGCAACGACCACCCCGAAATCCGCAGCCTCGACAGAATTATCAAAATCCATTTAAGAAAGTAGCAGGAGCATTGGGATAGAAACGAGAACGAGATAATACAAGTCATGCTAATATACAACCGCAGAATCAACGGATCAACCAAATTACACACGATCAACAATCAATTACAGAATATGAACAGGAAGAATATTTTTTATTTTAAGGCATGGGTTACCAACGCTTGTAAGGACCACAGAAGAAGGTAACTCAGGGTATATTTTAATTGATAGTGGTGCAGAAGAAAATTATGTAAATCCAAAATTCCCTCACGCAAAAAGGATAGAAGTAGAAAGTAAAAAAACAAGCCGCTACTCTACATGGTAAATCATTAATTAAATATAAAAAGAAAGTGAATATAATAGGATTCAGCATGGAATTTTTAGAACTCGATACCTTACAAGATTACGATTTCTTGATAGGAATTAAAGGTTTAAAGCAAATAAAAGCAATGATGGATACAGAAAGAAATGTATTTATTGTGAAAAAGAATAAATTAACAAGAATAAATTATATCATAGAAGAAGAAATGTATAAAAAATAAATAAATGAATTAATGAAAAATTTTGAAGACTTAAGATCTTTCTTGGGAATGACCTCATATTATAGAAGATTTATAAAAGGAATTGCATTCATAACGAATCCAGTAACATTCTATCTACGAGGAGAGAGTGGAAATATTTCAAAAAATAAAAGTAGCTCAGTACATGTAAAGCTAGATGACGAAGCACTTAAAGCCGTTGAAACACTAAAAAATGAACTAAAAGAACAAATAGAATTATTCCAACCAGATTTTGGAAAAGGATTTGATTTGACTACAGATGCAAGCAATCATGCGATTGGAGCTGTATTGTCACAAGGCAAGAAACCTATAGCATTCATTTCACGTACATTAACGCGAACTGAACAAAATTACTCAACAAACGAAAAAGGAATGTTAGCAATCGTTTGGGCACTCAAAAACTTACGAGTTATCTGTATGGTCTCAATAGTAATACTACTATTTACACCGATCATCAATCCATAATTTTTTCAATATCAGAGGACAACCCAAACTCAAAATTAAAACGATGGAAAAGTTTTATAGAAGAATACGGAGCAAAAATTAAATATATTAAAGGAGATTTAAATGTAGTAGCCGACGAACTCAGCCGTCAAGTAAACGTAACTACGAACGACTAAATACAATAGTAATTATCATCCTCGTCAATCAAATTAAAGATGTCAGCGCTCCACTGAAACAATTTAAAACACAAATTGTGATAAAAAAAGAAAAGTGAACAAAATGCATTAGAAAGAGCAACAATTTTTGCAAACCACGAGAGATTTTATGTTAATCACGTCACACCACAAGACTTGATAGATACACTAACGAAAATTATCAAACCTAATATCACGACCGCTTTTCACACTTCACTAGAAACCTGGTATGAAATTCTTGATATTATAAACTCTTCATTTAATGTAGAGCAAAAAGTTTTTTGTCAAAATTTATTAAAGGACATTACGAGAGAGAGGATAGAGATAATATAATCAAACATACGCATGAAAGAGCACATAGAAACGCAAAAAATAATACATTAGAGATATTAGAAACTTGCTATGGGCCAAATATAAAAAATGATGTAATCCGGCTAACTAGAAATTGTAGCATTTGTAAAGGTAACAAATACGAACGCCACCCGGCAAAATAAGTTTTTTGCAAAAACACCCATACCCGAAGGTATAGGC